>JAUPFT010000020.1:5602500-5980000 GCA_036936625.1 Parnassius smintheus behrii | reverse complement strand
AAATTCTCAGTAGTTGCCCGGAGTCAAGAAGTTGGCGGTGTCTCACCCCCGTGCCTCGGAAAGCACGTAAAGCCGTTGGTCCTGCGCCTGAACTTTCTGCGGTCGTGTCGGTTTACCGTCCCATCGGATTATGAGAGTGAGGGAATAGAGAGTGCACCTGTGCTTGCGCGTACACTTGGGCACAATAATCCTGTCCCGCGCCGATGGCTTGCTTCCGTTGAGACAGGCCGCCGTGACCGAAATTTGGTCTGGAGGACATTATTATTATACTTAATTATTATAAAAAGATTATAATTTTAAGCTAATTATGAGAAACTTGTGTTCAAGCATTTTAAGCTGCATTTTGTACATAGGGCACACTGAAATTATTGCGCTCTTGGCCGCTCATAAATGTTTGAATTTTAATTGTTATATTTTAAAAACGACGACGAAAGTAAATCATTAGATTTAATAAAAAAATTAATTAAAGATTTAAATCATTTTTGGCGAAGAGTCGTGAGAATTAACGCCAAAAGATTTTAGGGTGATGATTTTTATGGTTTTAAATGTTCAATATCCACAAGGTTGCACAGCTCGTCTTCAAAACGTTTAGGAGGGAAGCGTTTTATTTGCAATTATGTCAATATTTAAAGTATGGCATAATTTGATCGTGGCCGTCTTTTTCTTAGTTATGAAAGTCAACCCTAACTGTGATCACTGAGAAAAACGTGGCTACAGACAGACGACTAATTCGGGGACATTTGGATATTGGTATGAGCCAAACTAAAAAAATAACGTCATACATATAAAAGATAAAAAACTTACAAAACAACATATAAAAATTAAATAACTTTTTTGCCGCTTGATCCCTCATAAACTCAAAACGTAACAAAAAACCGTCAAATGTCTCTGATAACTTAAATTAGAATATAAAAAAAACCCTGAAACAGAGAGAGCTGAAGATTTTCAAACGGCTGAAAAGATTTTCTTGAATCATAGCTAAGAACATTCTCGATCAAGTTACCTTTCGAACAGATAAAAAATACTAAATCCAAATCGGTTCATCCGTTTGGGAGCTACGATGCCACAGACAGACACACGGATACGCAGAGATACAGCTTAAAACACGTCATATACGCACGTCTACAGTTTAGACTTAGCAAAAATTAACCTTTAATTAAAAGTAAAAGCCGACTCCAAACATCGAGAAATAAAGATAATTTCACGGTCTGCATTCGGTGAAAGGCAATTAAAACCCTTCTATACATAATTATATTAAAACTTCATCAGTTTGCCATCGTCAAGGTTAAAAATTGTTAATAAATTTATATGGAACCATTTCGGAACTACAATCTATTTAATAAAATAGAATTATAAAGTTCGTTCACAATTGACAAATATTTCGCGTAACCATACACATCATACAAAATATTATACACTTCTTTTTTCAAGTCGGCTAAAAAGAACTATTATTAGCAGAAAGTGCGGAGTCCATTACTTCCGACGTTGGAGCGTCTCTATAGCCTCACAATGGTTTCCTGCATCAATAATGGCTACTGCTCACTGCTCCTCTTTTTCAATTAGTGTAGTTTTATTGTCCCTGAGCATCCATTGTCTTACTGTATACGGAACTTCAATCATTTCCTGCAGTGACTTTTGTGCTGCAAACTGTAACACTATGGATGTCAGACGCTTTATAAAATGGAGATTTTAATGTTACTTTGAAAATATCATAAGCATGTTTAGAATAATAGTTCAGTGCAATTTCTTTTATCAATCATTCTTCAATCATTCTTTTTTCATAATAGTGCAATTTCTTTTATTCATTACAACCTGTAAAACTCTATGGTCGCTCCCTTGTGGTACTTCACTTTAAACTCAAGAACACAGAGCTAGGCACAGGTTGTTTATTCTATCGAATCAATGGTCATATATTATAATGGGTTTGAAAACTACGAGTACGACATACCGCGAATTGTAACAACATATTTACTATTCACCAAAGATTACTAAAGATACTATTTAAGAGCTGTCATGTGGTAGCTAAAATAACACACTACGCAAGTAACCCGTGTTCAATCCCCAAAGGCACCAATGAAATTGGTAGTTGCAATTTTAAGAACTGATTTACCACGTGCTCGGCGGTGAAGGAAAACATCGTGAAGTAACCTGCATGTCTGAGAAAAAAAATATTGCGAAGAAAATTGAAGTTCGCCACTACGCATTAAGGCGGCGGACGTTTTCTTGCCCTATAACCTTCTCAGAAATGAGAGAAGGCCTGTGCCCAGCAGCAGGACGAATAGGTTGTAACTTTAGCTTTTAACAACATATTATGCTGTTAAAGCTTTAGCTTCTTTTATATAGAATAAGTGTTGCAAACCCACCTGATGATAAGTGGATGCTATAGGCCCACAGACGCCTAAATTTATCTCCTCAATTAAGAATCAAAATTCAGATGCGCTGTCATCCCTGGGGACCAATGTGGAATACCTCATTTCCAATAAAAAAGGTCTCCGATTATCTTCACTCACCATATAAAACATAGCAGCATAAAGCTGCTATTTTATGCTGGTATTCTGTAAGAGCGTGGTACTACACAGGTTGAACCGACCCACTCGTGCTGCAGTTATAATATAGCTGCAGCATAGCTCTATCACGTAAACTTCATCTTCTAATAAACTTGTAATTATAATTGATGTAGTGGCAGAGTAAGAAAATCCATAACCGTATATCAAGCCGTGGGTGTCGTGAGAGGCGACAGAGAGGATCAAGCTAGAAGATGGGCAGCAGCGTGTTCTTATAACAACTTAAAAATAAAAATGGCGGTTGCCAACCCGCCGTCTAAGCGTCCTCCTTGTCGTCCGAAACAATAGCAAATGTATCACGCACCGACGCACGCACGCACGCACGCACGCACGCACGCACGCACGCACGCACGCACGCATGCACGCACGCACGCACGCACGCACACACACACACACACACACACACACACACACATTTCCCATACGCCAGTAAAATCGCCTCTTACATGTTCAGCTTATCCACGACACACTCGGTGTTGCAATCGTTTATGCGCTTGATCGGTTTCATGATGAAATTGCTCCTTATAGGGGTAAAATATATCTATACTATTACTGTTTGAGTTGGAACATTGGTGAAGCTTATAAAATATTATCAAAAGGTGCAAGAAATAAAACTCAACACAAATAAGTTATTAAGAAACATTCCATGCTAACACTATGTAGAAATCTATGGTAGATATATTTTTTTTATTTCATTTTTTTAAGGAAACGTTGCCCCTACACTAGGATTTTCTCCTGTATCGTGGAGGCAATTTACAAACATAAATTGCACAAGGACAAACATCCAGACCCGAAACAATTATTTGTAGGACATACAAATATTTGTTCCGTGCGGGATTCGAACCCGCAGCCTCCAGCGCAGCCACTCATTGTTAAGCCACTGCGCCACGGAGCCGTCATATATAGATGCGTTTAAAGAAAGTGAGCTCATTTCTGGAAGGTCCCTAGGTCTCATTGTTCTAGCAAAGTCGGCGGTGGTAAGCGATTGCACAAAGAAGTCATACGGGGAAGAAAATTTCTAGTAAATTGCACAGTGATGGAGATGGAATGGAATTCAACCTATTTTCGTAGCTTCAGTGAATCGAGCCTATCATATTGGCCCGGCCACACTAAGGAGAAATGCCGTTAATTATCGCGTTGATGGACGTTGAATGTAGGTGTGGCCACGAATTAACGCGATGATTTGACAACGGCATTAACAATGCCGTTTCCCGTTTGCCGATAACTCGAGTGGCGGTACATCAAAGGATTAACGCGCGAATTATCGTGTTGAAGCGGCTACACTACGTTTGTCTCATTGTGCACGGTGAGTGCCACGGGGTTGCACGTATGGCTGCGATGGAGTGGAGTAATAAAAAAGCTTTTCGAGATTGAATTAAAAAAATAACTTCAAAATCTAATTTAATTTACGGTATGAAACTAAGAAAAATAAGCAGGAGAAAAAAAAAACAATTTTTGCACGGCAAAATTCATAGTGTACAGTGGTACGAAACCCTGGGTACGTGTATCTAATTCGCACTTGACCAGTATTTGTGATTGGCTTATTAGTTGCTATTTCATTAAAATATATTTACGTTTGTCTTATTATCTATCTTAAACCATTGGACGTCTTTCTAGTGCAATTTGGGTGCGGGAAAATAAAATAAAACGTAAATAGATTTACAATGTACGTTTCCTGTGCATTTGTAGCATCCACCATCTTCTTTTTCTTTGTATTTTTTATTTTAAAGGATAGGATGACAAACGAGCACACAGTCCACTTGATGGTATGTGGATGCTGTGGCCTACATCTATCCTCAATTACGAATCAAAATGCAGATGCGTTGTCACCCGTGGGCTCTAGGATGGAATGCCTCGTTTTGAGTAAAAAGAGTCTCCGGTTCTCTACACTCACCATATGAAACACAGCAGCATTAAGCTACTATTTTACGCTGGTATTCTGTGAGAGCATGGTCCTTCCCCGGTCGAAACATTTAATGCCGTTCAATGGCAAATTTAATGCCGTTCAATGGCAAATTTAATGCCGTTCAACGGCGTTGAAATTGAAACGACGTTGACCGTTCAAGTATAGCCACTCATTTTATCGCGTTAAATTTAAGGCAATAATTGTTGCGTTTATGGGCATTGATGTTGCTCGTTAGTGTAGCCGCAGCATATAGAACTGGGCCGTCGAAGATTCGAGCCACTGTTTGCTGGATGCGGTCAAGTGGAAAGAATTGGCACAGGGGTGCTCCAGCCCATAGGGGAAAACAGTATTTCATATGAGGCCGAACCTACCTGTAAAGTTGCACGTGGGATTCTGACTTGTCGTGGCAGGGGGCTTAGTAGCCGTGGTTGGTCACCCACGGTGAACAAAGAAGTACCCACTTAGCTGACCTTAAGTGGTCGCTCCGAGTTGACTTGCCTAGCCCACTTCAGATGCACGTTTGTGGACTGCGGCGGCAGGAGTGTTCTCACCCTCCCGTCACAACCGAGGTGAGGTTACATGCGAGTTACGTTACGTTAACATTGTAGTGTGCGTCAAGATTACGGCGTTCCAGAGCGATCACGTAGATTTTGACTTGCGCATATTTGAATATACGCTCTCAATCGAGGGTAAGTGTATATGTCTATGGACCACAGTACCCACTTACAATCGGGTGGACTGTGTGCTCGTTTGTCACCCTTTAGATATGAAAAAATAGTGATAAAAAAGGTACTCTTGTGATTGTAATCTGGAGAATAAAACTTATAATATTCTATTAAAGTCCGTTAATTTTGCATACATATAATCGGATCCTATTGTTAGACTATTATGTTACTAGAATGCATTAAATTATTATATCAGTTGAACATAATATTTGAAATATGTTAGAATGCATAATATTTATTAATTTTGGTTTTGATTATTTGTATATTGATATCAAATATTTGCAAAATCACTAATAAATGAAACAATTATAACTGATAAGTAAAATCTACCTTGAATAAAATATTTTATTCTATTAATAAAAAAATATATGTATGTAAGTAATATGTATGGTATTTTATTTTGTCGTTTAATATCGTACCAACTGTTATAGCTATTAAGTTGTATGCACGTAATTGAATTAAGTTTAATTACGGATGGCCGACCCTTGGCATCCTTAAAACGCGTCGTGATCCAATAACGATCGCTTCATGTTGCGATAAAATCAATCTCAATGAAGCGTTTATATGGGTCAGCATTTTGCAAGATCTGGTGCAATAGAAGTCGAGGAAATCTCCGAATCTTGCCTTTAGGTCGGTTACTCGCGGACTCTTTACCTTGATACTTTGTAGGATATTCTTAATAGGTATGACATAGGGATTATAATGTTAAACAGCATTGAGACAATGTGGTTATTTATTTTATTTTTAAGTATAATATTTCGTACAAAATAAACCCGGTGAGAAACGTTACGGAGAAGGTAATCTTACATGTTTAATTACCTTGAACTACATAAATAAATTTCATCATGATTCGTCTACGCAATGCATATCGCTAGAAATATGAGTTTGAATACACAGCGTCTTCACAACAATTTTACAATTCGGTAGTCGCCAGCGCGGAAGGATCACGCTTCTTTAAACTCTGAACGTTTGTTCGCTCACTCGTCACGGACGAAATGTTCACGCTTGTTTGTTGATTTTAAATATAAATCTTCTAAAACATAATATTTTCTAATGTTATTGAAGGCTATTATTATTGAATGAATAACTTGTATAAGCCGTGAACAATCGCAGCGGCAGCCATATGAGGAAGCTCAAGGTGGCTTAGCGAGATATGGACAGGGCGTTGCTCGGGATTTCTCTGCGTGATAGACTAAGAAATGAATATGTCCGCAGTAGAACCAGAGTAAGCGTCATAGCCCAACGGATTAGTTAGCTGAAGTTGCAATGGACTGGTCGTATAGCTTGAAGAACCGACAACCGATGGGGAAAAAGGGTTCTCGAGTGGCAGCCTCGTACCGGTAAGCGAAGTTTCTGCATATCCTATCAGGTTGTCCCACTACATAGAGGGACAACCTGATAGGATATGCAGAAAGTCGATGGATGCAGGTGGCTCAGGATCGTGCTTTATATCGTTCCTTGAGGGAGGTGTTCGTTCGGCAGTGGATTTGTAACGATAATGGTGGCATCAATGAGATTATTATTTGCTATTATGTGCTGATTTACTACATAATCGGCGGTGAAGGAAACAACCGTGAAGAAAAAGCAACATGTCTGAAAAATAAAATATATTGAGGGCATGTGAAGTCCGCCAGCACGCACTGTAGCGGTCACGGACTGACCGCTCTATTACTCCCATAGAAATGAACTGCCTTCATCGGACTCAAGGCACGCGGCCTGAAACGAAATATTTACCTGAAAAATCTAAACGGAAATAACACGGGAAGAGTTTTTATAAACTTAATAAAGAAGTGTTGCCCATGAACACGTGATCCTTAGATCGTATAAAAATTAGCGAAATTGTAATCTGTAGATAAAAGTTACAGCCTATATACGTCCCACTGCTGGGCTCAGGCCTCCCCTCATTTCTGAGAGGATTTAGGGCAAGGAAGTGTCCTAAACCCTCTCAGAAGTGTAGATAAAACTTATTATATTTTATTAAAGTCTGTTAATTTTACATACTTATGATCGGATTATATTACTAGAATGCATTAAGTTATTGTATAAGTTGAACATAATATTTGAGGTATGTTGGAATGCATAAAATTTATTTTGGTTTTGATTATTTGTAATAATATTGATATCTAAATTTTCCAAATATCTGATAAATTAAATAATTGTAACTGATATGTAAAAATCTACGTTGAATAAAATATTTTATTCTAATAATAAAAAAAAATCTATTCTAAGTAATATTTTAATTTAGTCGCTATAAGTTTATGTCGTACCAACTGCTATAGCTATTAGATTGTATGTACGCGACTTAAGTTTAATTGCGGATGGCTGACCCTTGGCATCCTTAAAACGCATAGTAATCTAAAAACGATCGCTTTATGTTGCGATAAAATCAATCTTAATGAAGCGTTTATAGGGGTCAGCATTTTGCAATATCTGGTGCAATAGAGGTCGAGGAAATCTCTGAAACTTACTTTTACGTCGGTTCCACGCATTAAGGACTCTTTATCTTGATACTCGTTCGTTACCCATGAACACGAGATGCTCTGATCGTATAAAAATTAGCGAAATACCAAAAATTTTACGCTTTAACAAAAGTTATGAGGTCTACTACCAAGGTTTTTTGCAAATACATTTTACTCGGTTAATGAGTTTTTGAATTAGTGATGACAACTTTTTTAGGACTATAGCTCATAATTGACATTTTATAATTAACTGACACGGTATATTATATGGTTTAATTAAATTTTCTTTATACGTTTATTATTATTTTAATTTTGTCTTTGACGTCTTTATTTAGTTGAAGGATTGTTTGTTGTTGCTGACTTAATGATGAAACTAACTTAAACATTTGGTGTAAAACTGAAATTTCCAAGTATAGACACATTTGTATGTCTCCATAAGGTATTTGTATATAATATGTATTATTTAATAGTATCTCATATAACAAACATACTAAAAAGCAAATAAATAAACAAGTCCTCTCGATGTATATGTTTGTCTCTTTTTAGTGTCAGTATTTAGTTTCATAGAGGTTGAAATCACAACAATTCTAAAGAAATTTTGACTTCAAAAATAAATAAAAACCTTTGAGGAAGATAAACACCGAGGTAATGGATGATAATCCTTTTTGTCTAATTTGACACGAAACACTTTAGAACATAAATATTACAACATTATCCCCAGTGCTTGAATGTTTATATATTCAGTGATGGATCTACCCAAAACGTTAATTTAGTTTAGTGTTTCAATGAAACCGCAGAATTGTGTTTTGTTATTTTATCGGAACTACGTGATACAGTTTAGCGAAATTACGAGTGCGGGCAACCGTCGCTTGATAAACCTACAAATTTATGTTGAGAGATTTCGTGCTCATCGTTTTTGCTTACTCCAATAACTTTGATATAGGATAATGTTTAGAATATGTTTCGATTGTTCTATTCCGTATTACAAATTAAAATATTTTTATGTTACAATAACTGTTCTGTTTTTAATGGATACAATTCGGTTACTGCCTCGTTGGTCTAGGTTGGGCCAAAATCAGCTATTGGGCTTTTCTTTCAAGAAATTCTTACCATACCGTATACCAGAGTCAAGAAGTAGGCGTAGTATCACCCCCGTGCTTACGTAGTAACAATCTTGATCTGTGCCCGTGTCTCGGAAACCACGTAAAGTCGATGGTCTTGCGCTTGATCCCTCTCCCGTCGTGTCGAATTGCCGTCCCATCGGGTTATGGGAATGAGGGAATAGAGAGTGCACTTGAACTTGCGAATACAATTGGCACAATAATCATCTTCTGCGTAGAACTATAGTCTCCGTTTTGACTTGCCGCAGTGACTGAAATCGGTCTAGAAGGCATTAAGTTAATGAACTAACTAATTACAATTCTGTACTTTTTACCTGGTAGAGCTTCGCTGTATCTTAAATAAATATCGAGGATAAATGTATGTGCAACCGTGTGATGGGAACATGCTCTTGTAAAATACTTTGTTTATGTAATTTTGGTCACGGCGACCAGTCTTAAAGGATATTAGATTGTAGTGCATGATGCATTCTCATAGTCCGATTGGACGTCAATCCTATACGATCAAAGTGAGATCAGGCGTAGGCCCAACGGTTTTAAGTGATTTTCGAGGCATGTGGGTGAAACACCGCCAACTTTAGATTTTAGGTACTACTGAGAATATCTTGATATAAAAACCTAATAAGTGATTTCCAGTCCAACATGGGATTTGAACCCGGGATTACATCATCAGTCGCGCTTACGACCACTAGACCAAAGAGACTGAAGCAGGATTTTATTTATTTATTTAGTTATTCTTTTTTGTACACCACAATACAAAAACATCAATATAGTTAAAACTAATTAAAGTATGTACAATAGGCGGTGTTGGCGACGCGACTATAAGAATATTTCAATTTATAAGTTAACCGATTACGAATAGCTTCTGAAAAGCAAATTATCAAGCAACAATATTCCGATAAGAAAATGCTTAGTTGAATCTTAAAGAAATATCGAATTAATGATATGAAGGTCTTGGGTTCGACTCCTAGGCCGGAATAGTTTATTGTTTTCCTAGTAATATTTTCTTAATAAATTCATATAGGGAATTTTTAAGATATAAATTAGAGACCGGATTTGTTCCCCGGTTGAAATCATCTTTCCAATGATGTTAATTTAAAGAAATATTAAAATAAAGTTAGAGACCGGATTTGTTCCCCGGGCGAGATGATCGCTGTGCATAAGTAGAATTAATGGAAATTGATTGCATAAGTATTGTCTTATATGGGTTTGATATGTTTTGTATGAAAGCAAATGCCTATTTTCAATGTATTGATTCATGAAATATTTTGTCTATGTTATCTGATAAGAGACATGATAACTGATAAGAATCTGATTAGAAATAATTTGCTATAGTTTGAGAATTATGTAGAAGCAGTTATTCACCTAGTATTGTTGATATTAGTGTATACTAAACTTTCCATTTTTACTGATAGTCGATAGCCGTGCAAAAGTTAGTTGTTCAAATAGTGTGAGATCATAGACGCACGCTAGCTACGTACTTAGGAGGCCAAATATGTAGAAATTTAAATATTTGCAATTTCAGCAATTTATGTATGTAATGACTTGTAAAACATTTCAGATTGATTGTACGTGTAAAAAAGGTGAATTCTGTGTTATTTTTATATATATATATAGAAAATTCCTGTGAACAAGTGAAATAACGATAGTTTTGTATAAGAAATTTAAAAGTGTTTTTATAGTGAAATGAATAGAGAAAGTGTAAATTAAACTGTTGTATTGATTAAGATATGTATAATTTCAAGTGTGAGTAAGTTTTGTGATATGAAAATGTAATGTATATCTTAGTATAGATATTTTTTGTGCTATCTTTACAAGTAAATTGTATAAATGTATGTCTTATACAAATAAAGTTATTGAGTAAACCGTGAGAGAGTGATAGAACAAATTGATGTAATTGAGTTGCGCAAGCGCACGAATGGCGCGGCTCACTTTCGCGTATAGCTCTGGGGTAGCTCAATAAACGAGTTTTCTTGCAATTCGTTCGGGAATCGTTCGGGGAAGTTTCGGTAAAGTTCGGAGAAACTTCGGAAAAAGTGCAAGACCAGCAGTCAATAAAAAGAAAGAAAAAGTGTAGGGAAGTGATAGGGAAAAGTAATTACTCTCTCACGGAACGGTTTGAAGATAATTGCTGTTTTATTCCCAAGGAATTCTCCCCTCAAAATTATACAGTCCACATCGAAGAATTAAGGCGTTGGGACCGGGACGACTTCGGAAGACCCGTAATCCCCGCCTGTACCTATTTTCTGAAAAGGAAGAGGTTATCGCCCTTGTGTGTTACTCCGTTGCGAAGATCACATACGTTGTTCCCGAACCCAACGTAGGCGTTTTAGGAGGCCGGATCGAGAGAAGCCTCGATTCCTCCCTTCTGTTTCTTAGTTTAACGTTTGCGCACCCTGGTTCCTTTTCAGGCGGTCTTATCACTGAAAGTGATTTCTTCCAGAAAACCTACGCGTAGAGGAATGATGCAAACAAAAGTTACAAATAGAAGGGGGCATACAAAATAATAATAGTAAAAAGAATACAATAATACATACAAATAAAAATATGTGAAAGTTATATATAAAATATCATATAATAGATTAAATGAAAAGAGTCCGAGAAAGATAAAGTAATTTACCTAATAGCGTTCTAAATAATACGATTTAACAAGAATTTTGAAAGAGTGAAGAGATTTAGCACGACAAATATGGGGAGGTAAGGAGTTCCACAATCGCACAGCGGTTACAGTGAAGGATTTCTTGAAAAAGGAAGAAGAGTGCAAAAGTGTAGAGAGAGAAAAATGACGGAGGATCGAAGGAACCGATTATGGGTAGGAGAAAGATACTGGAAACGGTTTTTTAAATAAAGAGGAGTAGAAGGATTAAACAGCACACTATACAACACGGAGAGATTGTGAGTATTCCTGCGAAGGCAGATCGGGAGCCATTTGAGTTGTTTGCGAAATTCGGAGATATGATTATATTTGCGAAGCCCAAATATAAATCTAATGCATAAATTTTGAATGCGCTCAAGCTTATTAAGCTGCTCCTCGGTAATGTCCAGATAGGAAATATCAGCATAGTCAAGGATAGGCAGAATTAGAGACTGGGCGAGCGCAACTTTAGTTGCTGTGGGAAGAAAATTACGTAATCTACGTAAAGAGATAAACGCAGCAAAAATTTTTCTACTGACCTCATTAACCTGTGAGGTCCAAGACATACAGGAGTCAAGATACAACCCCAGGTTTTTAAGCTTGTTACTGTAAGGGATTAGAGTGCAGTCAAGTATAATAGGAGGTAGGGAAGACCAGTCAATTTTACCAATTAATCTAGAACTACCGATGACAATGACCTGAGTTTTCTTAGGATTAATCGTTAAACCATAACATAATTACTCCCATTCTAAATACAATTCAGATCAGCGTTAATAGTGTCAACTGCTTTAGATAGATCTTCAAGAGAGGACTGAGTATAGATTTGGAGATCATCAGCATACAAGTGGTAGGAAGAGGACAAATTGTGGCTTATAGAGTTAATGAAAATTGCAAAAAGGAAAGGAGACAACACGACACCTTGTGGTACACCAGCAGCTGTAGTAGTCCAGGTGGAAAAAACCTCTTGCACCTGAATTCGCTGTCAGCGACCAAACATGTAACTTCGAAACCAGTCAAATACAGTTGGAGATATGTTGAGAGAGCGTAGGATGCTTAGCAAGATATCAAAATCTACAATATTACATGCGTTACTAAAATCAAGCAACGTGAGAATGGTAAGCTTTTGTTTCTCCATACCATACCGAATATCATCAGTGATTTGTTAAAGTGCAGTAGTCGTACTATGGCCAGGACGGAAACCGGGTTGCGAGGGATTTAAAAAATTGTGTTTTAAAAGATAGGTGCTTAATTGATTGTGCACAAGATGTATGTTTATGTTTATGACGTATATGTTTATGACAGTATTATGTTTCTGTTTAGTATGAGGTGTGAGAACTGGTGACCCTTGTCCTTTTACTGGTAACGTAGCATTCCATTTCAGTCCTCAGGAGTGATATCTGCATATTGATTTTATTTTTATCATTATGGAATATGAGTGACAAACGAGCACACAGTTTACCTGATGGTAAATTGATGTTTTGACCCACCCTGATGATTTTACTGCCTTACACTGAGAATTGACATAGAATACCTTGTTACCAATTAAAAGGGGCTCCGGTTCTCTAATACTCACCATACGTAACACAGCAGCGTTAGGCTGTTAATTTGCGCGCTCATATTATATGAGAGCGTGATCCTTCCCCGGTGGAGCATGCCTATTCGTAATACATTTAGTTGCAGCGTGGCTCTACCACATGCGAAGTGATTTTTAATTTTTAATTTCTTTATACGTGGTAGAGCCATGCTGCAATTATATTAGTAGTATAGTTGTAGCACGAATGGGTCGGCTCGACCGGGGAAGGACCACGCTCTCACAGAATACCAGCGTGAAATAGTAGCTTAATGCTGCTGTATTTCGTATGGTGAGTGTAGAGAACCGGAGACCCTTTTTACTGGAAATGAGGCATTTCATCTTAGTCCTCACGGGTGACAACGCATCTGGATTTTGATTTGTAATGGAAGATAGATGTAGATGTCTATGGGCCGCAGCAACCACTTACCATCAGGTGGACTGTGTGCTCGTTTGTCACCCTATTCTATATAAAAAAAAATGACTTATCATCCGGTGACTCTATTTTCGTTGGTCACTCTGTATAACAACGTAATACTCAACCTCTCGTCAATATTTATGTGAATTACGACATGCCTACAAATTTAATTATAACATAGCTGCAATAACTCATGGGTTCAGGGCTCGCTGTAAGCGCGAGCTACGTAAATCCGAACCCTGTCGGCGCCAATGAAATTGTTAATTATAATTTCTGATACTGATTTATCATCTGTATCTATAAAATATCGCAAGAAAACTGGCGTGTTTGGAAAATAACAAATGAAGGAAAGAGAGTACAGGGAAAGAAAGGTTATTGTTAGATGGGGACTTGTTTTCAGCAAATTAATAAAACTTAATTATGTTTATAATGTTTTTATTAAAAACAATCTGAACCACCTTTATAAGTAATATATAATAGTAATAATAATGTGTTTATTAAAGAATTAACCTTTTACTTCGAACTACCTATATTAGAATAATAAAAAAATAATTACTTACTTAGGATTATTTTAAAAAAAGATTAAAGTAACTTTACCATGATCCTTTTAATTTTTATATCGATAATTTTAATGTAATTGCAACCGAATAACATTGGGTGCGTTTGGCAGAAAAAAGCGCTAGCAAGCGCTTGTAAGCAAAATGGCGATCGTAAGCGGTAAGCGCTATCAAATCGTAAGTAGCTATTTTCCTCCAGGACACGATGTTAGTTTTAACCGGGGAACCTAACCTAATTTAAATATATGTTTGTAAAGTATTAATATTAAAAACTTACTAATCTACTAATCATAAATTTTTGATAACGTATATGTCTATTCATATCATTATATTACTTAAAACTAACATTGCACAAAACAACTTATAATTTCTACTTCAAAACAAACAAATCAAATAAGCAAAATGGCAGATTGTGTCAGCGCTACTGAAGTAGCAATCGTGTCCTGGCCGAAAACTATTTTAGCGCTTGTAAGCGCTTGCTAGCGCTTTTTTCTGCCAAACGCACCCATTGTTTTTAAAATTAAATTTGGCTACTCTTTGAAAAATAACCATGTATAATATAGTATTTGATGGTATGTGTCGAGTACTGGCCATAAGCAACTTCAAAACCAAGAGAATTGCAGGTGCATTGCCAGCTTTAAAAATGAATAAGCTCGTTTCTTACAAAAAGTAAAATCTAATAAATACATTTATAATCACTTAAATTTTTTAAATGAGGTGTTAGAAGATGTATTAATGTCTTTTATTAAAGTAATTTATGTATTTAATGATTTCTTATATTTACTTTATATTCTTATTTTCTTCACATCAGCTACATGTTCTTTAACGTGGGTTTTAATCGATCTTTTAGTTTTTCCTACGAAAGGAAAATCACAGTCACAGTCAAGCTTGTACACTCCTGTATCTTGCAGAGGGACCTTAAAATTGACTGATGTTTAAAATTTACTTATCTTCTTCGGCGGCTTGAAGTATGTTTTAATGGAAGCACGCAGTGACACACTGACATATAGCAGTACAGCAGGCACACGTTAGACTGTGGCCGGCTTCACTCATTCACTGTGACGTAAGCCCGGGACACGTAGCTTATTGTCATGAAAATCTTGCTTGACGTGTTGGAGCTCGGCGGCTAAGTGTTTACTGCCACAGATCCCTCGTGCTCTCTGAAACAAAGATTTAACCACAGTGGCTAACTGTAAAGGATGGTGGTGAGAATCCCGTTTAAATATCTATCTGTATTAGTCTTTCTTATATGCACAGTGTGGCTCAAGGTGTTATCAGGGTTCCGAACACATCTATAAAAGCTAAAGAATTCTTTGCCTTTAACTCCATTGTGAACTGAATTTTAGAATTTATTGAGTTACGATGGTCTAAAAATACAGTTACTTTATCCAAAGAAAGAGTTGTGAAATTGTCTACGTACTGCTTGTAGAATCTTGGATTTACAGGAGAAGTAAGCAGGGCTTTCTCCTCTTCCATGAATATATCGGCGACGATGGGAGATACAGGTAAGCCCATCACCACACCATCTACTTTCTTGTAGGACTCCTACTTGCACAATAGGTACTAGATATAAGGCAGTGTCTGAGTAATATTTTCTTATTAAGCATTCAGTTTTAGTCCTTAGAGGTGACGAAGCATCTACATTTTAATTCTTAATAGAAAGTAAATGTAGATCCCACCAAAAACATTCTGTAAAAAACTAGCCAAGTCTCGATGGAGCTGCTTGTTTATCTCTAAAAAGTAATGAAATCTAGACAAAGTCGTGCCAAGTCTAAGCTTCCTTACTGCGATTTCTTTATTATTATAGTAAATGTTTTGTGACTTAGCCGTTGAAGGGTACACAGGGGTACAAAATCAGGTGCTACATGATACCCT
Source organism: Parnassius smintheus behrii (assembly GCA_036936625.1). Lineage (NCBI taxonomy): Eukaryota > Metazoa > Arthropoda > Insecta > Lepidoptera > Papilionidae > Parnassius > Parnassius smintheus. The sequence continues at coordinate 5,964,173 of JAUPFT010000020.1, read as the reverse complement.
TGCACCAATCTGTCGCCAGAAACGCTATCCATTGACGATGGAAAATTGCCACTTGGAAAACGTTGATTGAATAACCAGTCAATTGTAGGCGTCAAATCGACCACCGATCTAACATAAAATAGACGTACAGACGGACTTCTATCAATGATTCGAAGTCCGCCTGTACTGGAAATAATTTTTATACTGTTTGTTTCAGGCTCGCCCATACAAAAGTATTATTGAAATACGCAGCTTTATCAAGCCTACAATTGACTGGTTATTCAATCAACGTTTTCCAAGTGGCAATTTTCTATCGTCAATGGGTAGCGGTTCTGGCGACAAATTGATGCAAGGGTGTCATGTAGTACCTGGTTTTGTAGGCTAGTTTTTTACAGAATGTTTTTTGTGGGATTTCACTTCTTTTTGTAGAAACGTGGGCACGTTGATTTATTTTATTAGATTTTCTTATTCGACACATTCTTTTTCTTTTTAGGAGTAATTTTTTAATTATTACAATCCTTTCTTTTCTTTTTTTCCGGTTCTGATTCTTGTACAGTACCAACAGTTTTTCGTATTGCCCATTCGCGTTTATTATTTATTCTTTTAGACGGTATAGACGGTTTAAAATCTGAAAGATCGGCGCGGTATTTACGCCTAAGCCGGTTGTATTCGGTGATCGCTGAAGCTTGAGCTTTTATACTCTTGAAGTCAACATTAATGAGGTGCATCCCATGAAGATTGGTTACTCGTGAAAGCGCCACGTATGCTTGGCCACAAGTGAATATGGAGGCGCCAATGTCCATGAGGGCATTTTTTAGACTTAGACCTTGGCTCTTGTAAATTGTTAGGGCATACGCCACACAGATTGGGAATTGTTCCCTGTACACGTATACCCGGGGTATGATCTCAAATTTTGACTTAATAGGCAATAATTCGTGAATCAAATTATTAGCGAATTTTACTACCAATTGTTTAGGCTTTGTTTGGTCTTCCGGGTCCCACCTCACTTTTTGTACAATGCCTAATGACCCATTTACTAAACCTAAACTAACATCAATATTTATCCTAAGCATTACTTTAGCTCCCTCTTTAATGATTATAGTTTCTTCCAGTCCAGCAGTCGACGACGCATCGTCTTCATATTTTTGTAAACACGCCCGGGCTTTCGTTATCATACATTTTGAACAATCCAAGGAATCTTTAGCAACTAACTTTATCTCGGGGTGCGGAATCGCTTTTAACGTAGCATTATTTAACTGCATACACATATTTCTAGTCGGTAGTAAACAAACAGTATCTTCTGGTAAGTCTAATGTAATTTGTTTATTGAACCTTTCTCTTACTGCGCCCGCCGTAACAAAAAACAGCTTTGTCACCTCAGCTGGCGGCACTTGTTATAAACATTTATGTTTCTCACTTATGCTTAAAGAGGTTTTTGTTACAGTTATTTAAAACCGATAAGATTTTCGATAAGTAGAAACAATAACCATAACATCTAAACGTTTATTTTATTTTGTACAGCTCTTTGTTTCTAACGGATCTTGATAAAGTGTACTTACTGACAACAAATTTTATTTTATGAATGAAATATCGTAAGTTTTTATTTTATTTTTATGTCCTTACAATCAATACAATATATTGTTCCTAAATGAACTGAAATTATGCATGTAATAATTATAATAATTCTACTTTTTAACTTGCAAACATTTGCTAAAAATTCGACAATAGACAGTTTGCGCGCGCTATATAACCTCATTTTCAAAACCTTTTTGTGTATATATTATAGCGTCTTCCTTTATTTTTCTTATACAATCATATAGATATAACATTTAGCAATTCCTAGTTAAAGTATTTACTATGGTATTCGAATAAGAAATATACTATTATTATCTTATTAGAAATCTTGACCGTTATGAATTGTTCGCGTAGAGGTTTTTTGATTCTACTTTTTTATCAATTGAAACATAAAAAGTTACTGTTGTTGTAACTTAGATCATTCAAAAACATTACGTAGTAAAGATAAATAACATTACTTACATGTTTTTGAAAGAAAATCCAACTAAAATCACAATCACAAAACTTCAACGATTACGCAACTAACAGCACCAACAGCACAAAAGCCAATGGCTGTTATATTGGATTTTGTCTGTATAACCGAGTGTATATAATTCTTCAGAATACTCTTTAGTTCGTTCAGAATCGAATAAAATAGTGTTCAATTGAAAATATACTGTATTTTTATATCAATTAATGAAGAAAATAGCAGCACGTAATGCGGACATGAATTCATGTCCGGGGTACACAACGTGGAGATGAATTCATGTCCGCGGTACCTTAAAGGAATTTGAGTAATGTTCGAGTAGAATAAAGTTAATCGTTCGACTATTTTTTCTTGTAAACTTGTAAGTATAAGTATAAAAGCCAATCTAGTGTTATCCAGAGTTTTCCTTTAATTTTATTTATATGCGTATGCGCTGGGAGCAGGGCGAATAGTCGCGCTATAGGCTAGATTAAATCAGATGTGTCCCACTACGCTGGATTTTTGCAATGACAGTAGACTTTATGTACCAATGTTAGAAGGGGGCATTACCATATCTCTAATACAGCAGAGACCAGCTGAGGGTTCTTCATCAGATACTTTAGACCTTCGATTTTTGACATCAAATGAAGCGGCCCACCAAGTTGAATATTTTTTTGTAAAGGCGGTATGTCGATCTCTTCTAATAGTTTGGTTGGGCTCTTGTGGTTTCTAATCAGGGTCACCAGGTACTCCAGATGTTCAATTATCCTAGTTTTTATAGTTTTTCCTTTATGTGGCTATTAAACCCTAACTCTGTACCAAATTTCAGCTCTCTGAGTTTATGGGAAGTACTAGTTCTATTCTGATGATCATGAGTGAGTGAGTGAGTGTCTAAAATGCGAAACTTTGCTTTCGCTTAACTTCGGAACAAAATGACCTACAGACTTGAAATTTTGGATTTTAAGTATGTGATTATAGTTTACTGGATGACGAAAATTTCTGCGTTCTGATATTATCCAGAGATTCTCAAGTAGGGGCCTGAAAATGCGGCGAAATGGTTCCAGTAAAGGATGGTACGGCAGTGTTTGCTTCGTGCACGACTTGGCGAGGGCACTGTCGTGCCCTCTGATGTCTATGGGCAATAGCATCCACCATCAGAAGGACTGTGTAGACCTTAATTTAGATTGCCGTAAACGCTATATTCATCGACTCCCGGCATGTTTCATCAGGTCATCTATCTATTGATAAGTTTTGAAATTGAAATTTGAAATAAAAACAAAGATAACTAAGCTGTTGGTAATAAAGGAAGTTAAATTTTTAATAGGTGGAATTATTGCGAAGGTTCCCCATAACAAGTCAAATTTGTTTTTAAACCTATTTTGAAAGTAACAAAACGTGAAACTCGCTACCAGTTTACGTAATTAAATAATGGTAGGGAGGGTTAGAAGACGTAGAAATATACTTTCCAATTAAGACAGAAAGTTAATGGTCCTAACTTTAGTCAAATTGTATTGTTTCAAATAAACGTTGATAAGGTTTGCTTTAGAACTTGTTAAAAGATTAGTGAACTTAGTGCATAAATGAAACGAAGGAATTTCGTATTCTTTAATTAATTTTAACTTGAGATGTATGTATGTGTCTGTCTATTAGACTGTATTCTATTTGTCTGTAATCTATTAGACAAATGGCTTATCCATTATTATACCTTAAGTTACTTTTTACTTTTAATTACCCTGATCGAAAGTTCGTATTTTGATGGACGAAGGTATTTTTGTATGTTTTGTGTTTAATGTAATTTTGTACGTAAACATGCGCCAAATTTCTAGCTCAATAGTGTTGAGAATACGTTGAGTAACGTTGAGAATAAATTGTACTACTTTTATTTAAATCGAATTTTCGATCCTGGTCTGATAAAAATAGTATACACGCTGCGGGAAAGTATGAGATCGCAACCAAACAATTCCAACCCACGTGGAATTTGTCGGTTCTTCGAGCTATATAGCTGGCCCATTGCCACTTCAGCTTACTAATCCGTTGAGCTATGTCGGTGACTCTGGTTCTACTTCAGATATATCCTCATTTCTAAGTTTATCACACAGAGAAACTCCGGACATAGCCCTCTCCATAGCTCGCTGAGTGACCTTCAGTGACCTCATATGCCCAGCAGAAAAGGACCACGTTCAGTTCCATAAGTTATCACTGACAAAAAACACACAGGTTGTATAATCTCGTTCTCAGGTTTTGAGGTATACCTGACGAGAAGATGTGTCGTAATTTCCCGAATGCTGCCCAGCCGAGTTAAATCTGTCATTTGACTTGTCGGTTGAAAGTTGAACTTACCTGGTCGGACTATTTGTCCCAGGTAAAAATACTCTTAAACAACTTCAATCTTAGTGCTCCCAACAACTACTGGCATAGGTGTGACATGGACATTGTACACAAACATTGTTTTGTCTATGTTAATGTTAAGACCTATCCGTTGGGATACACTATTAAGGTCACTGAGCATAGTGCTTAGGTCTACCAGCGATTCTGCTATAAGGACTATATCGTCGCCAAATCGAAGTTGTGTGATGTACTCGCCATTGATGTTAATGCCATATCCTTTCCAGTCCAGTAGCTTGAAAACGTCTTCCAATGCAGCAGTAAAGAGTTTCGGAGACAACGTCATCCGGTTTTTCACCTCGAAAAACTCTAAAAATAATGTATAATTAGTTCAGTAATATCATGTTATATTTGTAGAAAAAGACACTATTAACGTGTCTCTACCTGGAACCACGTAACACAATCTCTACTCCCAACCTATGTATCTACGTCGTAACTACTGTATATAAGTCTCGTTCACATCAATAAAGAGTGGAGTTGTAAACTGTACAAACAGTTTAGCACTTCGATATATCGACAGTCAACTTGGCATCGCTGAAGAGACTGTCATAGTCCACATACAAAAGGCAAGGTGGAAGATTATACTTTTTGGTTTTCTGTACAATTTTCCGAAAGATATGTACGTATGTGTGTGTATATATGTGGTCTATGGTACTAAAACCTTTACTGAAACCGGCTTATTCGGGAGGCTGGAAGTCGTCGAGTCTGCCTGCGAGACGATTTGTAATAACTCTCGAAAACAGAACGTAGACGCGACTCAGAAGGGTCACTTTTTTGTCACCCTTCTTAAAGAATAAGTCTGTGGCGGCGCTGTCGTCGCGCCACAAGAGAAACACACCGAAGCCTAAATCGCGCTATCAATTCCGAATCATAAACAGTATATATAAAATATCTCCGAACTATCACATGGAGTGTTGGCCGCTCCCCGGGCAGAACACCTTGCCCGGCGGGAGATCTCCTCTTATCCTTCCACGGCAATAGTGGTGACCACCCATCGTGATCTAAACACGCAAGCTTCATCATCGTCATAGAGTACCCCACCCATTCGCTCCCGAGCAGATATCGTCTGTTGTCTTCATATCCTGCAAGCCAACTAGCTTCACAAGGTTCATCGCAACACTGAAATAATAATGCTTCCTGTTCCTTTAAGCTACTCTCTGTGCTATACAATTTTCGGCACGACTTTGATCCTTACTGCTCGCCTCTGGTTCACGGCACTCTCGCAAATTACTTGCCTACTTCTCGACTTACTGCAGACTACAAGGCAATCTCCTGACACTTGCACATTCGTCGGCATTGAGGCTGCACTATCGACCTCCGTTCTGAGCAGGGGGGTCATGTGGCGGCGCTGTAGTTGCGCCACAAGAGAAACACGCCAAAGCCTAAATCGCGCTATCAAAAATTCCGAATCATAAACAGTATATATAAAACATCTCCGAACTATCACATGGAGTGTTGGCCGCTCCCAGGGCAGAACACCTTGCTCGGCGGGAGATCTTCCCTTTTCTTTCTACGGCCACAAGTTCACTGCACTACTGCTCCACGCCTCTTGAGTAGTTCTAACCATGGACGTCGGAATTAAAGAGCTCCTGAAGGATTTTAAGTACTTGTTTTCCACCCGCATTCAGAAACTCCGGCGTAATTCGATCCTCGCCTGGTACCTTGCTGTTTTTGGGTGCAGGAGAGTCATTATAATCTCACTCAGACTGACCAGTCTCAGAGACTCAGACTAACTCAGAGAGTCCGGGATATTATTGGAATAGTGTCGCATATGAGTTGCTCTTGGATTGTTACTCACACTTGCGTGTAGTGTTGCTTCCCTCCCTCAACTCTCTCCCCCCATAAATCAGGTTTATAGTCAAAAACATTACAAAAACATAACCTCAAAATTAGATTTTTAAATATTTATAAAAAAAACTAAGCAAGTCTGGTAGGAGGTGGAAGTGGGGGGCGACTCTACAACTCCCCCGCCTCCTTACTCATTACCTCCCACCCCGGAAATTCATTTTGAGTTATCATTTTTAGGTTAGTTCTATGGGATTTTCTTTTTGATATTTTAATGTGAGTGGTATTATTATAATCGGGAACCAAACCTCTACCAAATAAAATACCTTACTCCCCCAAATTCCTGACAAACGATTCTAAATTTCAACCTTTCTTTAATCTCGTTGTGATTTGAAACTCAATGAAACGAAAAAGCGACACTAAAAAAGACAAATGTATACTGTGTGGGTAGTCTGAATAGTTTCTGAACTAACAAAGATACAAAACATTTTTCCTAAAAATATATTTTTCTACATAGTCTCTTTGTAACTCTACACACTTCTTCCAGCAATGCTCCCATCGCTCTAACCCGTCCGAATAGTATTCGTCGTTTTTCGGTCGTGCCGGTGGAGATCGAATCCAGGCATAGAATTATTAAGCTTAGAACCGCAGCAGGCGCACGCAAAGTGAAGCCGTTTCAAGTTAGCCTTTTAAGGCTAAGTACGACTTTCAGTGTTACTAACACACTGAAAGTCTCACTCAGTCACACAAACTCGAGTCCACGTAGTCGTGTAAAGAGCTCGCGCTAATTTGCAAAAAAACAACTTACTGTGCATTAAAAGTGTGTCACAACTCGTCACATAATCATGAAAAAAATCTAAAAATCTCATTTCACGGGTAATTACCGCCTAGCATTTTATATTTTTTTAAAAAACATTCATCAAAACAAAATAATAAATCTTAAATTTGACAAATGAAAATGTTGCGAGGCATAGTAAAATATTTTACCCCAAATTTTCTTATTATTATAATTACATACTGCCAATATGGGACTATTATTGTTGTATTTTTATTTGACAAAATACCTACAATATTTTGTCAAACAAAAATACAGCATGAACAGGTATTTTTAATTGCCAAATACTATTCGGGTTCCCACTTGCCAAGAAAAAAATGTGTTGATTTTATTTTGTCTTGTTAATGTGCAGTTATTTTTATCTTTTTATAGTATGTGTTTTACAATAAATAACTTACCCTATAAACATTTTTTTTTAATTCTAGTACTGATTTACATATATTCGACATTTTCTGAAAAGTCGATACGTTTTGCCACTAGCCAACAGTGGTGTATTAAATTATGGTAAAGACAATAGTTAAGCCAAAGTAGCACAAAAATATTTGTTTGGTTATAATGAAGTGAAGTTAATAATAACGTGAATGTTATTGCCAATTTAAGCGTATTCGTTTTTAGATTTTCGTCTGGTCCGACTGTTGCTGCTCAACACAGACCACGCAGCCTACGAGACATGAAAACATTACGATTTTATAATTAAATTAGTCTGTCAAGGTTAGAAAAAAGAAAGGTGTGCCTGGTGGCGCGTGAGATGTAACTTAGAGATGTGTCACATCCATACGTACATCGTACGCGTAAATATGGGGGACTATAAAAACAAAACGTAATTATAAACAAATGAATGATGCGTAAAATATACCGTTTAATACATGTAAAGTTCTTTAAAATATATACATGTATTTCACATGTAATTTACAAAGCTAATCGTTTACTATAAATCCGTTAAGAGCGGAATGTGCCTAAGAAATACACAAACATAATACATACTCCCAAAAACCGTGACTTTGTTTCGGCCTCGGCCGCGACAGTCAGGTGAAAATATCTACATTAGGTAAATTTTACGTAATATAAAAATGTAAACGGAAATTACCTTTATTTTTTAGTACCCGGTTGACCGAGTTTTGCTCGGTATTTTTCGCTCGGTTTTTTTTTAAATTCGTGTGTTTTGGAAATTATATTTAGATACAAATTACATACTGATGAAATACGTATAAATAATATTTTTTGATCTTAGCGACATAACAGAAAAAACGGAACTGGTTATTTGAATAAAAAAATCATAAGTGCAATTATTTTAATTTAAATTTTCGTGTTTTTAAAAAATACTAAAAAAGGGCTCGAAAAAATAGATTTTCTAAAAAAAGAAAGGAACTTGAAAAAAAATTAAAAAAAGTCGGTTGGTCGATCTGGGCTCGAACCGGGGTTTTACGATTCTGTGACCACCCACTATACCAATTAAGCTATTTATAACCATTAACGGTCTGTCAAAATTTACCTCCTTATTCTAACGATATTGTAGCAGTTTTTCATTGCCTAAAAACACGGACAAAAAGAGATTTTCTAAAAATAAATCCTAGCTAGATCAATTTTTTATCCCCGAAACTCCCTGGACACTAAATTTTATGAAAATCGTTGGAGCCGTTTCCGAGATGATATATATATATATATATATATATATAAACGAGCAATTCTCGTATATATATAAATATATATATATATATATATATATATATATATATATATATATATATATATATATATATATATATATATATATATATATATATATATATACAAGAATTGCTCGTTTAATAGTATAGGATTAATTAGGGTTTGTAAAACTATAATTTGGATTTCAAATTAAAATTACATATAGATCAATATACACAAATATAATAGTATGACTGTTAGTCTACACAAAAAATAATAATACAATAAATAGCATCGATACTTTTTTGCATCGATACTTTTTTGGGCATTTCTACTTACACGTGCCGCCTACAGCCCCTTTGATTAATATACAGAGCCGCTACTATGATACTGCGAGCTTGACAAGGACAGTCTCAGAAAAACGACCGGAATAAGATTATTAAATGTTGCATTTACCGGTGAAACGTGACTTTATCCTTCTTGAAATTACGTTTCCTGCTATCACTACCACACCACTTTACTGCGCAAGTAGGCATGTTTTACTGTTTTAATTTTAAAAAATTGTAGCGTTAGTAGCCTATATAGTTCGTGTTCAACTATATAGGCTCTGGTTGAGCAGATGAACTATAGAAATTTGTCGCCTTTCAATACATGTCTCGTAGGCTAGGTGGTCTGTGCTGCTTAGTGAATGGAAAAAAATAGACTTAATCGCAAAAAAAAACTAACGAAAACTAACTAATTTACGTTTCTAATGAAGTTTACTCCATTTGTAGTATTGCTGAAAATAATCAGCGAAATTATATTAAGCAAAATGCACAAAAAACAATTCAGAGAAAGATCTATCTCTCGAAATTATGGCCAAACTCGTTAGTCGTTCTCTATTTCTTATTGTAGAAGAGCACATCAATTCGCAACATCACGACACAAATCTGGCGCGGCTTATTGTAGAACGTTATGTAAGAGTTCGATTCTTATATGAATCCAAAAAAGATAATATTTCGCGGATAGCGTCATCATAGCGGCAGTTATTTAGAAAACAGTTGCAGATGCAGGGTTATTAAATAAGAGACGTTTAGTTTAAGTACTTGGGTATATAGTTATTTAATAAATATTTTTAGTTTCGTGTTTTATTTGAATAGTTTTTTCCTTCCGAATCTTATTTTTTTAATACAAAACGCCTATTCAAAAAAGTATATCATATATACGTACGTATATAGTATTATATAAATATATAACACTATATACTTATATAAATATATCTCTTCTAACTCTTATATAAATAATTTTATTAAAATATTAGTTAACAGATATAAGTAATTTTATATTTCTCTCTTCGTAAATTATTAGTAAATAATTCTAAACGCAACCTAAATATAAATTTTACGACTATGTCTACTATTACACTTTGCCCATTTTTTGGGGAAATCGTCATTTACTTGCATATATTACTCATTTGCTTGTGTGCGTGCGGGCAAACGTAATTACAGGCCGCTTATGTACACATTAATTGGGTGCGTTTGGCAGAAAAAAGCGCTAGCAAGCGCTTGTAAGCAAAATGGCGATCGTAAGCGGTAAGCGCTATCAAATCGTAAGTAGCTATTTTCCTCCAGGACACGATGTTAGTTTTAACCGGGGAACCTAACCTAATTTAAATATATGTTTGTAAAGTATTAATATTAAAAACTTACTAATCATGAATTTTTAATAACGTATATGTCTATTCATATCATTATATTACTTAAAATTAACATTGCACAAAACAACTTATAATTTCTACTTCAAAACAAACAAATTAAATAAGCAAAATGGCGGATTGTGTCAGCGCTACCGAAGTAGCAATCGTGTCCTGGCCGAAAACTATTTTAGCGCTTGTAAGCGCTTGCTAGCGCTTTTTTCTGCCAAACGCACCCATTGTGTTGTTGCTTCAACTTTGAACGGAATTTTGAATGACACTATCACTCTAAGTCTAATTACTCTATGGAATCCGGGTTGCTCGCGCACTGTGTAATTTACATCGAGGGCTAACCATTTATTATTTATTTATTTATTTATTCTTTTTTGTACACCACAATACAGAAACATCAATATAGTTAAAACTAATTAAAGTATGTACAATAGGCGGTCTTATCACTGAAAGTGATTTCTTCCAGACAACCTTTGCGTAGAGGAATGATGCAAACAAAAGTTACAAATAGAGGGGGGCATACAAAATAATAATAAAAAAAATACAATAATACATACAAATAAAAGTAAGTTAAAGTTATATATAAAATATCATATAATAGATTAAATGAATAGAATAAGAGAAAGGTAAATTAATTTATCTAATAGCGTTCTAAATAATACGATTTAACAAGAATTTTGAAAGAGTTAAGAGATTTAGCACGACGAATATGGATAGGTAAGGAGTTCCACAATCGCACAGCGGTTACGGTGTAGGATTTCTTGAAAAAGGAAGAAGAGTGCAAAGGTGTAGAGAGAGAAAGATTGATGGAGGATCGAAGGAAACGATTATGGGTAAGAGCAAGATACTGGAAACGGTTTTTTAAATAAAGAGGAGAAGAAGGATTAAACTGCACACTATACAACGCGGAGAGAATGTGAGTATTCCTGCGAGGGCGGATCGGGAGCCATTTGAGCTGTTTGCGAAATTCGGAGATATGATCATATTTGCGAAGCCCAAATATAAATCTAATGCATAAATTTTGAATGCGCTCAAGCTTATTAAGCTGCTCCTCGGTAATGTCAAGATAACAAATATCAGCATAGTCAAGGATAGGCAGAAGAAGAGACTAGGCGAGCGTAACTTTAGTTGCTGTGGGAAGGAAATTACGTAATCTACGTAAAGAGCTTAACGCAGCAAACATTTTTCTACTGACCTCATTAACCTGTGAGGTCCAAGACATACAGGAGTCAAGATACAACCCCAGGTTTTTAACCTTGTTACTGTAAGGGATTAGAGTGCAGTCTAGTATAATAGGGGGTAGGGAAGGCCAGTCAATTTTACCAATTAATCTAGAACTACCGATGACAATGACCTGAGTTTTCTTAGGATTAATCGTTAAACCATAACATTTACTCCAATTCGAAATACAAGTCAGATCAGCGTTAATAGTGTCAACTGCTTTAGATAGATCTTCAAGAGAGGACTGAGTATAGATTTGGAGATCATCAGCATACAAGTGGTAGGAAGAGGACAAATTATGACTTATAGAGTTAATGAAAATTGCAAAAAGGAGAGGAGACAACACGCCACCTTGTGGTACACCAGCAGCTGTAGTAATCCAGGTGGAAAAAACCTCTTGCACCTGAATTCGCTGTCGGCGACCAAACAAGTAACTTCGAAACCAGTCAACTACAGTTGGAGATATGTTGAGAGAGCGTAGGATGCTTAACAAGATATCAAAATCTACAGTATTAAATGCGTTACTAAAATCAAGCAACATGAGAATAGTAAGCTTTTGTTTCTCCATACCACACCGAATATCATCAGTGATTTGTAAAATTGCAGTAGTCGTACTATGGCCAGGACGGAAACCGGATTGCAAGGGATTTAAAAGATTGTGTTTTAAAAGATAGGTGCTTAATTGATTGTGCACAAGGCTTTCTAGAACTTTGGAAAAGAAAGGCAAAATAGGGATAGGTCTATAATCGGAAAAACTAGTGGGATTTGACTTTTTCGGTAGAGGAACTACAAATGCGTCTTTCCAAGCTAAAGGGAAAAAAGCAGAATTAAGTGATTTATTCAGGATAGACGTCATTATAGGTAAAAGGAGATCAATGAGAGGGATGAACATTTTCCGACTAATGCAGTCACTACCAATCGAATTTGAATGGATGGACATTATGGCTCTCTTAACATCACAACTGTTAAATTGGCTAAAATTAAAAGCAGGGGTGTCCGTAGTGGGAGCTTTTGAAAGAGAATCTAACTTACTTACTTACTTATCGTCACGCACAATCCCTAACGGGGTAGCCAGAGAGAACAGATCGCCAAGTGTCACGATCCTTACATACCTCTTTCGCTTCTTTCAGGTTCATTAACTTCTTCATACATGCACGTCTAGGTATCCGAGTACTCTTGACCCTCCCCTCTTCGAGCAATTTGCTCACATGGTCTTCGAAAGTTAGTCTCGGTCTACCTCGACACCTTTTAATATTTACTTTCGCTCTATATATTTTCTTCACCATTCGGTCTTCACTCATTCGTTCAACGTGTCCAAACCATTGGAGTAGTACCAAGAGAATCTAAAGTATTATGTTTTGCTTTATCGTTAATGCAAGACGAAGATGAGAAATGCAAATAAAGTTGATTGATCAAGGTTATGGTGTGTGAGATTTTGTCGTAATTTCCCAACTCCTAAGGACTTAAGAAATTTCCAGACCCTAGCAGGATCAGGATCTTGTACTGATTCATGGATATGGCGTCGTTGTGGTTTTCTACACAGATTGTTGCAACGATTCCGTACTAATCTATACTTCTCTCTATTCAAATCGCTAGGGACTGACTTGTATTTAGCTTTGGCACAATTTTTAATGTGGATGATTTTTTTATATCATCGGTCAGCCAAGGAGAGGGAGGATGCTTTACACGCATTGGACGAACAGGAGCATGAACGTCGTAAAGCTGAATTAACAGAGAGTTGAACAAAGCAACCTGTTCATCAACAGTAGACGCATTGACGACTACACTCCAATCAATCTTTACAGCGTTATTTACAAGCTTCTCCAAATCCAAGTCACTAAAGTTACGCTGAAGTAGTATCCTTGACTTAGCTTTAGGGGGACGGATTTTGTACGACAAGTATAAAAGGTCGTGATAGGAAAAAGAATCAGCAGCATGTTGCCCAAATTTAAGAACATGGTCAGGTAAAGACACAAACATTATGTCGAGAAGAGAAGGGGCACAGTTCGGGAAAAAGTGTGTGGCAGAAGTAGGAAGAAGTTTTAAATTTGCTGCTTCAATAATAGATTTAAGTTTTATTGATCTAGCGTTGTTTTTTAAAAGACAGGTATTAAAATCACCCATAATAATACTGTGACAATAGATAGGTGTAAGATTGTCAAGAATATTTTCTAACGTGGTGAAGTAGTCGACAGTGAGAGAGGGACTGTAAAAAACTCCAAGAAGTAATTTTGTATGACCAAGAAGAACTTCGATAAAGAGAAATTCAGCTTCGTTTCCAGTCTGCGAACCATCTGAGCTACTACGGCTCAATTTGTAATTAAGTAATAATAAATAAATAATAATGTGAGGGGTCAAAAAGTTAAATATTATCTACTTAATTATAGGAATAACTCATTGTTTTGGAGAATTTGGCTTATTTTAACTATGTAATTAAAATTGATATAACCGTACTCCTAGTCCAATACCAAGTTTGGGGGCCGCCAGTAAAATTTTATACTATACGAGCTGTTCCTCGCGACATTGCTCACGTGCAATTTATTACGATTAGATAGAAGATTTCATAGGTTTTAATTCATTTGCACGGCACCCTAATTCTTTTTCTAAATTTTAACTACCTAAACTTTTCCTTATAACATCAGCTATGTGCCAGTGAAAGTCCCGTTTAAATCGGTCCAGCCAATTAGCCGGAACAAACAAACATACAGACAGACAGGCACAAAAATTTTTGAAATTGATTTTATTGTCATATGAAGAACCGTATATAATTGCATATGCACTGTAAAAGCTGCTATTATTTTTATTTATTTGTATACAAATTTAATATAACTTAAAACAAGTTACTGTTTTTTTTGTGTTCAGATCTGTAGCTCAATTTTAGGACTAAGGATTTAAAAAATTAACAATATTACCATGTCGTGACAGCGTGTGAGAACTTATCAATACCAGTTATTCTTCACTAAAGTAATTCCTTATTGGGGCCATGTATACGCTGTGGAACAGAAAATATGCAGGACTTATCGTACTTATCAAAAAGTTAAAAAATTTTAATGAGCAAAAAGTTGTTTATTATGGATTATAATACTTACCGGTGGGCCTATCATGAATTTCCATTGGGGCCAAGTCAAAATCACGTAATCCGTAATTTTTCACAACTTCAGATTCATTATTGATTAAATATTTTGGACGACCACGGGGTTCATTTTTCAGTTAGAAATTGTCAGAACGGTAACGGGAAAACCAATAAAAGGTAGTGCATCCGTTTATAGTATTTACTCTGTAAACGTCGTTAAGGTTGCATGTCGCTTATGCTGTACTCTTATTCTATAATTACTTGAATTTTCAACGTATGCATGATGATGCAAAAGATCTAAATGCGATAAAAACATAACGTTTATCAATAAACAAGTGACTAGTTTTGAAAAAAGAATTCCGTGCTTTTTTTAAATATTTGAAATTGAAAATCTTAGTAAAACCAAAAACGATTTTGATTTCTAATGGACAGTTAAATGGTCTAAGAGTATAATAATGGTATAATAGCAATATCATAGGTACTTATAATATCAATCAATTTCCACCAATGTATTTATTATTGCTAATTGAACAATGTAACTCTTCCAAGTTTCAAATCATATTTCCACAAATATTTCTTCTGCGAGTACCAGCTAGTGTGATATAATTATTCTATTGTAATTATATCACTCCATTTTTTCCGATTTGCTCCGTATGAAGCAACTATGATAATTGTTAGAAAGATCCTATGGGCTCCGATAGAGGGCGGTGTAACTAACGGTCTGTAGAAGAAGAATATGGGGTACACCCTGCATATTCTTCATCAGCACGCAAAAGTCCACTGCTAAACGTAGGGCTCTTCCCTTCAATTATTCATGAGACTATAAATAGTTCCCTAAACCTATCGTTATCTGTGGGATTCCCCAAATAGGAGGGATATTTGCGATAATTGCCACGGTTAACACGTGGGTTGGCAACCGCAGATTTTAAAATTTGTAGTTATTGGGAAGATGTTGGTGTTCATCTCATGTTTCATATTACCTCCTTTGTCACTTACGACATCCACTGGGGATTCCTCTTGTAAGGAGAAATCGCCATAATCGCCATAATCGCCATAATCGCCATAATCGCCATAATCGCCATGGTTAACACGGATCATGGAGTCTCTTCTATATTCTCTATTCTCTCACGGCGACAGTTACATCAAATTGATTACATTTCAATTTCTTATTTTGATTGCAACCCGCTAGAGATAACTCTAAACTTTAAAGTGTAAAGTATAATGATTTATTTGTTAATTTAATGGCGACAGTTTCTTAATACCGAAGTTGTAAGTATTTATTCAATCACATGACTAATCTACACATGACAACTATACTCGACGTTCGATAGATCGGAGAAACACTGGAAAACTAATTTACACTTATAAGGGTTAGATTCTTGTAGTTTGGGAATTAGCATCGCAGATCTAAAACTAGAACTTTTTGACTCGACTGTCGAAGGAGGGTATTGTTTTTAAAGTATATGTATGTAAATTTTTTTGGTGCGCTCTGTAGCCTCAACGGCTTGATGGATTTTAACATATGCGGTATCATTAGATTCGTCTCAGCTGTGCAAGTGACATAAAGTATAAAATTTTTCTTTTTTAAGTAAACTTTTTACACAGTCGTGTTTTAAAATTACTGTTTTCACCATTGAGCATGTTATAAAAATGTTACTGGATTTTTTCTTTCTGTGTTCGACTTTAGCGCATATCTATCTCGTGTTATAGATAATATGAAAAGAGAAGATGCTGTGGCCCATAGACATTCACATCTATTGTCGATTAAGAATTAAAATGCAGATGCGCTCTACCTCTGAAGACTCAATTGCAATTTTCAGTAGAAAGGATCACCGGTTCTCTACACTCACAATACAAACACAGTAGCATTAAGCAGCTGTTACATGCTGGTATTCTGTGAGAGCACCTTCCTTGGTCCTGTTGGCCCATTCGTACAATAACTGTAGTAAAGGTGCAGCGTGGCTCTACCATATATATTGCAGCTATAAGCGACAATTTCGTGAAATAGGTTGAGCTGTGCTTAGAAGTGGGGTGCAACCAACGAGCTTTAACAATAAAGGTGTATTTGGAAAATAAGCAATACTACATTATCATTTGTTCATTTCATATTTTATTTCCATGTCTAATCACATTCGTCTTGTTTAACTAAAACTATTACATTAATATAGCGTAAAGAAGTTCTAATACAGAAATCACCCCTAAGAATACAAGTTCACACCACCTACGAGTATGCATATAAAGCATCTGAAAAATTGTCGAACTTGACCGAAAACTTCGGTGATCGGTGAAGTGCAATATTAGATTACGATTTTTTGGAACTCTACGAGTATACCAATAGTGAAGTTTAATAAACAGAAAAAGTTTGTATATTATTTTAGTAAGTTTAGCATTATAAATAGTTAAGTTGGAAACTGAACAGTGAAATCTATATGAATAAACCAAAACACGATATGACAAAATATAAAATCCAATGTACATTTATCGTTCAATTGAAAATAATTATGAATGAGATCATTCGTTTAATGAAATCACATAATAACATACGTAGTTTGTGTGAACTTTACATCCTAAAGCATTTTGGATCAAAAAAGATACGCAAATAGTTAAAGTAAAAAAATTACCTACTCTTTTGCAATGTTATTTCAATAATCTTTTCATACAAGAAATTTATGATCGACGTAACATTTGATATCCAAATTATTAATGCCTAATATAAAAATAGATTTAGGATGCAAATAAATTCGAAAAACGGAGTTTTATCAGAAGAATATATCAATTTTTACTATCACGTGCACTAAGAGAATAGGTTTGTACAACTGACATTTGGCTTCACTTTGTGCCATAACTTTAAGGCCGTTGTGTACGACTTGCAAAAATCAAAGTAGATTAAACATTAAAATTTATTTATTTTAACTGAATTGTTTTTAATTATATCACAATATAATGAAAATAAGTAAATGTACTGCCATATTTTATTATGTTTTTCTTAAAATAAATAAATGAACATTTCAAAAACAGCGGCTTTACGTGACTGTCGTGATGTGGCACAATTTTTTTGTAGAAGTTTTTTTATCATGAAAGTATTCAAAAATATATTATATATACAAAATTATAATTTACGCTACGTATAAAAATATTTATTTATTGAAAAGAAACCAACAATTCAACATTTCTAGTATTTAGTGTATAAATATATATGTATAATACTTGACAATTTTTATCAACATAACTTTTTGCCAGTAGGTACTAATATGATGATTACAAACTAAAGTTGCCAGCATACAATCCTATTCTCATGTTGCGTACTTTAATGTTGGTAATTTACTTTTACAAATAAAACTTATCGAATCTTAACACTGTACAAATCGTTTTAGTTACAAAGTGTTACTCCTACGCTCTATGGAATGTAATTCTTTATTTACATTAGGTACATATCATACAGGCCGAAAGGTAACTAATACTATATAACTACCTACTTCATAAATTGAAGGCACATTTTTTATACAGTTGACCTAAATGTATTACAAAATGCTTCGTTAAAGAAGCTATAGCAATCTAAGTCAGTAATATTGAAAACAGCAAAAACTTTTACAACAATGGCGTAAAATTTAGATACCGAGGTGAAAAAAAAAATGAAAAACATGTCCTTATATTTTTGTTTTCTACTGTTTTAATATTACTTTTAGTCTTGGAAATAGATCTTACTATATTTTTATGGTTTTCATCACATTAAGTGTTACTTTGGAAATATTTTTTTAATTTATTTTTATAATCTATATCTATATATCTATACATCCACTCCGCTCTATCCCTACCACTTATGTCCATTTTATGAAATAAAATTCTATGTCACAAAGAACTTTTATAAAGTACACATGTTTATATATTGTGTCTATATATTATTTGGTAAAATGAACAAAATAGAAAATAATCGGTTCCTAACTTCGCCACAGAGAGAGAGAGAGAGAGAGAGAAAAGAGAGAGATGCCACAAAATTTTTCCTACCCACTTGTGTAGGTACTGACAGGGACAAATGTAAAAATTTAATAAAATTAGTATGTTAAACGAGCTGTAACACCTTAATTCATCAGCATCTTATTTCATCCTTTATGTATGGGTGAGTATGAATGAGTGAGTCAGTGATATTTCGCTTATACGTATATATTTTCTTAAATATGGGTAAAGAATAATAATTGATAAATATTTTCAAAATTGTTTCCATAGATGTTATTAAATATTGCTAAAATGATGTTGTTTCTTTACTATATTCCATATTTCACGGTTATTTTTTATTTAGCTAGTATATTACAGTCTTATAAACGTTCCTATTTTTACATAATACACATTACGCAAGTTCCGTTGACCATAAAACAGAAACCTGCCGCAAAATTCAATTTATTAAATAATTTAGATAACAAAGTCATTAGCTTAGTATTCGGGCGCAATCCGCGGCGAGGAGAGGCGTGGTGAGTGGCGTGGCGAGCGGAGCGTCTCACTGAGTGCCGAGCGGCGCGTCAAGCGGAGCGGTGAACGCAGCGCCTCGCTGAGTGCCGCGGGCTATGGCTTCAGCCGCTTGAAGCCCGCGCCATCCTGCCCCAACTTCAACTCCTCGTACAAGGTGGGCTCCACCTCGCGCGCTGTGCTCGCATTCTGCAGCGTCTCTTGCCGCCAAGCTGCACTATTTGACACGCTGTTGGCTATGCCGTTGGGCCCGTTTGCGTTTCCGTTCGGCAACGTGCCCTGTTAGAGTTGAAGTTTTTTTTAATGAATTTTAACAAATTAGTCAACACTATTGCTGATGCACAAATTCTTTGTGCGCAGGATTAAAATAAAATTGGGTTACCGACAACTGTACTCAATATAACATTATTATTATAATCATTGAAGTATAATATACTTAGGTAATTATTAATTTAATGGTTTTAATTTCTTTAGGAATAATACATAAAATTCAGATTAAATAGATATAAATATCATTAAAATATAATTCCGTAAAATTTTTGCACACCCTACGAATTTGAAGTTAGTATCAACGACACATAATGTATCTATTTCTATAGTGCGAACTTAGTTTAAAATAATATGATGAGATATTTCCGCATACGTACTTTTAAATCTATTTGAAATATTACTTACATTGCTAATGGTGTCAGGATTTGTTTCTCTGAGGTAACTGGGGTTTTCAAATGCCACTCCTCCTTGTGATTTAAGTCTTAAATTCTGTAACAAAATTTATAACGCATATATAAAAAAAAAAACTGAAGAGTCAAACGAACTTACAGTCCACATGATGGTAAGTGGCTCCTGCTGTCCATGGACATCTGCAACTTCAAACAAAGAAGGCTGCGCTGTGTCACTTCTGAGGATTAAGATGAAATGCCTTACAGCCTGTAACTATATAGGCTCCCTGTACCCTTGAGGACGACAGTCAACGAAATGCTGTCGTAATGCAGTCGATTCATGTGGTAGAGCCATGCTGTAGCTAAATTATGGTTGCAGCACGAATGGGTCAGCTCGACCGTGGTAGGACCACGCTCTCACAGAATACCAGCGTAAAATAGCAGCTTAATGTTACTGTGTTTCGTATGGTGAGTGTAGAGAACCGGAGACCCTTTTTACTGGAAACGAGGCATTCCATCTCAGTCCTCAGGGCTGGCACCGCATCTGCATTTTGATTCTTAATTGAATATGAATATCTATAGGCCACAGCACATCCACTTACCATTAGGTGGACTGTGTGCTCGTTTGTCACCCTTATTCTATAAAAAGAAAGAAAAAAAAGAGAAAAAAGAGAACTACGTCGAATCTTAAAGATGGGCATTTCATTGAGTTTAATTTGAAAGCGGCTGCACGGCAGCTGAGAATTGTTGCGAAATTAATACGTAATATCTAAGCCCTGAGATAGCTTCTGACCTTTACAATACACAAGTTAGGTTGAGCCTTGACTGCATATCTTGATCCGCACTTAAAATTGTAAAGTTGGAGTTCAGGGGCGGGAACCATTAAGTGCCACTTGGGTCTCGTCAACGCCTTCATAATTTATTTTTCTGCCAAGTAGCGACCCAAAGTGGAGTGGCCATCGACAAGAGGACGTCACTGATTCTGCGCGATTTCTTATTAATATACAATAAGTGCCTTTATTTAACTTAGGATCAAATTGATTAATACTGTAGTCATATTCTAGCTCTTATAACATAACCTAATGTTAAATAAAATAGCCTAATTTAACAATTTTTAACACAATCCTTTTTTTCAAAAAGTTAGTTAAAACTTTTGACTTTAATCCCTTTGCATTAATTTTATTAAACTTATCGAAAAAGGTCTTGGTGGATTATATTAACGTTTATTATTAAGTAAACAACTATATTCATTTTGGTTGCGGGGAAAAAATAGGTACTGTCAAATTTTGTTTGGTTGGTTATTGTTTTGTCAGTGTCCCTCTCCGTCCTATCCACGCAATTCATTCCACACGCACTGAAGGGGGAGGGGGAGGCGGCGGTTGAAAGGAGAAATTTAGATGAGAAAAACATGTTTATTATATTTTATTGTATAAACCATAACATTAAATAAATAAATAAATAATTTAAGTTTATTATGTCCGGGGAGTGGCGCCATACGCTGAAAACCGGTTCTGGCCTAGTTCCGTAATGGATGCTATTTTTCATGTAATATTATGTGACGCGATTTTTGGCCAATCAAGAAACGCGCCCCGCCTAAATGAAAGGTAGAGAAGGCAGACGAATAAAAGGGCCAGCTCTGCCGCCGCTCGCCCTTCTTGCATTGTAGTTGAATACGAGCGCTAGCGAGCGCTGCGAAATATTTTTTTTTATTTCTCAGACATGAAGGTTTTCTCACGATGTTTTCCTTCACCGCTGAGCACGTGGTAAATCAACACTTAAAATTGCAATTAACAATTTCATTGGTGCCAGCGAGGCTCAATTCCGGGATGCTCGCGTACTGTGACTTATATTAATTAACAGCGAGCGCTATATATGCACTATGCGTAGCGTAAAATGGTGCAACTTTAGCTGCACATTCATTTCAATGAACGCATTGTGTTGTTCCTCAAATATTCATGATTAAGTTTTATGTACCTGATGCGTTTGAGCGCATTGTTAGACCTGATAGTAATGTTGTTATTATACTTTCCTATGAGACGGTTAAAATAATTTAACGTTATAAAATATATACAACAAATAAATCTATGTATACTGCTAGACGGGCACTACGGTACCAATACATTGCGAAATAAGTTATGGTCAATTCTCCGTAATTTCTTTAGTCTACGCTGGACGGGTGAGAAGACTATACCTGTGTGCGGTAGAGAGCGAAAAGCGCAACATGCGACGTCCGGTTTCCCCATTTTATTGCACCCGCGAGCGGGCGTCTTTAACTTTATTTTAGTTCTTTGTGTTTTAAACTTTTTGTTTTAGAGAATATAACACTTATTTTCTTTATACTAGCTTTTCGCCCGCGCAATCAACAGCTGCGACAAAGTTTTTGTTCTGAATTGCCGTTCCTGCAGTATACATAGAAGTCTTTGATATACGGGTCGTTTGTCACTAAGGTTATAAATTCAAGTAGAGTTCTATTGTGTGAGATTAGCGTACCTTCCGATGCCTGTAGTAGAAGGCGGCGGCAAGCAGCAGCGCGGCGACGAGCAGGCAGGCGACCGCGGCGCCCACGACGGAGGCGCCCGCGCCCCCCTCCTCTGTGCCCGCACCCGCCGCGCCCGCCACCCCCGCGCCCTCACCGTCCTCCTGCCCCGCCGTCGTGAATATGATCGGCGCGCTTAGTGTCGACGTGCCTGCACCACACGTGCTCATATGTACTCAATGTTAGGAAGAACATTGCGACAGTAATTTAGTTGCAGGATTGAGGACTTGAATCCTCTATTCGACTACTGTCCTGAACCACACTCCTAATACAAACATTTCAAGGTGTACCACACGTGGTTAAATCACGTTTTTAGTAATGTTGTCTTGCAAGTTTTTTTTTTCAACAAAAAATAAAGGACGGTGGCCTAAGATAGAGGTTTTACCTAATTTAGGCATCAGATTTTTATCTATCGATAGTATTGTTTCAGATGTAAGTATATATTCTTTGTTTTGTTGTCACGCTTGGCAAGCAGGCATGCAACCGCATTGCACTGTGCCAATATATGGGAGTAGCCCATGTACAGTAGTGGTTTTGTTATGTGCTGTAGTAATACGTTTGTGATAGTGCCTTCTACTGGTTGTTTGCAGTAAATCCTGTAATATGACGTAGTAGAGCCACGCTGCAGGTACATTATGGTTGTAGCTCGATTGCGTCTGCTCGATCGAGGAAGGACCAAGCTCTTATATAATATCAACGTAAATTAGTGTGATGATATAAAATAAGTGCGCAATGATATTTAATATGATTTGATTACACATTTACAAATATGACAAAAGTGGATCGCATCAAATATCAGACTTACGAAATGTTTGCGACGTAATAGATTTCTATAAGTAAGCTTGTTTAAAGTATTATTAGTTCTTTCAATAAACGTACGTACATCTGGGTAGATGTAGTTTCCCTTAACCTACCACTAGCTGCAACAGGTTAATGGCGACCGGAATAGGACTAAGAGCTTAATGCTGCTGTGTTTCGTATGGTGAGTGTAGAGAAGCGGAGACCGTTGTTAGTGGAAACGAGGCATTCCATCTTGGCCTTCAGGGGTAATACCACATCTGAATTATGATTCTTAATCGAGGATAGATGTAGATATTTATGGCACCATCATCCACTTACCACCAGGTGGAATTTGACGGCCTAAGGCTGCCACTCGAGAACCTTCTTTATATTTAAAAAAATACTTACCAACATCATTTGCAGCTTTCACCACGCATTCGTAGCGCACGTCATCAGCAAGTCCGGTGAGAACAACGCTGGTCTCACTTGTGTCGAGTTTCTCGGGCACCTTCGCGCCGTACGCCCGCCAGAACACCCGGTACAGGTACACCGTTTGTGGATTCTTTAGTGGTGGCTCCCAACTGTTAATAATGTTACGAGGTTACAATTTTATGGTAAGGAAAGTTAATTGGTTCGGAAAATGTAACGGTTCATGTTTCTTACTGAAACATTAGTTTTATTTTATACAAATTAGATTTTTTTAATTTAATTTGGTATCTCGTCCTACAATTTAAAAGCTTAATAGTGTAAATTTATTCGCAACATTATTTATTTTATAACGCAAAGGAAGGAGTAGCAGATTGCTGCTATTTGATACTGCGAAGTGGTTTACACTTCCTTTACATTTTGCATCAAAACTTAAGTTAAAATTTTAACTTAAGTTTATTTAATATACTGTAGAAAGGGCCACTGCGCTCCTTGCTAATGGATACATGAGCGCGACGGTTTAACCCAATCTACAGTCCTATGAAATATAAATATTGTTACGCCGCGCTCAAATCAGCGCACTAGCGCCATCTAGTGTCAGGAACGAGAGCGAGGGGAGCTTTGCAGTAAATGACATCACAAATCTTTCGACCGACAGCGCCACCCGAAGAACTAAGTTTCTGGAAAATCTACACTCGAATACTCGTTGCCTGGCGTGCATTTACCTGAATGTTCGGGACGCTTCTTTGCTAATTATATAAATAGGCGCTGCAAGATGCGATAGACAGAGTTGAACTCGGCGACATTATTTTATTATTAGTGTATTACATTATTAGTGTTTTTAACTTTAATTTGTATAAAGTAAATTAAAGTGTTAATTTGGGTAATTCTATCGGCAATTTTTATTGTCACGAACCTCAAGCTCGTAACAATATTGATGACATACATTCTGAAGCGGGCACCGCAGCACTGCTATTGGATACTGTGCTGACATAATTTAACCTCTTCTTCACGTACTTAATTTAGTGAAAATATTTACACGGAAATGACTATTTAATGCACACATACATACATACACACACACACACACACACGCACACGCGCACGCGCACGCTCACGCGCACTCGCACGCGGACGCACACGCACACGCACACACACGTACACGCACACACACGCACACGCACACGCACACGCACACGCACAACACACACACACACACACACAGACACACACACACACACACACACACACACACACACACACACACACACACACACACACGCACACACGCACACACGCGTGCCATGTGCCATGCCCAAAAAGCATTGTACGAGTTCTAAAAAATTGCCTCTATTAAATTAAGTTTTCGACTCATCGTGACCTCTGAAAGGAAGTTCTTGTTATGCTTAATAGCAAACAATATCGACTTATCTTTGAAAAACACTACGGTTGTGATCAACACGCATGTTGTGTTTTGTAATTTCCTCGGATGACTGGCGCGACAAAGATGTTTCAATCCTATTTTTTCCAAAATTACTAAACGAAATTACCGCATTCATGTGTTTTTGAGAATTCATATGCCTCTTAATGGCTCCAGATAAGTTATTTAAATCATCATATCCAGTAGTATTCCAAGCCGTTTTGTCCTTGGAAAAGAATATGCAACACC
Source organism: Parnassius smintheus behrii (assembly GCA_036936625.1). Classification (NCBI taxonomy): domain Eukaryota; kingdom Metazoa; phylum Arthropoda; class Insecta; order Lepidoptera; family Papilionidae; genus Parnassius; species Parnassius smintheus. The sequence goes on along the minus strand of JAUPFT010000020.1, from coordinate 5,939,013 downwards.
AACAGTTCAAGTTATTGGTATGTGAGAAGCCAATATTCCAATGAGTTTTGTAAACAGATCTATTAAATTGCCGTTTGCTGTTTTATACTCGTCTGAGAAATGCACAGATCAAGCGTTGGTTTTGGCGAGGATATGAACTGTTTTTCCTCAACAAAGTTAAATATTTTACCTTCTCCTCGCCGATTAGCACTTTAACACACTTCATTTTATCACAAGGAACATCCTCCTTCCATTTTCACTAAAAATCTTTAAAAAAAGCATAAATTTTCAACTCGCAATATTTGTTATAATACATTCACTAAATCTCAAAACACAATCTAAACATTAAAATGTGAAGTGAACTTGCAAACGTATCGTCGCCCACGCGCCTCCGCTCTCAACTAACTTCATACCTAACATGACCAGACGTCCCACTTCAGGCGGGACGTTCCCGATTTAAAGGTTTGTGTACCGTTGTCCCTAAAATACGTAAATATGTCCCGCTTTGACAAACAAAAGCGTAGCATCATGCAAACTGACAACCGCGCCATCATACCAAGATATAGCGCGCGTGCCAGGTTTGCTAGCATGGCTTGACTAGTTACGTGATTATTCTGAAAAGCTACACTTTTGAATTTAAAGTTACGAAGTGACAATTTTTAATTAATCTACAATAAATTATCAAATAACATAATTTATTTCCAATAATTATTAATTTGCTGTTCAGAATTCACTTTTGATCGTTAAAAGATTCAAAAAAACTATGTGTTTTACTTATAAAACCATATTAAAAGCTTCCAGATTGAATTTTGGTAATGGCGATCATTCTCAACAAAGAATAGCCATTTGCGCATCGGGATTATATTGTCCAAGTGTATGTGCAACCGCAGGTCTACCCTATTCCTATTCCGGGCTGCTATTGAGAATTTTGTGACAGAAAAACCCAATAAATGATTCTTGGCTCATCTCTGGTTTCGAACCCGGGACCACATGATCACCAATTGCGTTTACGACTACTAGAAAAAAAGGCAGTGAACTAGAAAAAAAAGGGAGTGTTAAAATTATAATAATTTTAAAGGCGTCCTGCTCTGAGGAAAAATAAATAAATGGTCACTTTATTCATAGCAAAACCCAGGCTTTTTCTCTCCATACCAATTGCTATTTATACAATCGTAGTTATATTTCATTATAGAACATTTTGCCACAGGTTAGAAAGGGATCGAACGTCTTCTTGAAAGCCAGGTAAAAAGCCCACGCGTGCGAGAGCGACAAATAATCGCTCAATTCAACTCTCCTTATATATATGAGGCCATGACCTGTGTCGAACACAGGAGCGTGCAGGAAATTTGAAATAGTTTGAAACAGTTTATATGAGTTATTTTATTACTTGATATTATTGACCGATTCAGTTTGATAAGGCAAGCCGAGCTTCTCGGCTTCTATGGAAGCTTCGCCACTGTTTATAATATATATTTGTTTTTCTCACTAAACTAAGTGGTTTGAATTGGTAGCTACGACGTCAAAATATGGCGCTATATATCATATACAGACGCGCGCCCGCCTCGTAGTAGCATGTCCCGCTGCATAGCTTTGTGTGAGACACGGTACCTGAGCAGCACAACTCACTGGCTGCGTGCGTACCTGAGCAGCACGGCATGCGGCGTGGGCGCTCGGTGCGCGCGGAGGGCACGCGGTGGGCCGGGCAGGCGCGCGCCCGCCTCGCGGAAGCAGGCGAGCGCGCGGCGCGCGTGCTGCAGCGCACACGTGCGCGACGCACCGCCGCCGCGGCACAGCTCCAGGCAGCCACGAGGCACGCCCCACGACGCGCAGCACGCGCGGTGGTCTGACACACGCACACACAAAAAACATCTTTACTTAAAACTACATAATTGCACATTATTACATAACTTATTACGTGGTAAAGTAGTCCTTTTTACCGGAAACGAGGCATACCATCTTAGTCCTGAAGGGTGATAACGCACAGCATTTTGAATTGTAAGGGAGAATAAATGTAGATATCTATTGGTTTACTTAAGTGGGTACTTACCATCAGTTGGACTTTGTGCTCCTTTGTCACGCTTATTAATATAATATTATAAGTGATAAAACCATGCTGTAGATATTATGGTTACTAACACGAATGATTCGACTCGACCGAAGAAGGACCACGCTTTCAGAATAGCTGCGAAAATAGCAGCTTAATGCTGCTGTGTTCCATATGGTGAGTGTAGATAACCGGAGACAATTTTTATTGAAAACTAGATGAATTCCATCTTAGTCCTCAGGATTGGCGAGCCATCTGCATTTTGTTTCTTAATCGAGGATAAATGTAGATGTTACAGCCAATCTACTACAAATCAAAATGCAGATGCATTATCACTTTTGAAGACTTAGATGGAATACCTCGTTACCATTAAAAAAGGTTTTGATGAAGAGGCAATTCCGTTTTTACTTATGGATGATAATACCCCCCGAAAAATGTGATCTCTATTAGATAACTAGCTATTTCTTATTTGTTTTGTGTTGTTAATTATTGTAGCGTACAGGATTGTATGCTGTTATTTAAAAAAAAGTGCCTCTGGGTTTCTTGCTGATTCTTCCCAGGACAGAGGTTTCTTTCCGAATCAGTAGTAAAATTAAAAGTCACTATTACATAATAATTATATAATAGAATAAAAAGTCTCTGTTTTTGTTTCTGTTACTTACCAGATCCGTCTGCTGCACATTTCATCATTTTATCGAAATCGTCCATGCATTCGGGACGGTCCATAATATTGTCCATATCCAAGTGGAAGCTGCAGGCATCGATGCATGCTGATGATACGTTCATCTGTTTGGAAAATCATAATTTTCATTTATGTATTTATTATTTGACCGTATAATGGCGGGGTAGGAATATCCACAACCCTACGTCGTCCCGAGGGTGTCGTAAAGAGGGACAGATGGAAACTAAAACTTCCTATGAGGCAATTTATGGGAGTGGTCATATTCAATAGTGGACTTTTATAGGCTGTTATGAATGGAACCTTTATTTAACCTTACAGAACAAACAGGATCAGGAGGCGGACTTAATTCTAAAAGCAATATCTGCCAGTCAACTTAAGGGCAGTGATAATACTACGGAGGCGATTAAAGTGAACATAAAAATATATAAAAGAACAGACTCGTGATAATGTTTAATGTGAAACAACCTATTGCAACAAGATAAACAGATTGTCAGAGTGGAAAACCACAAAAAATATTTAGAAGATCACTGACACAGGAGCTTGATCATTGAAGTTTTCTTTTGCAGCTTTGCTCCAGTATTATATGTGTACAAAGTGATGAGGTGGAGTTAAAAGTAATCGTTGACTGAGGTCCACTCAGTACTATTCTACACTGACATATTTTTTTTGTTATATATGGTTATTGTGATTACAAATAATTGAACTTTTCAGTTTACCTTACACTTTCTTTCCTTCTGAGCTAAGAAAATATAATTTCATAGACGCTGCTGCACGTCTCAAAATTCATCGTGTTATTACATTATCTGTTATTATATTTATATTACCTTACCAATTTTTTTGGAGCTCAAGGGTAATATATGTTATAACATTTGAGGTCCAGAAAATATTGGCTCATTACCATGTAGCATTTGCTACGAGCATTTGGTTTCGCAACGAGCGTCCCCTTTTGCCAAAAGAACATAATAAAGAATACATACATTAAAAGTTTTATCGGTATCTTACCTGTTTGCAACATTCAGTGACGTTATGGTGAGGTGAGGTTGGTCTCAGTCGGACGGAGACCGGCCTTAAAGTTTTTCCGAATGCGTTTTCTGCATGACAGAAGTAGTCAGCCTCATCCGCTTCTGTAATCTTCTTTATTATTAACCGCATGGTGTACTTGGTGTGATCCTGGGCAAAACAATCAGTCGATTTTATAAAAAAATATAGAACAACAATAAGACTGTGGGCACGAAATTAGCGACGGTCATTCGAGCGATGTTTGTAGTGGGGCGGCGCGCAGCGTGGTGCTATCACTCACGCTCGTTTCTTGCGTGTCGCTATATTAACTATGCTAGCGCCGCACCGCTAGCGCCATCGCTTGACCGTCGCTAATTTCGTACCCGCAGCCTTAAGCACAGATCTAATGGAACGAAAAGGAAAATTGGAATCTTTATTACATTATAAACTACAATTGTTCTGTGTTGTGAAGAAAAGTTTGAACCTACGAAAACATATTGTTATTCTGATTTGAAAGATAAAGAAATGCATTTTATTGTAGCAGAAATCCTTTTATATCTTGTTATGTTTACCGTTTTAAAGAAATTTAATTTACTTTTCTTCCACTGAATTCAAATTTTGGGATTATTTGTTATTTTCAAAAGTACTTCATACTTGGAAGTAAACCGCATAAATTGCCTTTTGACAAACTTGTTCTTCTCTACAAGTCTAATATATTATATTGTATAATACTACTAGACCGGTACTTAAGAAAAAATCTGTTAGATAACTGTAGGTCGCACGGGTGAGGAGGCAGCTAGCACGGTAAATATGCCACGTAAGTTGGCAGGTGTAGTTTTATTTACGACAATTACTATTTTAAGACTAATAGGAAATTGTTTATTGTTCTGAGTACGAAACAAAGTTACATAGGTTATCTGAAACGAACTTCAAGTCACGTTGACATTGTGCGCGTATAAAAATAATGACAGTGTTTTCTTAGTCACATTAAACAAAATCAGTGTTAGAGTGACGATAACAACGTACGCGGTTAACAAAACAAAGAACTAGTCCTCCCGCTCGCTCGTAGTTGACTGAAGGAGTTACGGAGAAATGACCGTTTGGTGCCTAATGTATTTAGGCCGAAGAGCTAGGACCATTATTTTGGCCAGTTTGTTATGGATCACTTCTGCACAACACAGTCCAGTTTATCCTAACCTTCGTAGTGATATTTTGATGTAATCTCAAAATAAAAGAAAGATAAACTGAACCTTCAAACATTTCACTAACATCTTTCTTCTCTCTCGTAAATTTCCACTGTTGGACGTAAACATATTAAATCAAACAACAAACGGGTCAACCTCTGGGCAGCGTTCGAGATATCAAAGACCACAATTATATTACTGAACACCATAAATCTTTTCATCACGTTTGGAAATGAGAAACTGGCACAAATATTCCTATCGAAAAAATGGTGAACATACGTCTCCCCCATACATTTATTTACAGCACTGGGCATACTTGCCATAGTTGCCATGCTTGGTTATCGGGTTGGAAACCATAACAGTTTTTTTAAAGTGAAGACGTCTTTAGGCGCGTTGGACGCTGTGAATGGGTAAATCTTAGGCTGACCCCACAATGGACGTGCGCGTTCCTCGAAGGTGTGAGGATTGCTGATCATATATAAGTTCGCATCACTGCCATGCTATGAATGCAACGATAACAGTATGTCTGTAGCTGTAATTATTACGTGTTGCACGTATGATATGCATGTTGGAAGCTTTTTGGATGGGTATGGTTATGGTACTTATGAATTCGCATTACCAAAATGCTGGAATAACTATACTCGTAATGTATATCCAATGTTATTTTAAAGTTTTAGATTTTCCCTACTGTCGGCAGTCCCCAATTACTGCCACTTTTTTATACAGCTGTTATCAGGAAGATGCTGTTACCGATCTACTTTTTTTATAGAATAGGGTTGACAAGCACAGTTCATCTGATGGTAAGTGGATGCTATGGCCCATAAACATCTACATTTATCTTCGATTAAGAAACAAAACACAGAAGCATTGTAACCCCTGAGTACAAAGATGGAATGCCTCATTTCCAGTAAAAAAGGGTCTCCGGATCTCTACACTCACCATACGAAACACAGCAATATTAAGCTGCTTTTTTTTAGGTATTCTGTAAAAGCGTGATCCTTCCCCAGTCGAGCCGACCCATTCGTGCTACAACCATAATATAGCTGCAGCGTGACTCCTGGTTCTCTTGGAGAGCGCTCCTGGAGGACTTAAGCACTATGCTCAATGACCTCAATAGTGCCTCACAACAGATAGGTCTTAAGATGAACATGGACAAAACGAAGATCATGTTTAATGTCCATGTCACATCGATGCCGGTCGTTGTTGGGAGCACTAAGCTCGAAGTTGTTGACGTTTACCTGTTCGTTTAACTGGGACAAATAGTCCGACTAAGTAAGTGTAACTTCGACCGAGAGGTCAATCGACGGATTCAACTCGGCTGGGTAGCGTTCGAGAAATTACGACACATCTTCTCGTCAGGTATACCTCAAAACTTGAAAACTAAGCTGTACAACCAGTGCGTGTTGCCAGTGATGACCTACGGAACCGAGACGTAGTCCTTCACTATTGGCCGTATGAGGACGCTCAATGTCGCTCAGCGAGCTATGGAGAGGGCTATTCTCGGAGTTTCTATGTGTGATAAACTTAGAAATGAGCATATCTGCATTAAAACCAGAGCGACCGACATAGCCCAACGGATTAGTAAGCTGAAGTGGCAATGGGCCGGCCATATATCTCGAAGAACCGACAACCGTTGGGTATAAAAGGTTCTCGAGTGGCAGCCTCATACCGGTAGGCGAAGTGAAGGGCGACCCCCACTAGATGGAGTGATGACCTGGTAAGACATGCAGGAAGTCGATGGATACAGGTGGCTCAGGACCGTGCTTTGTGGCATACCTTCGGGGAGGCCTATGTTCAGCAGGGGACTTGTGAAGGGCTGTAATGATGATGATGATGATGTGGCTTTTGTTTCAGTTTCCCTCTATCGCCTTATATGCCACCCACGGAATTATACGGGGTAGTGGATTATTCCTACACTGCCAATACACGGTTATTATACGGTATCGGTTATAATATAATATAAGGTCGAAATTATAATTATATACCGAAAACCATATTGCTGGTTCCACATGATTTTAGATGCATATTTATGTATCCGTTTGTGTTCTTACAATAAGACGAGTATGTTTTAGGTTTGTTTTCTGCGTCACTTGAAATTTATTCTATCTATCATCTTTGTTGGTCAAAACTTCTATTGTTAAATTAGTTGATAGCATTGTGTATAGTGCAGTAAACAGGGGTTTAATCATCTGTGAGTTGCGGCACGTTAAGTTCTAGGCTATAGTTAAAATAATACAATCAGGCATTTTCCATTTCATAAAGATTTGTGATTTAACAATGATTACCTGAGAGAATGACGGGATTCTGCAATGTATTGACAGCGCCTCATGAATAATAACGAGATTGTGGCAAATTGGATTTCCACAAAAAATAAAACGGAGTTTAAATGTAGCGTCTCCTCGCTTTGATAATTAAATGATGGATGCGGTGAAAACATGGGTAAAATGACATAAACGTATTGAAGAAGAAATCTTGTAACTAATTTGGACACATCAACAGTTTGCCATACGATAAATATTTACTAGGGGCAACTTAACTAAACTCATTAGAGTTGCATAATAAAAGGAATAATTTAGAGTCTGAAACCTCATAGGTAAACCCCCTAGATAAATCAATTCTACTATGCACTACATAACCTTATAAAAATTACAAATCGTGAAACAGTCATAACCACCTACCATGCATACGTCTCTTCAACATTGAGATATGATATAATAATTTGGGGAAATTCTCCAAAACGCGAACTAGTATTTAAAGCGCAAAAGAAATGTTTACGAGCAGTATGTCAGTTGCAGGTTACCGATAGTTGCAAACCGCATTTCATTAATCTTAACATTCTGACCCTACCATCTTTATATATATTTGAAGTAGCTTTGTTTGTAAGGAAACATTTTAGCATATTAGAAAACGCTAATAATAAATGACATAGGAATAAACTACGCACAAAACCTCATAAAACAGCCCTGTATTTAAAAAGTTTCCTGGGTATGGCTCCTAAAATTTTTAATAAACTCCCAAAAAACATCAAAGAAACTGATAATATAGACAAATTTAAGAAATTGCTTTCGAGTTTTTTAATATACAAAGCATACTACTCTATCAACGAATACTTTGAAGACAAAATGGATGGTTTTTAGTACCTGAAATAATTAATGGACAATTTATTTATTACATGTTTATATTTATGTAATTGATAATTAAGATTTAATATTAATTATTGGCCCCGCTATTCCTGGCTACGGTGGCGATCATGGTAACGGCGGGACAGGGGGTGCTAAGAATCTCCGTTGGAGGTTCGGTTGCCACCTACGACGACTCGACCTGGCAACATATAACGCACGCACCCTGAGGACTGACGAGAAGATACTGGAGCTGATAGAAGAGGTAGAAAAGTTGCGCTGGCATATTATTGAATTAACCGAGGTCCGAAGAGAGGGGGAGGACACGGTAATCCTCGAGTCCGGCAACTTGTCCTATCACCGGGAGGGCGACCATCTGTCAAAAGGAGGTGTCGGATTTATCGTCCACAATTCTCTCGTCAACAACGTTGTAAAGATTGGGAGTGTGTCGGGTCGCGTACCTGATACTCGGATCACCAAACGGTATTCGCTGAAGGTCATACAGGTTTACACACCAACCTCGGCACATCAGATGAGGAGGTGGAGGAAATGTATGAGGATATTTCCAGAGCCATGCAGTCCAATAGTAAGTCAAATCGATTCGCCAACTTACAGATTGGCTCAACACTTAGCCAAAATATTATCACCACAAGAGCACATACTAAGGATTCATACCATTTTGTCAGTGAGATAAAAGATCTACGTCTTGTTGACAATGAAACCATGGTCAGTTTTAGTGTTCAGTCTCTATTTACATGCCTACCTGTTGAAGACTGCATCTCAATTGTAACTAGGAACCTAGATGAAAATAACATGCCACCAGAATATGCAGTACTACTAAGACATTGCCTTACATCTGGCTATCTATTGTGGAAGGAAGAGTTTTACAAGCAAGTAGATGGTGTTGCGATGGGCTCACCTGTATCTCCCATTGTCGCCGATATATTCATGGAAGACTTTGAGGAGAAAGCCCTCCTTGCTGCACTAATTATTTATTTAATTATTGGCCCCGGCCACTAATTATTTAATTAATTATTGGCCAGGAATTAATGTTATTTCTAAACATACTAATTATAATTGAAATTATTATTTTATTAAATATTAATTTTCATATTGCCAGGTGATGTGATAAACAAATATTTGTATAATGATTTCTTTAATTTACGCGAATACTACACATTGAATAAAACTATTATTTACGGATTTTATCGCGTTTAATTACTTTAATTTATTTTTATTATTATCCCGACGTTTCGGGTGCTGTAAAGCATCGAATTGATTTGATTTGATTTGAAACCCCATTTCTAAATTGCTACATTTTTTTTGTTTTTACCCTTTACCGGGATATAATAAATAATAATAGTAGTTCGGCTCGGTACGCCGTAGTAAACAGTCGTGTCTTTGCAAGTTGCGCCAGTTTTATAGACCCCTGCTTTACGAGTAATATACGCTCATATCATGTCTGCGGTCGCTGGTTATCTCTGCCGCGGACTGTCCAACGACGTTGATCTCACGCTTATGGACTTTAAAGTGACAGCTCGATGTCTCGCACGATTGGTATCGTGAGTTTATTGTGTTCGTGCACAGTGTTGAGCTGTTGAGTGACGTTTTAGCCAGTGTACCTACAACATTATATCTAAGACTCTGCGTACATCGCCCACTACACCGAATACGTTAATGCAATCCCAATCAGATCCAAATATCGCTGTAATGAGCAATACCGCTAAGGAGAACATTAATGTGAATCCACATAATAAGCGCTCAAGGTGTGAAGCTTCGCCCATCAATGAATTACATAATTTTAAGGAAGAACTAAAACGAGAAATCGAAGCTATGTTCGCCTCTTGGAACAAAATTCAAACACGTACATTATCTGAAAAAATAGAACAACAAAAGTCTACCATTTTGAACAAATTAGTGTCTGAGGTAAAAGAGCTGAAAAAACAAAACTCTCAATTGAAAAAATCCTTCCATGAGTTAGAAAAATCGGTAAAATTCGTTTGTGCACAATATGATGATATGTCAAAAAAGGTCCTCGACCTGGAAAAGGGAAATTCTTACCTAACGGAGAAAGTCAAGGCACTTGAAAATACCATCAAAGATCTACAATTTTGTTCCCGTAGCTCCACTATAGAGATCAGAAATGTCCCCGTTAAAGACAATGAAACACTTGACTACCTAGTATCTGTCGTTACTGGAATTGAAAAAATAATCGACGAAAATATAACTCGAGCAGACCTCAGGGATTTGCGACGGGTGCCCCGAAAACAGGGTGTGCCAAAATCAATTCTGGCTGAATTCACAAATGTCAACGTTGAGCGAAGCTTTATATCCAGCACGAGGAATCTCAACAAAAAGTTCAAGAAAAAACACGACAAACTGAATACAGAATTGATAGGTATTTCGGGAACGCGTATGCCCATATATGTATCTGAGTTTCTGCCATTACAAATGAAGAAACTTCTTTTTCGTTCGCAATAGCAAACGGAATTCGTTAAAATTTTTATTTATGCTTCTAATGTTGTCATGCAGAAGAGACAAAGATTTTAAATTGTTATTTATGTACTTTTGGCAATTCAACGGTTCACATTTAATAGCCTGTGAAATATATATATATATATATATATATATATATATATATATATATATATATATATATATATATATATATCCTCAATTTCATTATTTAGAATATCATTAGCCATTTATGAAAAGTTTTGGACTACTAAGCATCAGAAACATATAGTTTTTGAGCTCTTTAAAATGCATTATATAGGTAAAAGTAGGCTTTAAAAATATCTCAGTGATAAATAATGGATCATATGAGTGTGTTATGTGGTGCTTATGATTGGGTGCAAGTGTGTGTGTAAGAGGATGTAATTGTGATTGTAAGAGCGAGTGTAAGCATATTGTATTGAAATTGTTAATATCAGCTTCAGCTCTTAATATCACCTGCAATATTTTGATTCTTTCTGAATGCTGGTTGTCTAAAATATCTACCATACCGCAGCTTGAGGGCTATTTATCATATAGCACGAAATCCATCCGCAACCAGAACGATGGGTTGGTGATCTACATTAAGAACTTCATTACATACACAGTATATCATCCTAATTTTAATGACGCAAGCTGTCTAATCTGCACAATTAATAAAAATGTAGCTAGAGTAGGTTTATATAGATCACCTTCCTTTCGAAAAATCGATAATTTTATGGACAGCCTGAATACTGCGTTAAATAATTTATCAGCAATAAATAATATCATTATAATAGGCGACATTAACATAGTTATTAAAGTAAATAATTGCGACGCAAACTCAAATGATTATTTGAATCTTATGGCTTCTCATGGAATGTTACCAGCACATCAGATTCCGACCAGATTGGATAACTGTTTAGACCACGTCATTTTAAAAACAAGGCTTCGATCCACAACTCTTGTAGTAGAAACATCATTAACTGACCATTTTCCAGTCCTCTTAAATTTAAATTTTAATCTAAGTCCTGTTAACGGTCGAATAAGCCAAATTGGCAATAAAATCAATTTTCCTCAAGTGGCACATGAAAGCGGGGACAGAGGCAATGTCGCAAATAACCGCCCGATATCTGTCCTGCCCGCTCTGTCTAAAGTATTTGAGCGTATCCTAAATCGCTATCTGGTTCACTTTCTTGAACCAAATAGCTTAATCTCCAAAAATCAATTTGGCTCGATAAGGGGCAGGTCTACTTAGGATGCTGTTGCTTCCCTGGTAGAGTATGTAGTCACCGAACTCGACGAAGGCAGGAAATGTCTGGGTATTTTCCTGGACCTTTCTAAGGCATTCGACACTGTCTCTGCCCCAATACTGTTAAATAAGTTGGAAATGCTGGGTATCAGGGGTCATATCCTGGAAATATTTGCTAATTACTTTTCAGATCGGACGCAGTGCACAAAGATAGGCTCTTTCGTCATGAAACCCGAAGGCCTTGAATTTGGATTTCCTCATTTTAGGGCCCACGTTATTCCTGACCTACGTAAATGAGCTCTGTGACTTACCTCTATCTGATTGCCTTATTGTTTGTTACTTATGCTGATGACACGGTCCTTGTTGTTGCTGGGAATAACTGATCCGAAACAATTAAGATGGCAGAGAATAATTTTAGAATAGTTATGACGTAGCTAAATCGTAATTTTCTAACCTTAAATATTTATCTAAATTAATAACCTTTTCTATAAGACCCTTTGCACAACCACCAAGCGAGTGCTTCGATATGCGTGCTCACAATTGCTCCAGTGGGACTTTTCACTGTAATTGCCCAAAATTGCAAAGAACCCATACCATTAAATACTTAAGTATACAAGTGGATAATTGTTTGAACTGGTATAGTCAAGTAGAATCCGTTGCAGGTCGGTTACGTAACCTAATCTACATCTTTAAAACATTACGTAGTTCCGCGGATGCAGATATCCTGTCATCTGTGTACACCGCCCTTTGTGAGTCAATCATATCATATTGTATCCCGATGTGTGGTTGTGCCTCTAAGACTACCTTCATTAAAGATGAGCGCACACAGAGGGCAGTGTTAAAGGTTATGAATAGGTGGCCTTGGAGATACCCGACCTCACAACTTTATAAGGATTGTAATGTACCTACAGTTAGGCAACTTTGCGGCAACAACGTGTGCGATAATTAGTTGTGATTTTATAAATTTATTAACAAAGTAATCGGACATAATTTCCGCGAATGGAGCAAATCGAGCAGCGTGCCGTCATTAAGTACCTCCATAAGAAGGGGCTATCATCAAAAGCCATTCATGATGACATGGTCAGTACATTAGGCGATTGTGCTCTGTCATATTCATCCGTCAAAAAATGGATAGCAGAATTTAAGCGTGGTAGAGTGAGTGTGAAAGATGAACCCCGCTCTGGAAGGCCTTCGACGTCAACTACTGACAAAAATATTAAAAAAGTACTTGATTTAATAATGGGAGACCGCAGATTAAAAATTAGGGAGATAGCCGAGATTATAGGCATCTCCTATGAACGAACTCAAAACATCATTGTCAACGAGTTGGGTTTCCACAAGGTGTCTGCGAGGTGGGTTCCGCGACTGCTTTCAGTTGAACAAAAAAGGACGCGATTGACTATTTCACGCGACTGTTTGGAGTTATTTGAAGCCGATGCAGATGATTTTTTTGAATCGTTTTGTTACTATGGACGAAACATGGGTTCATTACTGTACACCAGAAACAAAACAACAATCAAAACAGTGGAGAAGACCTGGTTCACCACCCCCTAAAAAGGCTAAGTCGATTTTGTCGGCAAATAAGGTGATGGCTTCAGTATTCTGGGACTCGAAAGGTGTGATTATGATTGATTATCTTGAAAGGGGTCAGACTATAAACTCTGATTACTACTGCACCTTACTACGTCGTTTACGAGAGGAAATAAAAGAAAAACGTCGAGGAATGCTCAGAAGAAAAGTCCTGTTTCATCAAGATAACGCCCGTGTTCACACGTCAGTACAGTCAATGGCTGAAATTCACAACTGTGGCTTTGAACTGTTACCGCATCCGCCGTATTCACCTGATCTGGCACCATCAGACTTCTTTCTGTTCCCTAACCTAAAAAAGCACTTGGGAGGTCAAAGATTTTCGACAAACGACGAGGTCAAAGCAGCTGTAGACGCATATTTTGACTCTAAGGAAGAATAATTTTTTTTCAACGGTCTAAATGCTTGGAAGGGGTGGTGGCAAAAGTGTATTGAACTTGATGGTGATTATGTAGAAAAATAAAAATATAACTGATTAGTGTAGTATGTGTTTATTTTCTTGGTTAGGCCGAGTACTTTTCAATCCCCCCTCGTAGAATACGTTTTAAGGAGCCGAACCACGGACTTTCATAACACAGATTATCCTACCATGAAAGTCAGGGGATCAACTTTTCTATAAGTGCCTTATGCCTATTTTGTTATAATTAATCTACGATAACATTGTCTTATGTTTAAGGCTTTATTTCTCAATAAATTATTATTATCATTATAATAATGACATTGTAACCTTTAACCGAAAATTATTTATGCGTAGGTTTAGTGGTGTGTCATCGCGCTGAATGAAAGTCTAGTTTCTGCTTACTCCTCTAGACCACACGCGTCAATGTTTATATTTTTCTGGTTTAGCGATTAACAATTACAACAGTATATTTTTTTAACAATATATATTTTCAAAAGGGAATTAGAAAGGTCGTTTCCATGGCAGATCATATATGAATTAACCCTTTTTATTCGTTTTCAGAAAAAGGAATAAATGATAAGGTTTTTTCCAAAAGGATACTACAATAATATTTAAAATCAACATATAGATATAATTTACAACGATATATAGATACACTGTACTGTACTTTTTTGTACTACGTTTTTATAAACTCGCTTATTTGTATAATTTAAAATTAACTTACCAATAACCTAGACACTAGAAATTGTGAACATAGCTTAAAATCAGTTGACAATATAAGAATGTAAAAAAAAAATCAAAAAGAATAAAAAAGTAGTATATTATTTTTTTCGTGCATAATCTTATTATTAATATGTGTTAAGGGAAGTACAATAAATTAAATATTCAAATTACATACAGTTATCGCTTATTTTACTCACCTCTGGATCGGCTAACAGTTGAATCGTGTAGTTTGGTCCATCTATAACCGGAGTCCTACCGTTGGGATCTCTCCAGAAGGCGATCGTGGGTTTGGGCAGTGCTTCCACTCGGCATTCTAATATGACTGAATCTCCTACTGCCGCCATTGTTATTCCAGATGCCTGGATAGTTGGTACATCTAAAATAAATATGAATTTGAATAAGTTCGAATTGTGTTAGTTAAAAATTCAACAATGCCTAACCTTAATACTGAAAATTTGTGATAAAGTGGAGCAATGGATATACGTGATACCACGTTTGTCCAAAACACTAGCGTAAAATAGTATCATAACGCTGATGTGCTCGTATAGTGAGTGCAAAGAACCGATAAAGGGTATCGGTTCTTTGCACAGCTTTTTATCGGTTTTGTTTTTCGGCACTGGTAACGAATCATTTCATCCTAGTCTTCAGAGATGACAACGCCCCTGCATTTTCATTCTTTATCGAGGATGGATGTAGATGTCTATGGACCATATCAGGCGCTTACCATCATTTCAACTGTGCACTCGTTTGTCACCCTTACTTCTTTTACAAATTTAGATTGTCTCACTCATCACATTAGACAAGTTTGTTGGTGGTATCCTTGAACTGATATTGCTACCCCCAACCATAAGTTTGTGAGATTTGGATTTGACGTTTAGGATTTTTATGCAATTTCGTTTGTAGTTAATGGAATTCAAAATTATGATCTAAGGCAAATGTTAGCTATACGTGCAGAAAGATTAAGAAAAAAAGAGATTCGAGAAATGAAATTTACTGTCACCATCAGTTGTCTTCAAAATAGCGTCCACTCCTTTTTGAAAGGCCGAGACTGCACCTGCCATTCCCCTGGTATTGCTGATGTTCATGGATAACAGTAGACAGTAGTTGGCCACTTACATTCATGTGAAGTTAACGAGCATGTAGCGCACCTGCATCTCCTATAAAAATATTTATTAAGAAGAGTATAACTTCTAAATATTACTAACGTGATATGTTGATCTTTCTTGAAGCCTGCATGGGTGTTCCATAACCGTTGTCTGCGTAGCAAGAGATCTGGTCCATGTCGCGCGTCACATTGTGTATCACGGTTACCATGTGCCTCGTAACTTCCTGCCTCACTAGATGGCCTGTGAAAAATACTTTTAGTCATGACAGGGACGTGAAAATTGTGTCGAAAAATGAAGAATCGGTATAACTTTCCTACTTCGCTTCTGATTTTTTATATCGGCATTTTATTCCTAATCAAGAATAGACATAAGCTATAGCAAGCTATATGGCACAATAGCCACCTACCATCAGACTGTGTGCTCGTTTGTCACCTTTATACTTGTAAAATAATGTGCAGTAATAATGTCATTGGGATCGAATGTTGGACATGGCGGTCAGTTTCAACGAAGACTAGGCACCTATGGGCAAGACAAGATAATAGTGCCAGAGTGTGTGCACAGAGTGTGTGCGTTCCTTATTCCCTTACTCTTATAATACGACACTACCGGATCAGCCCCAACACTGACGGTTTTACTTGTTTCCAAGACATGGGGGTGAGAAACTTATTTTGGCCCGACCCGGACGCGATTCAAACCCGAGATCTCGTGATCGGAAGTCGTACTTACATGTTTTAGACATAGAGGCATTCATTATTTTATAGGATAGAGTGAAAAACGAGTACACAGTCCACCTGATGGTTAGTGGTTGCTGTGGCCCATAGAAATCTACATCTATCCTCGATTACGAATCAAAATGCAGATGCGTTGTCACCCGTGAGGACTAAGATGGAATGCCTCGTTTCCAGTAAAAAATTTCTCCGGATCTCTACACTCACTATACGAAACACTGCAGTATTTAAGCTGCTATTTTACGATGGTATATTGTTAGGGCGTGGTCCTTGCCCGGTCGAGCCGACCCATTCGTGCAACAACTATATTACTGAAATGTAACTGTATATGTAGCTGCAGCATGACTCTACTACATATTTGGAAAATATTGTTAAAGTGCAAAGCATAAAAATTATATGTTAATTAGAAGTTTTGAGAATTATCTAAAAGTCAGCCATTATTTTTTTATTACCAGCTCATATTATTAATCATTTTATTAGGAACGCTAACAGAATTGATATATTTAAAACTTAAAAAGCTTTGATACGTATATAGACGTTCACTTTTCTTTTTTAAACTTTGACGTACTCAGAGGCTACATTTGCAATAGAATTATAACTTACCAGATATGTATAGCGAAATAGTCGGTGTGGGTGTGCCCATTGCGATGCACAGAATTGTCATACTGGATCCTTCCACTACTAAGTTGACTGGGTTCACTGCCGGCGGCTATGGGAAATTAAATATGATTTTAATTTACAATAATCATGTGCCAATCGAAACAATATTGCTGTTGGTATATATACTGCCGACAAAATAATAAAAACTAGCTTTTTAAGAAAAAAAACAATTGCAAACAGTCTCTTATCCTATTTCTGCTGCCAAGCACCAGTTGTGCATTGCTGAATTAACAATTGACCTGAAGAGTATAAATAGCAAGTATAATTAGAGGCTGTGAGGATTCCATCTTAATCGTGGGAGGTGTCCATAGGCTGCAGTAATTGTAGGCCATACAAATACTTGTTACATGCGGGATTAGAACCCGCGGTCTTTAGATCCGTAAATCAATGAAAACTCACTACGCAAAGGAACCGTCTTTCATCCAATAACTAAGCCTGAACCTGTAAGCTTAAGAGGGAAGCAAACTGGGAGAATGTAGCAGCCTTTTCGTAATAATGACTAGGAAAACACATGGCAAAAATCGCTTCTATGAGGCAATCAATGGCGCAGGCACGTTATGTTATGTAGTAGAGCACTGGAATTTGATAGTTGATGTTGAACGATGAGGGATATGCTCAGTACTGGACGTGTACTGAGCTGCAATGACGGTGATAATGAACCACCAATACTCTAAATTGTTAATTCTAAGAAAGTTGCGAGGTGAGCCAAGTTGTCTTTCTACAATCCTCAGAGTTGATAGGAAACGATAAATATGAATGAAGTCAACGTCAAATCGTAACAGTCACGTGGCTATATTGAGATAATATGGCATTCCTATTAACTTTACTACGTTTTTTCTAAGGGTGTGTTCCGGTATAGACTGTGACCACTTTAAGGTGAGACGCTGTGAAGCCGTTCCTTTCTAGTTTGCTGTACTGGTTGCTGTTTAAAACTCAACGCAGTCCAATATACTGTCATCCCCATTTTTCTACACTGTTTTCAAATGAAAATATTTATCATGTACACGTTTTCTGTTCAAAAAGAAAAAATATTATTCGAATGTTGTTGCTTTTAAAACTTAATCTTTCAGTTTATTTGAATAACAATATTAATAATAACATTAATCATTAGTGGAAGTTATGGAGTCTCAAGGCGCTGATATGTTTTTCGATCACGTGATCAAAATACTGAAAGCACCTTACCTCGCAAGAGCCTGTGCTCACAGTACATAAATGGCGGCGATTTATGACGTCATATATTTTCCCAAGATACTGCGACTGGTAATGTAAGGTACTGGAGAGCACTGAGCAGTTCTAGCAGTGTATATCGGAACACGGCCTTAATCGCTTTCGTAGTGTGTCCGTTCGGGTCGAATTTTGTCATTGATTTTAACCTAACTTACCGATGAGCTAGATACTTGAATTTTTAAATAAATAAGAATCGGAATACAATTTATGATATTGTTACATAGTTATCCGGTTAAAAAAATTTTTTTTAAAAGAGGAAAAACAAAAAAGAAGAACTACGATACCTTCGGTCCGTTTTGAATAACGTAATATATTAAAAAAGATGCCGATTGATTTGTTATACTTATATATTAGCGTTAACGGTTTTTTTTTAAATCTGTTATAAGCCAGTTCTTGATTATTATTATTATTATTCTTCCACGCGATGGTGATGCAGCCGAAAATGGTAAGACGCACTGAATCAACACTTTCACTGTCCGGTGTTCAGACACAATATTAAGACAATGAAAAACCTATATGTAGTGCACGGGACAGCGGAAACTTCACAAAAGCCTCTTCACTCTTAACTGGACAATACCCGCATTATAATCGGATTAAAAGATATAATATGCTGTTAAATTATTCCACTCTGCTGTACGCTTTACGAAGGATGAAGTAAACCAACAATACAAGTAAGCGATTGTAGAAAATCAACTTTACTGACCCTACTAATCTGAAAACGTTGGCACTGACATGGAATAATACTAATTTTACGGACTTTATATAAGAATTCGTATTATAAGAATTAGTAGTATAAGAATTCTCATAAATATGAGAAATTATTACAAAAGGCACTGACCTCAACATAAGCGGGGTAAGCTGGGTCAGTCCAAGCGAGCAGCGTCTCCGATGGCAGAGAGTCTCCTGCAGCAGCATGCGCTATGACCCACACAACGTACTGGGTGTTGGGAGTTAATTTCTCCAGGGTGTGGCCTGGTACAGTTGTGTTTATCATTGTGACGTTGCCTTGGCCTACTTGTGCTGGGGATTTGTAGAATAACCTGTTAAATGTATAAAATATTGAATTGTTTTAAGATGGGTCATGAGTCCATTTTATTGATTGTGCACTGTGGCAGCAAAAGCTAGTGAGTATAATTTCTATGCTAGATAAAATTGAAAACTAATCTTACGTGTACGATAACTTTTCGTCGGGAAGTGAGAACTGAGGCGGCTGCCAGGTCAAAGTCAGCCAAGTTGCTGAGTGAGACGACACGGACAATGAATGCGGCGGCGATGGAATTCCAGAAACTTCTTTCTTGGAGTCTGGCATATAAGAAAATATTAATCAACACATTATTAGTTTAACACCTATAAAGATAACTTTAAAAAATTATTAATTGTAGTTTTTTTTGTCTATCTAACATGTTATAATTTTAACGATGTATAATCTACTTATGTACAAATATATTGGTTAAAATGTATTGTATTTTATGTGATTTTCATTACAAACTACGTAATTTTAAATAAAAAAATAAATACATTTAGAAATTGAAGTAATATCTTCCAGAATTAATTAAATCAAAACTTTTCCAATAATGCACATAAATAAAACGTCTTGAAATTTATTTGAATTATAAGTAAGCATATTATAATGCTACTCGTATATAGTATATAATATACCTATCAGATAATCCAGAAAATATTTTTTATCCAACCAAAATTCAAACGGATTCTAAAGAGAGGGTTTCTTACCTTTATCCGTAATGTTTAGCAGCAGCATACTGGAAGGTAAGGATGTGCCGTGCTCATTGACGGCGACAACGAACACGTGGTATATGCTGTTGAGTTCCAGGTCAACGATGCGCGCCATTGTGTCTGTGACGTTCAATTTCTGCGATGGAAATTATTATTTAGAGCAATTTATTTATTTTGATTGAAATTATTTATTTTGATATCTGTATTTTCAACTTTTAAATAATTGTTTTAACAAATGAGTTAAAAACGAACACTTTAGTTTAAATAAAATTATTTTTATTAAGTTATAGACTTAGATAAATATTTTCACTTAAGTTTTATTATAATTACTCCATTTCTTAAAAAAAGTTATTATGTATTTTTATGTATAATAGAACTTAAGGTATGCTACGTATAGACATCTGATATTTATAATAGAGCCGAATTCGAATGCCGAATGGGCGATCGAGATACCCGATGCCTTGTTTTTTTGTTGCTACTTCCTGTGTATACCAGCTGGTTATACTGCAATCCAGCAGAAAGCAATGCTATTCGCATTACTACTATTCCCTTCTACTCCTGGTAAGCTTAAAATGCTTACCACGATTTTTAGAGTTTGCGGTCCGCAACCTTCTATTAGGCTTCTGTTGTTTCGCTTTTTATCTTATTTTTTTTAATTTTACTTGCCTTAATTATTTATTTTTAGCAAAATTCACTAAAAAGGAAGGAGGTTCTTTAACAGACTGTATATTCCTTTTTGTGTAGGAGGAGGTATTGAATTCGACTGTATGTTCTTTTTTATGTGTGCTACCTCATAACTTTTCTCTGGGTGAACCGATTTTGATGATTCTTCTTTTATCTGAAAGCTGGTGTATCTCATGTGTGCTCGTGTTCTATATAAATTTAATCAAGATCTGATCACCATTTTTTGAGTTATTTTAAATAATTCATATTTAATTGACTTTGAATACGTTGATTCAAAGAGCCGTGGTAATTCAGATGGTTAGCGCTCGCTGTAAATTTCACTATACGCGAGCAAACCGGGTTCGATCCCCGCCGGCACCAATAAAGTTGTTAATTGCAATGTTAAATACTGATCTACCACGTGCTCGGCGGTGAAGGAAAACATCGTGAGGAAATCTGCATGTCTGAGAAATAAAAAAAATATTTCGAAGACATATGAAGATCGTCAACACGCATTGGGGTAACCCTAAAACCCTCTCAGTGATGAGAGGAGGCCTGTGCCCAGGAGTGGGACATATATAGGCTGTAAATTTACTGTTTTTTTACTTTACATTGATTCGGTAGTATTGAAGTCAGTTGTACAAAATATTTAGTTTTACCACTTGTTATTATAATTTTTTTATTTAATAAGTTATTTATCTGGAGCAGTCTCTCAAAAGATCATCACTTAAGAACAGCTGAACCAATTTTAACGAAATTTTGCGACGTGAAAACGTTTTTAAATTTGCTTTCATAGTAATCGGAAGATACAGTTTGGTGTTGCATGTACATTCTGTCATCTACATCCAAAACTTAATTACACTACTCGATAGGTAAAGGATCAAAGAATTTGTTACGTTGAGTGGAGCTCCGCCGTTTTGAGGTCGTTACGTTACGTGATATTTTTGTGTGTGTTTGTGTGGTTCCCTGGATGGTTGATTCACAAATAGATGGCACTGCTGTCAAGTTCCAGAAACATACGTGTGAAGCCGCGGTGAATAGCTTGTTTTAATAAAACTATTCATACAAAATTTTTGTTATAATATTGAGATTGTGACATAACTTATCCCACTCAAGAGTCAAAAAATGAAACTTTTAATTAAAAGTATAAGTTAAAGACTTCAAAGAACTAAAAAGAATAAAATAATTGCTACATTGTAGCTTTTTAAAGTGGGGTTTTTATTTCTTGTAAAGACTATGTCTTAGCACCGACTTCAGAAGATATGTAATAAGTGAAAATTATTTTAATCTTTTTCTGATTTAATTTTTGATTTACTATTAATTTAGAGATATTTTACGAACCCGTAGTGAAATAAACACAAGAGTGAATTTCAAAAAGTATTATCTGTAATCTATACTGAAATAAAAAGTTTCTATTTCTATTATTTTTTTCGATTAAAAGTCTAGTTTTATATGCATTTTTATTCATATTTACTATTAAACTAGCATCCAGTTTACGTATTATATAAGTGTACTCTGTATGGTACATTTTATTCATAAAGATTTTCTAAAGCTTTGCAAACGTAGATAGTCACATTCAGCGTACCTCTCGAAATTGATTTCGGTAAATATTTCGGAACGCAGCTAGCGAACTGCGCAAATATTAGTATTTCATAACATCTATGGATATGAAAACCGTTTGAATTTACAGTTGACTTTGCTAATGTTCGAATCCCAGTTAGATCAGCTAACATCTATTTTTTTCTGGTTGTATGTCTCTGACGCAGCATTCGAGCTTAACGTCAATATTATTGCTTAACTACAAGCTGTATTAGTATAAGAAGATGTCCATAAAATACTTACGCAAAAACGGGAGAGGTAGGATAAAGTAACATAGTCTTACATGATTATAAGTGTGAAGGAAGGGGGAGGAAGTCCGAGGAACATGTCCTAACACAACGAAATATGTGTATAAATGCAAAGTGGGTAGTTGCAATCCGTATACGTCTTACCACTAGGCACAGGCTTTTAGCAGCGTGGCTGTACCATGTCATGTGAAATCTTAAATTACTTACGTTGTCAAGTTGCAGGGTGTTGTAGTAGTAGGGCTGCGAGTTATTGCCAACTAGTTGCCAGTGGACGGTATAGGAGGTGGCATTAGCGCCATCTTGTGGTGGAACCCAGTCCAAGAATAATTTTCCGTCGTTAGACACCACCGCGTGCAGCTCCCGAGGCGGTCCAGGAAGAATTCCGGTACCTAGAGAGGAAGCACTGTCAGATATTGGCTGTGTAGGGTTGATTCAGTTTTCAAAAATTTGTTTTCGTATTTCAATAAACTTTACCCCTAAATAACTACTTACTAACTACTTCCAACATTAATAAATTTGTAGTTACACTAGGACTTTCTCGTGTATCGCGACTATCGGAAGCAGTTTACATACATAAATTTCTCAAGGATAAACATCCAGACTCGGTCCAGTTATTTGTCAAACATACAAATACTTTTTCCGTGCGGGATTGAAAAAAAAACAAATCAGACTAGGCTGTATGGTACAAATTGTAATATTAAACAATGATGCTTTTTTTAAAAGTGGAACATAAAACATTTCCCGCCAAAACCGTCAACAATGTTTACCTTCCTCGAAGCACTGCACGATGTTGCCGATGTAGGGCACGCAGGTGTTGACGCCGCCGGCGTGCGCCGCCGCGCACACGCCTCGGCACGCCGCCGGCACGCCGCGCCGCGCGCAGCACGCCTCGTGGTTGCGCCCTGCCCGACACAACCACATGTCATCCATTACCAACGAAGACTTCTTTGTTCTTTCTATGTATACTACTAGACGGACACTACCGGACTTTGCTCAGTAAGTTACGGTCAAATCACCGTAACTCCTTTAGTTGACTGCAAGAGGCCAAGAAGACTTTGTTTATGACAATCTAACAATGATTTTGTTTAATGCAACTAAGAAAATGCTATCATTATCCATGTGCGCATGAGGTAGTGGATGTTCTTTCACCGCCGCTACATGGTAAGTCATCCATCCATCCATTATAAAAAGACCACAGCTCAACATTAGCCTCCCTCAAATTTTTCCTCATAAGGCGGTTTTGTCATAGAATAGGATAATTGAATAGTAACCCCAGTTATTTTTATTTTATAAGTGTGAGTAGTTATCAAAAGAATGCTTCTTCCCATCTCCTATTTCAGTCCGCATGCCCCTGTCGCCATATCACTTTGTAATTAACATCACCTCACATAATACAATTCCATAATCACCTACCCCATATCAACCCGTGGTTGTTCGCAAAAGGTGACAAAGAAACATTAAATAGGCGATGGGTACTTGTGCCTGCCACATGGGACGGAAAATCTGATGCGTGCAAACTATGGTTAATATCCCCCTACGAGGCAAACTATGGGGAAGGACAGCGGACTTTTATAAAGCTATAATTAATGAATGAACGAAGTTATTTATTTGAATTACAATCAGTGATCTAAAGGGCTCCATATACGGTACAATCCGTAGTTACGATCCGTCTACGACTGATCGAAACGAAGAATCTGTAGTGTATGTTACAATCTTTAGCGATTTATTTGATCGCAGGCGACGTCCTAGATCATAACAAAAACCTTCTTCTTCTCCTTCTTGAATGTCGTAACGATAAATCGGCTACATAGAGATCTTTGAGATCGACGATTCGATTTTTGTCTCAGTTTTTCTATTCTTTCTTCAATTGCTTTAAAATATTTATATCCCTATATTGATCGTTTTAATAGCCAATTTTTAACCCACACTTTTCTTTTGTGTAGTTGGATTAAATTTACCGCCAAATAGGCATGGAATAAATGCAAATTTTCCAATTTAAATTATCGCTCGTAATTAATTATTCGGATTTCTGTCTGTGATAGCACGCCTTTGTCGTTCCGTTTCAAACAATTAAATGATCGATCGCAACGACCAATCGTTTCGTGTATGAGCGGTAAGCTTTGAGCGATCTATGATCACGATATCCTTTCAGATTGATTGTAACGACGGATCGTTTAATATATTGGAGCCCATAAAATGTTAAGATTAAGTAGGTTGCGGCTGAGGTGGACCTTAAGCTATCCTAAAGCTACACTTGTATGATTTATAACTTAGGCATAAAGTGATATGACATGATGGATAAACGGATGGTAGAAAATATCCCTAAGATTCTCTCGGAAACCGCATCTACGAGTCTTCCACAGTTTGCCGACTGTCCATACATTACTTAGGCAGTTTAAACAATATTTCTCACATAGTAAGAACTGTATTCTTACTAAATTTCAAAGTACGAAATAGATTTATTACAGTCACAAAAGAACAGTCCTTACCTCCAGCACCGCAGCGCAGCAGCTTGTGGAACTCTTGCGCGCAAAGCGGTGCCAGAGTCCGTAAGTCGGACATCTTGGCATCGTAAGAACATAACGGCATGCAAACTCCGGCCAATTGCACCCGTTCACAGCAAGCTGTCACGTTGTACGCATTGGAGTCTATTACCTCATCTTCTATCACCTATATTAAACATAGACAAGTAAATCTAAAGAAATAAAGTCAAAATAACAGCTTTTTACTAAGCATATGAAATATATACGGTACATATAAGAAAAAAAAAACAATTTTTTAAAAAAAATCCTGCCCGTCTGTCTATTTACCTATCTGTCTGTTTGTTTTGGCTAATCTAAGAACCGGCTGGACTGATTTTGACAGGGCTTTCAACGGCAGATAACTAATGCTAATAGGATAAAATTAAGGTGTATCCCTGACCCAAATGTTGCGAAAATGCGTTTTTTAGACACTATTATATCATTAGTTATGAAAAATAACCCTACCCCACCCACCTAAAAGCACATTATTAATGTTCGATATCTTATCATCACTTTTTAAAATCAACTTTTAAAAAATGACAAAATTCTTGATTACATGCATCTGTTGCTAAACGCAACGCTCTAATCATTTGAGAATTACACTAATGGATAGATAATTTAAAAATCTATATTCTCCACGTTTTATTTAATTTTTTAAGTTCTTTTTTTTAATTGAAATAATTGCAAAAATTGTGTGAATTCTATGATAAAGGGGCATGCGCAGAGCGCGGGCGGCATTACGCTAAATGCGTTCGTACGAGGTGGCTGTGTCGCTCGTCGCTGTCATCGACGTCTCCGTGTTTCGCCGCAAACATAATATTATCTGAGTACCTACCAAACGATGCGCTTACGTGTTTTTTACCCATAGAGTAGAGTAATATATACAGTTTTTACCACAAAAAGACGCTACGATTGTGATAATGTGAAAATATAATTTTGTGGATTGATTAGTGCAAATGCCTAAATTCAAGAAGAATAAACGTCAACGATGTCAAAATGCTCTAATGATGAATGAAATTCTGTAAGTAATTTGATGAATTATGCAAAGCTCACTTACTTGTATTCCGTTAAATTCCTACGTGTTATTACATAATATATTTTTATTTTAGGAGGAAAAGAAAAATACCTGAATGCGAATTTGACGATAAAAATAATTATTCAAGTTTACCAATAATTGAAAATGATAATGGGTAAGTCGGGCGCACTTTTGAGTCCATAGAGTTATGAAATTACAACCAGAATTTATGAAATTTGATGTGATATTTTTTGTGGTTACCATAATATTATAAATGATATGAACATTTTGAAATATATAGCTAAATTTTGTATCTAAATGATTTATTACAAGTAATTCCGTTTTGTTGTCATGCAAGATCTAATATAATTTATTCTTTATTGCAGGCTAAATACGAACAATGACGATATGGCAGTAAACGACTTGAGTCAAGGAACCATATAATTACAGTATACCTGTCTTGGTTCAACTGAAATGGTTGATGATGTAAAGTTTTGTTTATTTAATTTTTTGGTTTGTAGGTATTATGGTGCACAAACATGTACTTACCTAATCAAAATACTTTAGTAGGTATTGTGATTAGGTACACACTTGTGCTTGTGTTTAGGTAAAAGATATCTATGTAAGTACTGTAAATGCCATAATTTGACTTACCTAGCCTGTAAATGCCATAATATGACTTACTTTGTCTAAACCGATCATTTGAATTTCATTAGTAGGCTATTCGAGCTAGAGTTAAAGTTATTATATGTCCCACTCCTGGGCACAAGTCTCCGCTCATTTCTGAAAGGGTCCTAGGGCGAAGGATTGTCCACCGCGCTGCCCCAATGCGTGCTGGCGAACTTCGCGTCTTCGAAAAATTTTTTTTCTTATTTCTCAGACATGCACGTTTCTTCACAATGTTTTCCTTTACCACTGAGCACGTGGTAAATCAACAATTAAAATTGAAATTACAATTTCATTGGTGCTGGCGGGGATTGAACCCGGTTTGCTCGCGCACTGTGAAAATTTCAGCGAGCGCTAACCATCTGAGCTACCACGTCTCCTCTCCTCTCAAGCTAGAGACTTTATTTTATTTATGGTACGATTTTTGTCGCATGCCAGCGCTTATTTTTGGTTCTGGCAAAAAGTTGTGAAACGTCTGTGAACGTCAGAATTGTGCTAATGTTGGACGCAGATATTTTATCTGCACTTCAAAATTTTATTGTGTGAGTATTTTAAACTATTTTTACGGATTTGATGAACCATATTAAATAAAAAATAGTCTCCTATCTTACTCTATGTTTTGATCTTCTAAAACGAGTTTGAGTTGGTAAAATGAAGGCAAACTTAGGGTAGGGTTGTCAATTATTATTTTGATAATAAAACTAGTGAAATTCCGTGGTTTTATATGCGCAAGCGTGAACGTAGTTAGAACATAATATAACCTTTACGTTCTCCATAAAAATCCCAAAAAAAATTATTATTTTAATATGTTTCTACCTATAAAATTAACAAGATTATTGCATTTTTATTTGAGTAATTTTTTTTCATGCAATTTCTTTATCTACGTCTATTTTTAGGGACCTTTATTTAGTCTGAATCATACATAACACTATAATACTGATTTACTTACTTATACGTTGTTTTCTTTTTTGCAGTTACAAATATTATCTTGTGAGGTTGAAAAAAGGCAGAAATGAAAAAATTATAAGAAGAATAATAATTGACGTCAGCCACTTCTTTTCATAAGAAATTCAAATCATGGTCCATTAGGTTGCAGCTTCACCGAACTACAACTTATCGGAGAAACACAAAAGGCTTAGAGTCAAAATTTACGTTTAAATGCCAATTGTGTAACCAAAAATTTGTAATAGTAAACGATGATTGTACTGAAAATTATTTATAATTAAATATATTCATTATTTATTAATATATTTATTATTTATCCTATATTATATATTAAGTAAGTATGTATATTTTACTAACTATATATCTTCATTCTTCATTTATATTCTTCATTTGCATTTTATTTTGTTTTATGTCCTTATTATTTATTTATTTATGAAGTGATTGAATACACCTGCCACAGTTACTTTTTAATACTGCTATGTTTTGTATGGTGAGTGTAGAGATCCGGAGACCCGAATTTTTTACTCGAATCAAGGCATTCTATCCTAGTCCTCAGGGGTGACAACGCATCTGCGTTTTGATTCTTAATCGAGGATAAATGTGGATGTCTATGGGTCGCAGCATCCACTTACCATCAGGTGGACTGTGTGTTCATTTGCTACCCTTTTTTTAAATTATTAAATTTATAAAATTACGATTAAAGGAGCCTACTGTAGTGGTCGAATTAAATTAAGATTTTATTTATATATCAAATGGTTAAATTAAAATCACTGGCATCTTTTTATATAACTATATTTAGAATTATAAATTATAACTTAGAATATACCCATAATATAAACTGAGTTAGGACTAGAATAACGCAAATCTAAAGTTTTAATATTGCAAGTTAGAAAAACTTTTTTTCTTTTCGTTTTGTTGTTTCAATAACGTTACGTTACTTTAGCTTTAGTTTACTTTACTTTGGAGGCAGTTTTCAAACATAAATTGCCCAAGGACAAACATCAAGACCCGGAATAATTATTTGTGGGCCATACAAATACTTGTTCCGTGGAGATCAGGATTCGAACCCGCGGCCCCTGGCGCTGCGACTCGTTGCATAGCCACTGCACCACGGAGCCGTCACTTAAAAATAATCTTTCAGTTATTATTGCAAAAAAAGTATCAAAATAAAGCACTCGTCAGAGATCGTCTTGTTACTTGACTTATTTTATTACATTGATAATTTATTTGTTCCTTTTTCTCCGTCGTTTATTAAATTTTATTTATGAATTCCTCTACATAAGTAGAATAATAAATTCATTGGATGCCAATTTCATCATTAAAAGCTTTACTGAGAAACGGTGCATATTACGTTTGCTTATCATTATTTGTTTGATCCCTAGTTTTTGATAAACTTTGTTTTATTTTATACGGAGTGAAGACATCATTTAATCTTTATTAAAATTGACTGATTCGTGCAGTAATTGTAAATCCGTCGAACAATTCAGGAATTATAGAGGGACAAATAAACGGTTATATATACATATCCATCCAAAAATATTACCCTACTTTTTACACCGTTTTGGGCAGATATTTTACGCTGAGGTCGAGCTACTCGTATAATATAGAGTCGACCAGATTTATGCTGCAGCTTGCAGCTCTATCACGTTAAAAACCTCTGTTTTTCAGAATTTTTGCAAAATAACGTCTGAATATAATAAATGCCAATAGTGATTAAGAATTTTCTTGGCCAATGTGCTTACCATACAGAATCTAATGAAAACATAACGACTGGTTGGATCTTGGTCAAACATTAGCCTAATATTGTTAAAAGAAACATTTTCACATTTTATGTGATGCAAATAAGTACAAACTATAAGCTGGTACACGTTGTACAATAAGAAAATGGGAAATTTCAATACAACCACTTACCTGACTTTGAGTCCTGAATATAAGTCTCGGAGAGGATTCTCCAACACCGTGTTCATTGGCAGCTTCCACGAAGATTTCATAATCTGTGTTCGACTCCAAATTTTCCAGAATGAATGGTGAGTGTACCTGTATAAAAATGAATCCAACTATACATTTAACGATTAAGCTCGGATGCCGGGTGATTCCAAGTATATAAATATTGTTTATGCAAGTAAATAATGATGACATACACGTACTCAGTCCTCCTGATGGAAGTGGCAGCTGTGGATGAACGTATACAAATTTACTCGAATAAGAATCATAATGGAAATACATTATCACCCTTGAGGATTAAGATGAAATTCGCTATTACTTCAGAAAAGGGTGTTCTCGACAGTCACCTTACGAAATACAGTAGCATTATGTTGCCATGTCACGATGGCATTCTGTGAAAACGTCCTTCGAGCCGACTCATTCGTGCTGCAAAAATACAGCTACAACATGGCTCTTTCACGTGGAAAACTTTATCTGTATGCATATCTGTGAGAGTGCTTCACGTAGATAATGGAAATTTAGTATAGTAGAAACATGAATTTACCCAAATGCAGGCGTAAAATTGAAGATAAAAAGCCTTAAAGGTTAAAAAAATTGAGGCGATAATTTTTTCAAGACTATTATGTGTGGTTTAAGCACAACATCACTACTACGAAGACAGTATACAGCTTTTTTTAAATTTTTACATCTTCTAACACCGCCTATAGAGCCTGTAGGTATTAAGCCTTAACCATCCTTTTTTTAAGAGAAATTCTATAATTAATACGAAAATAAATAAATAGCGACCTTATTTTCCTTTTTAAGACACAAATTCGTAAAATGTTTCGTACCTTCTTTAGGACACTGTAATCATCCTCGACGCTCAGTGCCCTATAATATAAGTTGTAGTATTGCACTGTGTCGGCCAGAGTCGCTGGTGGCGCCCAGTGCACCACTGCATAGTCCGTGTCGATGTTGGTGAGGTGCAACCTTGAAGGTGGCCCCGGGAGGACGCCGTATCCTTGTAGAAGGCAGTTGGTGTACGATGTCATGTACCGAAGACACCTTAAGTATTTCAGAGTTATTAGGATATATAAGTACACTTATAATAACTGCTACATATAATAACTAATATAGTTCACCCGATGGCAAGTTGATTAGGTACGTGGTCTATAGACATCTTCATCTAATTTCGATTAAGAATCGAAATGTTAGATGCGCTGTTACCCCTGAGAACGAAGATAGAGTGCCTCGTTTTCGGAAAAAGGGTCTCCGATTTCCCATAATTACCGTAGAAAACACAACAGCAACTAGGCTACAGGTTGACCCGATCCATTCTGCTACAGCTATAATAAAGCTGTGGCACGATTCTACCACATTTAACTACAGTAAGGGAATACAATAAAGTCCCTGTGGTAACCTATAGATGACGGTATACCCTATTTCGTTTACGATAACATTATCAAAAGAAAACAATTAAAAACAAAACATCTTAACGTTGTATAATCCCCCGTGTAATCCAATTTTTATAAACCCCCGATGAAATGGAAGTAATTAACAAAAAAAGTAGTTTTACCTTATTTTCATTTAACCTTTTTAAAAGAGTTGTAAAGGACGTTCATTCACGATTTCTGTCATATAAAAAATTAATAATGACTTTTATTTGTTTTTCCTATATCTTTGTCTAATGGGTAGTAGTAATTTATTTTGAATCTATGGGGTAGGCCCATGTTCAGCAGTGAACGTTTGATGGGATGTTATGTTATTGAAGGTATGCTACGCTGAGTCCAAATCTCTTGGTGTAAGGACAGGATGAGAAGGAAAGTGGACGTACTTGAAGTGGTTGAAGTCGAGGAAGGTGATATTTCCGCTGCAGAGCGGCAGGCAGGGCTCGGGCAGGCCACGTGCGCGGCAGCACGGCGAGTGGTCCAGCCCGTTTGCGAGGCAGCCGAACGTCACACCGGCCCACGGCGCGCACACCATCAGGTCTACCACCTGCAACTGACCGATGAAACGGGCCCGCTCTGGATGATAGTGCGTTAGTGACGAATGGCGGTGGAGTGCGAGTGATGTGCCGATATGAAATTGTGAAGTTAACTTATACTTATAAGTTGAAGTGTCTGCCTATGATCTTGAAATAACTAGCTAATAGTAAGCTCAGAGGGTCACTTACATGCTATTGAGACGTAAACAATCATTTAATAAAATTCTATCTGTCTTTCTCTCTATTAGGGCTGTTTAGTGATTTTAGTTCCTAAGTGCGATCATAGATAGCGCTGGCTGTCTGTTGTTTCGCGCAGTGTAAATGTTTTATGATTTAATGATCCTCGGGTTCTTACGGATCACAATATAATCGAGTAAGCGCAAATTTTCTGAATGGTTGAACTTTACTAACAGATAGAGCGTAATGTCAGGAGGTATCTAGGCTATATTTTATCTGCAGATTTTGGACACATTCTAAATTCTAAAAATGGCAAAATTAACAGAGGTAGAGCCTTCTAGGGTGAAAAACCAAGACGGTTCGCTAGTCTATACATATAAATACAATTGAAGTAAGAAATTGTATTTTTGATATAACAGGCTTTTAAGAGGCTATAGTAACACAGCTCAAATTCAAATTTCCCCGCGAGTCGTATGCTATGTATATACCAACATGTTTTTAATCACTAGTACTGTAAGTAGATAGGTCGTTAGATACCTATTTCATTAGGTTTATCATATTTATGCCTGTTTCTTTACACCAACCCGGTCGCTTCTTGTTTTTATTAGGGTTATTTACCATTTTAATTTTACGTCATCCTGTTGCGTAATGTGTATTCTGATCATGACACAGCTTTCCCGTTCGAAAGCCGAAGCGAGACCAATCGGGCGGCAGGAAACAAGCTTCAAGACGCCGATAGTTTAGGCAATTTCTTTTTACAGTGAAAATAATGGTAATTAAAAAAAAAGAACATAAACCCTGCTTTATAGTTAGTTCAGTTAGTATGCAAATTTTAATGATCTAATTTAAAGTATTATTATATATTTATTGTTTAAAAAAAAAAGACAAACGAGCACACAGGTCACCTAATGACAAGAAGCTATTGTGACTCTAACACATTTTCAAATCAAGTTGTAGTTTTTTACCTCACCTTCATATTTGTTACTCTCGACGATACCTTTGATTACGATTGTCCCGTAATGTAAACTTTAATTAATGAATGTAATGTGTGGAATTAAAAAGTAGATATGAAACTGTACCAAATGGTCCATGAACAAACACCGTTACCAGTTCCCAAAACTTACGTTGATTTCGAATATGTTGGTCGGGTCGCACAGGTTGTCCACGCAGCTGTAATGCTTGACACCGCCCGACAAGCAGCACTGCCTCACATCTGGCAGCTTGGGAGCGGGCGCTACTTGCGTGGTCTTCATTTTACCAGGGGTCAGTGTTAATGACCTGTTAGGCAGAAGTAACAAAAAGAATGTAATAAAATATGCAGTAAATGCATCGTGTACTGACTACGTGAGGGAGTCCGGTATTCCATATCACCCATGGGTGTCATAGGAGACAACAAGAGAAATGAAACCGGCGATGGCAGCAGCATTTTCCTGATAACAGGTTGATATTAAAAAAAACCGTTGCGAACTCACTCGCCAAGCGTGGCACATGTGGCAAAATTCACTCCTATAAGGCAATCTATACTGAAAAGCTTTTGTTCAGCATAAATTTGCTTTTTAACTGTCTGCATTCATTATTCCTATGTGTCTAAACTACCGAAGCATTCCTTTCTTAGTTCTAGCCACAGCATTTTCTTGCAAATCACTCTTTTCTCTCATCTTCATAACCTTAACCGACAAGCATGTATGAGATATGTGGATGAGAAAAAAGTGTTAGGTGTCAGGATCACGCCAGACACGGTGCCGATTTGTTAAGAAATTGCCAAATAAATATCTCTTCTTATCTTTGTTCAAATGAAAGTTCTTAATTTCTGCCTACCCCTGTATGATCAGACGCTGAAGTTTATGTCTGTTATTTTGTTATTTTGAATATTGAAATTGAAATACGAACTTTAGGTTTTCCGATGGGTTAAAAGATTCACTACTGGCAGTCTCGTATCGATAAGTGACGAGTAACGCCTTTCCCTTTAGATGAGTGATGACCTGGTAAGAGATATAGGAAGTCGATGGTTTCTGATGGCTCAGGACTGTGGTTGTGTTATTCCTAGGGGAAAGCCTATGTTAAGCAGTGGTCGTGTGAAGGGCTGTTATGATGATGACGATGTTGATGATGGTAGTGAAATAATAAAAATAAAAAGATCATCTATTCCGAAACACTAAAATCATACCTCAATATATATTCATAGGCACTTGAAAGATAAACGCCTCGTTTAAATTCTATTGGAACTTACCTGACAATATAACTCGGAAGACTCGATCCATGAATATTGTACGAAGTTACTGTAATCTCATACATAGTGAATGGCAGCAAATCGTTGAGAACCAGGAACGTTTTGTTCGCTTGCACATTGTGAGTCATCGATTGAGTCATTTTAGTTTCGTTCTTCATCGAACTCTCAGAAGGATCGATGAGGTGAGCATCAAATGATCTGAGTGTGGTCACGTTTACCACGTACTCTATGACCGACTCCGCGTTTTCGACAGGCGGACTCCACGACACATTTAACTGTTTCTCATTAAGTGGTTCCACTTCAACATCTACTGGTGGACTTGGGAGGAGTTCTGCAAAATAATTTGTAGTTATATTCGATGTTCACATTCACGCTTTTAAATGATGACCGAGTGTGTGGGTGCTAGGTAGAAGTGAAGAATCTGCAGAATTTTAAAATTAGACTGAATATCACATTTTATGCGTCAGTAAAAATGATATTTTTTAAGAATGCTCATTTCATTCGGTTTACAATAATTATTGAATGGTGTTTAGTTTCGCAACCAAACTCAACAATACATTAGACAGACAGACTCTACAATATATTAACATAATTGTCGCTTAAATCTTAATTAATATATGTAAATCAGAAAATGTTTTTATTATAGTAATTTTAATGAATTGAGAATATCACTTAAACTTGACCGCCTAAAGCATCTTACCTCTCCACTCTAAGGTTTACCGGAAGAAAACTCTTTTAGAGTTAGGTCCACTTTTGTTCATACCTAAACAGAAAGGCGGTTCAATAGAAAAGTATAAAAATAAAACTACGGCTCACCTATCCCTTCGACGATACACGCAAGTGTTTTTTCCATGTAAGTAGCACAGGAGTAATGTGTCTTAATATTGTCGGTAACCGGGGTGAACTCGCCCCGGCAGACATCTTGACAAATGTCCGGTACGTGCTCTTGAACACAACAAGGCACGTGGTTACGTCCGTCGGCCATACATCTGTGAACATTGAATGATATTGCTTTTTCCGCCCTTGAATATGGAGTCATGTAACAAATTCTAAATCTTAATTTTAGGTTTAGTTTAAGTGTCAGGTGTCCATGGGTGGCCCATATTGGTGACATATCATCAGGTGGACTGTAACCTGCTTCGTCACTTCTATGTTATGAATATGACGTTCTAAATATAAGTATTTACTGTAGTAATGAATACTACGTTTGACATATAGAGACAGAAATCAGCTGATTTTAAAAGGAATCTGAGTGCTTAATATTTTTTTACAATATAAGCATCGATTTCGAAGCTTTGGATAAATATAAACAATCAGGGAAACCATGCATATGTAAAAAATTGAAAAATATTAAAAAAAATGAATTTGTGTAAGTTCCAAATCATTTGATCCAAGTCGTAAAAGGTTTTACATATTATTTACTATATTTTGCACTACACGCCAACTATGGCTACCGTTACCGTTACCGTTACTGTTACAGCCTATTAAAGTCCACTGCAGAACAAAGGCCTCCCCCATAGATTCCTTTATAAAGGGGATATTGCCATAGTTGCCACGCGTGTAAAAAGGAATGGCACCGCAGTTTTTTTATTCGTTATTAAGAAGACGCATTAACTGATGTTAGGAAGTAATAAGTACGAAATAGCTGAAAATACTAGAAAACTGTGTTTGACCACCCGCTTGCCAAGCGTAGCAACTATGGTAATTATCCCCCCCCTATGGTGCAATCGATGGGCATATGTTCAGCAGTGGAATTGAGATGAAATTATAATGACGATAATGATGATTAATTTTTAGTATGTGGTATAGCTACGCTTCAAAAATTTATCGTCGGGAAAGAATTTAAATGAAAGCTTCATTTAAATTCTTTCTCAACCATAAATTACACAGAATACTGGCGTGAAATAATCTTAATATATATAAATTACGTGTCACGTTGTTTGTCCGCGATGCACTCCTAAACTACTTAACCGATTTTAATCAAATTTGCACACTGGTGTGCAGATTGGTCCAATTTGAGAGATAGGATAGTTGTTTGGCCCATGAGCCAATTTTTTTTGCGAATTTATAGATTTTTAATAGGACATCACAAAGGGTCGTTAAAAAGGGCAGAACAACGTCTGTCTAGCAAGCTAGTTATATAATAGGTCAGCTGTAATTCATAGAATGAGTGAAGAGAAATGGAGGCCCTTGTTACTGGAAATGAGGCTTCCTAATTGTCAGAAGTGATGCATCTGAATGTTTAAAATCGAAATGTAGTTACCATCTATACGGCATATTATCTATCCTACATGAGGTGAACTATTAAGCCGCTCAAAGATTATCAAAAATATGGGAATATACCAAAAAAAGGCTTACTTTACTATAGCGGGAAAGTCCGGCTGGCATATTTCCGGATCCTGTCCTGTTCCTTCTAGGATTGTCTGTATGCTGCAAAACCCTAAGCAGGCAGTGCTCACATTGGCGCTCAGGCAGCAGTCAGTGTAGTTGTGAGCCAGTGCCAGCGATGACAGTGTGGGCACGTTCGCTGAGTAAGCATCTGTTGAGTTCTGGCTCTCAGGCGGCGTGAGACCACGGGAAATCACTGCAAAGAGTTTCATGTTCAATATTACGTTTCATATGTTTCTGAGTGAAACTAGTTCTGAACTTTAGGCCTGAGCACTACAGATTTGAATAAAACTTGTTTTTACGGATTGATATCCATTCAACGTCGCTCGGACGCTCAAAACGTTAATATACGCGATAAAATCCGTAAAAACTTATTTTATTTAGGCCTAAAGTTAGGAACAGGTTCATAAGACAAAAAACCTCAGGCCAATGATGCACCAAAGTACTCGAAAATTCGAGATTATATAAAGAACGAAATTCGATAAAATCCAAAAGAAAAACACTAGTTTCATTCAATGTGTATTTTTAGTAGTATAAAAAGTTTTTTTTTAAATAAATAAATACCTACTAATTTTCCAAATTTTGCAGCAATTTTATGAACTGCTACCATCAATTCTATCCTATCTCAAGTAAAGTGAATGTAATAATAAACCGACCCCATTACAGGCATTTTCATATTAGTAGATTTCTGTATATAGTATAAAAAATATAACAAAATGATGGCGGTGTTTCACCTCTGTCGAGGCACGGGGGTGAAACACCGCCATCATTTTGTTGCACAAGCACGTAAAGCTCTCTGCTTTTCTGCTGCTCCTGATTTTCTCTCCGGTCGTGTAGGATTGCCGTCCCATCGCATTATGAGAGTTGAGGGATCAGAGAGTGCACCTGTGCTGGTACATACTAGGGCACTATAGTTCTCTCCTGCTTAGATGGCTTAGTCTCCGTTGAGACTGGCCGCTGTGACTGAAATTCGGTCTGGTGGACATTATTATAATATTATATGATATAAAACTTACCAGTAAGACGATGAAAACTCCTCACTGGGGGCTCAGTGTTCAGTTCACACATATAGAGACCTGCGTCAGATGGTTTCACGGACCTTATCACCAGGGCCCACACGTCACCACCCTTCCGTATCCCGGGACCTTTGAGTGGCATATCAGCTGTGATGGGAAAAGGAAATAGATTTGGTTGTGTACAATTGTAATTATTTTGATTGTGACGTCACTTAAATAATTTTAAACAGTGGGATGATGTCGGTGCTTAACGTGTAGTGGTGGTGTAAGAATATCCAATTCCCCATACTCTCCCGTGGGTGGCGTCAGGCGACAGTGGGAAACTGAAATGGGTGATTGGCAGCAGCATCTTCCCGATAAGATCTCAAAATAAAAAATATTCCTGTTGCCAACCTGCCTGCCAAGCATGGCAACTATGGCAAATATCTCTCCTGTGAAGCCTTTTATGGGGAAAGCCTATGTTTAGCAGAAGACTTTTGATAGGCTGTTACGGTAACAGTAAAAGTCAATTTATAGAACGTATAAGGAATAAAATACTGCCTCATTGGTCTAGTGGTTGTAGTAGTGCGACTGCTGATCAGGAGGTCTCGGGTTCGAATCTAAAAAATATTAGTTATTGAGTTTTTCCATTAAGAAATTTTCAGTAGCTGTCCGGAGTCAGAAGGTTGGCTGTGTCTCATCCCATGTCTCGGGAAGCACGTAAAGCCATTGGTACTGCGCCTGATCTCTCTCCGGTTGTGTTGGTTTACCGTCCAGTCTTACTATGAGAGTAAGGGAATAGATAGTGCACCTGTGCTTGGGCATACACTTGGGTACTATAATCCTGTCCTGCGCCGATGGCTAGTCTCTGTTGAGGCTGGCCGCCGTGACCGGAATTCGGTCTGGAGTCACAAGGAATAAAAAAATTTCACATTGCTCTTTATACTTAATGTCTTGGCATCGGCTTCATAATAAGAATTTTTTTTTAATTATTTGAAGGTAGCTTTAAATTTTTTGATAAATATTTTTACGCTTATCTATGATAGCGGGTTCCTTCTCTGGTGGCTCTACCACATTAGAATTTAAAGATTTTAAAATTTTGCCGCGTAATGAAATAAAAAAATGTGTCTCATCTAGTTTGAATAGCACTTCCCGCCCTCCCTCAATGCGTGCACTATTCCCGTCACCACTAATCCCAGCACCACTACTACCAACACCATTATTATATTTAGATATTTTTTTAACATCAGAATAGGAAAGACACATCATCCTCAATAATACGACACGTGTTTACCCTCTACACAAATTATTCCAAGTGATGTAGACTGCGCGGTGTCTGACCGTTAAGTGAGCGGCGAGCTACATTACAATTTTTCATAGATAATATGACGTTACGCTAAATAAAAAAGATATTCTATACGATATTTTTACTGATTTGAACTAAGTTGGTAAGGACTCCTTTTTCCGGCCGGGAGTATGTCAGCAATGTTTGCAATGCTGTGTTCTGGTCTGAAGGGAAGGTCTGTAAAATTATAGGCTGTGAGGTATTCCATCTTATTCAAGTGCTTACAATTTTGAGTGTATGATGTGTAAAGGATAAAAGGATGTAAGCACTCAAGAGTCTTCTGAGGTTTTTTTACAAAATAAGGGTGACAAACGAGCACACAGTCTACCTGAATGTAAGTGGATGCTGTGGCCCATAGACATCTACATTTATCCTCGATTAAGAATCAAAACACGGATGCGTTGTCACCACTGAGGACTAAGATAGAATGCCTCGTTTCCATTAAAAAAATGGTCTGCGGTTCTCTACACTCACCATACAAAATACAGCAGTATTAAGCTGCTATTTCACGCTGGTATTCCGACCCATTCGTGCTACAACCATAACATATAGTTGCAGCGACTACCATGTATATAAAAGGTGCCAACCCATCTGTGCCCTTCTTTGTCTGTAGTTGGTTTTGGGTGTCTATTCGCTGCACTAGCCATTTACCACCAGGTGAGCTGTAAGTTCGCTTATTACTATCAACAAGGTCACTGCTGGACATTGCTCCCCGAGAAACCAACTGCATCCATCGACTTTCTGCATTCTTACCAGGTCATGACTCCATCCAGTTGAGAGCCGCTCTACACTTCGCTTACCGGTACGATATTGCCACTCGATAACCTTGCTTATTACTTTTTTTTTAAGTTTTCCGTGTAAATAAGAAATCATAAGTTTCCCAAGTGTTATAATATTAGACACAGACAGCAACTTACACTCATATAGTTCTGATACAGAAAATAAAATTATATATAAAACCAACCAATAACTCTTACGCCTTTTATATTTACTCTCTCCACTCTAAGAATAAAAAGCAGGAGAAATGTACGAGATAGTAATTGAAACTTTCATAAGATGTTTTGGAGCCTTAAAATTTTCTTTAAAAAGACCTTTCTAAAAAGGCAGACTCATTCTGAAATAAATTGCTACCAAAGTTATAGAAATGGCGAGCATAAGTTATGCAAAAAGAAGAATCTCTTTGTTACAGTATATATTTGGAATACAGATAAAACAGGCATTAAAACGTCTTCTATCACAATCCAGTTGTAATCACAGAGATTGAGCGATCAAAGCAAAACGTCACGTCTGATTAATGTAATAAAAACGGATTTCGCTTGCAAAGGGCTAATCTGACTAGACTCTACGGTTTATAGCAGAAGCCGCACTTATTACTGAAAACGCGTGATAAAATTCTGAGGACGTACCACTAACAGTAAACGTGCGCGGAAAGCGAAAACAAATAGTTTAGAGGTAATATTCTACTGATGTTGATATTTAAATATAAAAGGTAAAAATAATACTAAGCATCTTTATACGTAATGAATTCTTACGTTTACGCAAACACTTTTCACTGAGTTTATACAAAGTATACTATTATATATTTTCCTGTAATAATTATAACAAACGAGCACATAGCCCATCTGATGGTAAGTGTATGCTGTCGCCCATAGACACCTACGTCTATTCTTGATTAAGAACCTAAAATGCATATTCGTTGTAACCCTCGAGCACTAAAATTGAATGCCTCGAGTCCAGTTAAAAGGGCCCCCCGTTCTCTATACTCAACATATATAACACACTAGCATTATGCTGCAATTTCACGTCAGTATTCTGTAAGAGCATATTAGTCCCCCGGTAGAGCCATTCGTGCTATAACCATAATATAATTTAATAATATACCTGCAGCATCTAATTCCTAAAAACGAATTGTTTTATTTTACGATTTTGTTGACCAAAAATCATAATTAAAAGGTAGCAAGGTGTTAACATCTTAATAACTCGTGACTGTAGGTGCTGAAAATTGCGGAAAACGTCAGAAATTGACAAAGTTAAAATTAAACGCGATAAGATCCGCAAATTTCTCTCTTCAATCTTTAGATGCGTAACACCTTAAGAGGTAAGAAGAAGCTTAAAGCCTTAAATAGAAGCATATTAATTAGTGGATGGAATGGATTTGATATATCACAATAAAAATAATATTTATACATTTTAAAAGATACTTCGATATTTAATGTTTTTCATTTTGACCATCTGACAACCGTTTTCATTTTATTCAAAAATGAGACTATAAATATAAAAGACAGACAGATTTCTTCGTTCTTAAAAATTTAATTAATGTTAACAATACGCAGACTTAAGGTTTAGTGGTGTGTGTCCTAGGCGGTTTGAGAGATTCGCTGCTAGAATAAATGGTATAAGTATTTAATATCGGCATCATATTTTTTTAATATTTTGAACATAGCCATACTTTATACGTTTTTGTATATGATTATATTATAATATAATTATATGTTCTGTTTCTTTGTATTCTATTCTTTGTATATAAGGAATGTAGTTTTATACGTTCTTGTGCAGTTAAAATGCAGTTGAAGTAAAGCTTGCTTAATAACTTCTAACAATAGGCGATTACTAGTAGCTATTATTAAAAGAAAGTTGTTATCGAAAATACTATATAGCGTGTTACTGAGCGATAAATTTAAATTAAGGTTAAGCAAAGTCGCGACACGTGCGATTAACACGTTGATCGAAGTTCACCTTTAATGTATTTCTACACGATTAAGAGTTGAAGTAAACACGCAATGAACAGTTTTACTTGCTTGAACGACCACCTAAATCGACAGTTCGTACTATTGACCCAAAATAATTTGCCAATATTTTATGTCAATGTTTTATTGGTCATGCTCTAATACTGCGAGGGTATGTCATGTTTTAGGTTAATATATTAAAATAATATTATGCATTCAGTAATTTAATAATCCACCGTGTAGTGGCGGTGTAGAGTAATCCACTGCCCCATATCTTCATGTGGGTATCGAAAGAGGTGACAGAGGGACACAAATTAGTGGTTGGACTGCAGCGTCTTCTTAATGACAATTAACAAAGGGTAAAATTAAACATTTTGTAAAACCACTACACTATAATACTACAATATAAATAAAATGAGAACATCGTAATTGTGGTCAAAGTCAGTTAAATAGGCATCATTTAAGATAAATCAGAAACTACTGGTTCAATCTTGATCAAATTTATATAGGACCTCATGAAAAGCACCAGCTTTGAAATAAAAAATGAATCATCAAAATCAGTTAACCTAGGTAAAGAAGTTCTGAGGTAACTCACATTTTTTTTATAGAATAGGGTGACAAACGAGCACACAGTCCACCTGATGGTAAGTGGTTGCTGCGGCCCATAGACATCTACATCTATCTTCCATTACAAATCAAAATGCAGATGCGTTGTCACCCGTGAGGACTGAGATGGAATGCCTCATTTCCAGTAAAAAGGGTCTCCGGTTCTCTACACTCACCATACGAAATACAGCAGCATTAAGCTACTATTTCATGCTGGTATTCTGTGAGAGCGTGGTCCTTCCCCGGTCGAGCCGACCCATTCGTGCTACAACTATACTACTAATATAATTGCAGCATGGCTCTACCACGTAAATAAATATAAAAAATAAAAAAACATCAAAATACAGTAGAATTGAGAACCTCCTCATTTTTGAAGAAACTATGGCAAATACGAGTATCCTGTCTATGAGACAATCCTAGAGGGATGCCAATTTTCAGCAGTAGACTTGGAGGGGCTGCAACGGTAGCAATAATTTAATAATCACATTCATATTTCATTCATTTATAAAATATGAAAAAGTCTTCATATGAAAAAATAAGACTAAAAGTACAATTTCAAAATTTTTAATAATATTTTTTCAAAATGTAAATTATTTATATAAGAAGTATTATAAATATTTATACGTGGAATTGTATAACGATAATAAGGAGGGGGTTCCAAATAATGTAACATGTTCTCACAGGGAGAGAATATAAAGTACTATTTCAATATTTATATCTGATAGGTACATCGTCATAACTGAATTACATAGTTGTCGATGGCATTCCTAAAAAAAATTGGTAGAAATAAAATTTAAGTATCTTCAAAATTTGCACCATGGCAAATCAATAGCTTTAAATAAATTTTTTGGCAAATTACGTGGTAGAGCCACGCTGTAGCTATATTATGGTTGAGGCACGAATGGGTTGGCTCGACCAGTGAAGGACCACGCTTTCACAGAATACCAGCGTAAAATAGTAGCTTAATACTGTTGTGTTCCGTATGGTGAGTGTAGAGATTAGACCCTTTTTTACTGGAAACGAGGCATTCCATCTTAGTCCTCAGTTTCAAGGCACTTCTCTTGTTGCCTCAGCCAGTATCGGAATCCTCGGCGTCGACATATCGAGTGACGTGCTGTTTCGTGGTCACTTGGAAGCGAAGGCCAAATTGTATGTAAGACCATGTAAAGACAGCATTTCATGCCGGCACACCGCCTGCAACTTTACAAGGCGCAGGTTCGGCCGCATATGGAATACTGTTCTCATCTCTGGGTTGGGGCTTCCCAATGCCAGCTTCTTCCTCTTGACCGCATCCAGCGCAGAACGGCTCAAATCGTCGACGGCCAAGTGCTTTCCGATCGGCTTGATTCACTGGCGTTGCGAAGAGATGTTGCATCTATTTGCGTATTTTATCGCATCTATCACGGGGAGTGCTCTGAGGAATTGTTCGGATTAATACCAGTCGTCAAATTTCATGAACGCACCACGCGACAAACCTTCCGATACTGTTCACACAATCTGGATAATTGGCGGTCCACCACTGTACGTTTCACTAGGAGTTTTCTTCAGCGTACGACCTCTCTGTGGAATAGTTTACCACCGGCGATTTTTCCGGACCGATACGACCTGTGCACCCTCAAGAAAAGAGCTTACTCCTTTCTAAAGGGCTGGCAACGCACCTGCAATTCCTCTGGTGTTGCGGATGTTCATGGGCGGCGGTAGTCATTTAACATCAGATGAGCCGTATGCCCGTTTGGCTCCTCTTCTATAAAAAAAAAGTCCTCAGGGGTGGCAACGCGTCTGCGTTTTGATTCGAGAATCGAGATTGAGAATAAATATAGATGTTTATGGGCCATAGCATTCACTTACCATCAGGTGGATTGTGTGCTCGTTTGTCACCCCTATTCTTGTTAAAATAAAAAATAAATACTCCTATAAATCTGTCGAATGATCTCTCGGTCGAAGTTGAACTTACCTAATAAAATACACCAACTACTTGATAGTTGAACGGCGGGCGTACTGCTCCCAACAACTAACGGTATAGGTGTGAGAAGGACATACATGACCTATGTTCTGTCCATGTTCATCTTAAGACCTATCCGTTACCGTAGA
Organism: Parnassius smintheus behrii; assembly: GCA_036936625.1. Classification (NCBI taxonomy): domain Eukaryota; kingdom Metazoa; phylum Arthropoda; class Insecta; order Lepidoptera; family Papilionidae; genus Parnassius; species Parnassius smintheus. The sequence goes on along the minus strand of JAUPFT010000020.1, from coordinate 5,894,994 downwards.
CTAAACCGTAGTAGAACCATCTTAAGTGACTGGGCAGTGAAGTGTAAATAAGCCGGCCATACAGCTCGAGGAACTAACAAGCGGAGGGGAATAAAGGTTCTCGAGTGGCAACTTTGTACCGATAAGTTAAGTGTAGGATGGCCACCCACTAAATAGAGTGACGACTTCGTAAGACATGCAGATGCCTCAGGACACTACACTGTGGCATTTATTGGGGGAGCCCTATGTTCAGAAGTGGACGTGGAAAGGCTGTAATAATAGTGATGGTGTTGATGACTGCTATAAAATGGTAGATTAAGAAACACTGTTAATAGTTTAAGTATAAAAATATTATACTCACAATCGTCGTGTAACACCTGCACCCTCTCGTCTCTTGTCACCCTCACTCCACCGGCTGTCAACAGCTTGAGGTCTCTGGCTCTCTTCCACAGCACCGGTTGTCCCCTAGATCCCAACACGACGCATGTTAAAAGTGCGTCTTCTCCACTTCTTACAGAAATTCCTCCTGCTGGTGCTCGCATCCATATTTCTTTGGCTTCCTCATCCTCTTGTGAACTAGCCGAGACGCTTGCGCTTTCAACTGATTCTCCTTTTGTCTCTGCATAAAAGAAATGGTGAGATTATAAACATGATTCTTTTTCTGTCCCGTATAAGTCTCGTATAAGCTATAGTATAAGTATAAGTTATAGTATAAGTATACGTGGTAGAGCCATGCTACAGCTATTTTGTGGTTGTAGCACGAATGTGTTGGTTCAATCGGGGAAGAACTATGCAATCACAGAATACCAGCGACAAGTAGTAGCATAATACTGCTGTTTCATATGGTGAGTGTAAAGAAACGTAGACGAATATGAGGCACTCCGTCTTAGTTCTCGGGGATGACAACACATCTGCCTTTTGATTCTTAACCAGAGATAGACGTAGATGTCAATGGGTCACAGTATCCACTCACATTCAGGTAGACTGTACGTTCGTTTGTTACCCTCGTAATAAAAAATGTCTATGTTGTTCAGAACTACATATATATCTGTATGCAGTTCTGAACTTTGACCTCCCCTATTGTAATGACAATACACCTTAACTGTCACGCTTAGCAGGCGTAAGCCTTGATATTTCTGGCATATGAAGTAAACCTGGCGTTTCATATGAAATAAACTTTACACGATCTTATGTACAAATTTACTTTGGAAACAAACTTCCATGTTAAACTTTATTTCAAATGACTTCTACGCATTAGAACCGTGAAGTAAAAGCTTTGGAACTTGTGACGAAATGGAAGTGATTAATATTTTGATGGATGGTTGAAGAGTTTTAATATTAAAATTTATATATCACCAGGCACATAAGTAAAAATTAATTTTACGAAGTTGTTTAGAAGTTATACAGAGGCTTACTTTTTGACACACGCAAAATTATTTATAGTCTGAGAGTACATATTATATGCTACTAATTACTCTGAGTATTTAGTCTACGAGTCCTTAATAAAAAACAAAATTCCTTCGCAATAAAAAAAAGCATGTGCGACACGACTTCTTGATTTTATTCATGTGGTGACAAAGAGCTTTGGCGGGAACTTCATCGCAAGTTGATTGAATGAATATTATACACGTATATTTTTAAAAGGAGTAGCCAAATTTTAAGCCAAATACATAGACAATTATATAGCGTTATTATAGTTTTTGAAAATATGAGTAAATAAGCCTTCTACTTTTATGTGAAATTATTCCAAATTGAATGTGATTTATGTACAACAACGTTTTTACCTACCGATCGACCCCAACAAATGTGTGAAAGCGCAGGAAAATAAGTTAAATTATTGCATTACAGTGCATTTCGAATTTAAAAAATAAAAAGGACAAAATCATTTTTTTGGCCTTTTTACAAAGTGAAACAATTTTTTATATTAATTATCTGAGCATGTGAAATACAGGTAAAAACGTTAAAACAGGATCTATAACATAGGCGATACCATCGTCATTACATTTTTGCTGCAGTAAGAATTCGCTAAAATTTCCGAAAAAATCGCAATTTGTCATATTAATATAGCTTGAAATGTTATCTAAACAAAATACGCGTCTAACTAGACTGTATGGTCATAATTCCATTTGCCTTTTAAACATTTAAAATAAATTATTATCGAATAGTAAATAAGCGATTAGAAAAGGTTATCCAATCGATTAAACATTAGGAAGGCGGAGTGATTACTTGATGAAACACGTAAGTAGTCGATTGATAAAAGAGACTTAGCAATTATTAATTTTAACAAGTCATTTTTGGGTGTGATAATAGGTAACTCAGGGAAATGAAAAAATCGTACGGCTTCTGTTAGATCTGGTATATATCTCGCTTACGCCAGACTCAAAATACCTAAACCAGCGAAAAAAAGCAATTTCAAAATTTTTTTTAATAGAATAAGAAGGACAAACGAGCACACAGCCCACCAGATGGTAAGTGGATGCTGTGGCCCGTAGACATCTGCATTTATCTTCAATTGTGAACAAAATGCAGATGCGTTGCTGGCCCTTAGGACGGATCATTACAGCCCTTCACAAGTCCACTGCTGAACTTAGGCCTCCCCCAAGGTATGCCACAAAGCACGGTCCTGAGCCACCTGCAACCATCGACTTTCTGCATGTCTTACCAGGTCGTCACTCCATCTAGTGGGGGGTCGCCCTACACTTCGCCTACCGGTACGAGGTGCCACTCGAGAACCTTTTTTCCTCAACGGTTGTCGGTTCTTCGAGCTATATTTCCGACCAATTGCCACTTCAGGTTTCTAATTCGTTGAGCTATGTCGCTCACTCTGGTTCTACTGCGGATAGCCTCATTTCTAAGTTTATCACGCAGAGAAACCCCGAGCATAGCACTCTTCATAGCTCGCTGAGCGACTTTGAGCGTCCTCGTATGGCCAGCAGTGAAGGACCACGTCTCAGTTTCATATATCATCACTGACAACACGCACTGATTGTACAATTTCGGTTTCAGGTTTTGAGGTATACCTTACGAGAAGACGTATCGTAATTTTTCGAAAGCTGCCCAGCCGAGTTTAATCCGTCGATTGACCTCTCGGTTGAAATTGGACTTACCTAGTACTTACCTAGTAAATAATCGGATATTTGTCCCAGGTAAACGTACTCGTCAACAACTTACCAACACCAACCAACCCAACAACTACCGGCATAGGTGTGACATGGAGATTAAACATGATCTTTGTTTTGTCCATGTTCATCTTAAGACCTATCCGTTGGGAGGCCCCATTGAGGTTACTGAGCATAGCGCTTAGGTCCTTCAGCGATTCTGCCATAAGGATTATATCGTCGGCAAATCTAAGGTGAGTGATGTACTCACCAATGGTGTTAAAACGGTATCCTTTCCAGTCCAGTAGCTTGAAAACGTCTTCCAATGCAGCGGTGAAGAGTTTCGGGGATATAACGTCACCCTGTCTTACACCTCTCTGCAGTTGGATAGGTTTCGTACTCTGGTTCTGTACTCGGAAAGCCATCGTAGCCCTACTGTACAAACACTTCAGCATTTCGATATACCGACACTTGCCACCGCTGAAGAGACTGTAAAACCGCCCAAATTTCGACGGAATCCAAGAATTTCCCAAAGTCCACATACGCCAGGCGAAGTGGCAGATTGTACTCTTCGGACTTCTATACAATTTGCCGAAGGGTATGTATGTAGTCTATGGTGCTAAAGCCTTTTCGGAAACCGGCTTTTTCGGGAGGCTGGAAGTCGTCGAGTCTGCGTGTGAGACGATTCGTAATGACTCAAGAAAACAGCACGTAGACGCATCTCAGAAGGAATATCTGACTGTAGGTTTTCAAGAGAGCGTTGTCACCTTTCTTGAAGAACAAGACCACCGCACTTCTGCTCCACGCCTCGGGAGTAGTGCCACCATGGAGGACAGAATTAAAGAGCTTCTGAATGACAGAATTAAAGGACTTCAAGTACCGGTTTTCCCACCCGCTTTCAGAAGCTCCGCTGTAATTCCATCCTCGCCCGGGTACTTGCCGTTTTAAGGTGCTTAACCTTCAAGCGGGCGCGCGTAGTCGAATCGACCGCGCTTAGTACATTTTCGTTCATATTATTATTATTACCCATCACATTTATTTCTCATTTCTAGTAGCTTGTCGCTATGTCATTGGGAGTAAAATAAAGAATAAACCGTCGCTCGGGGCGCTCCCCCCACTCCACAGATCGCAATTGTTTTAGTCCCGGTGCAGTCGTCGAAAAGACTACACGCGCCTGTCTTCGAAAAGGTTACGCGCGACGCTCAACGCGACATACCCTCGTTCACGCTCGTGGTAGTTCTTCGGCCATCATTCAATATTATTGAATTAAGCTTGGATTTTTTTATAAAAAATGAGTCTTAGACGGTTACCACAAAGTGCAATACTCGAGGAATTACTAAGAGAAGACGAAGAAGAGAGTGAATCAGAGCTCAGCGACCAAGGCTCTGAAACTTCCGACCACATCGTTGCGGAGGAACCTCGATCTGCTGAGGAATCAAACTGCTCGGACTCAGAAGAGTATGATTTGCCACTTTCAGAAATAAGTAGCTGTTTTACAGGGCGCGATAAAGTAACGAAGTGGCAAAAATCTAACAATAACAGAGTGAGGAGGCGTCAAGTTCAAAATATTCTCACGGAAGATGCGGGCACTCGTAGGAATGGTGTGGGAGTGACAACATTTACGCAAGCCTGGAGTTTATTTATTTCAGAGAATATTATTGAAAAAATTGTTAGATATACCAACGAATTTATTCAAAAAAAGCGCCTTCGTATAACAGAATACGTGACTGCAAACCGACAGATGCGGTGGAAATTCGAGCACTTTTCGGATTGTTGTACGTAGCGGGATCCTTGAAGATATCACACGCCAATTTAGAAGATTTTTATGCAAGTGATGGGACAGGTATTCCTATTTTTCCTACTACTATGTCAGTAAAAAGAGTAAAATTTCTACTGAATTCATTGCGGTTTGATGATGCTACTACGCGACAAGCTCGTCGTACTCTAGACAAAGCTGCGCCAATAAGAGAAGTTTTAGATATGTTTACACAAAACTGTCTTTTGCCATATTCAGTGGGAGAGAACGTCGTAATCGATGAAATGATGGTTGGCTTTCGAGGAAAATGTCCTTTCCGACAGTACATGAAATCAAAACCCGACAAATACGGAATCAAACTTTATCCACTAGTAGATGCTGCTACGTTTTACGTCCTAAATATTGAACTTTATGCTGGCAAGCAGCCTGAAGGCCCATATCAGTTGAGTAATGCTGCGGCAGACGTCGTGAAGAGGCTAATTACACCAATTTCTGGCACTGGAAGAAACCTTACCATCGACAATTGGTATACCAGTGTGCCGCTGATGAACGATTTGGCCAAGGATTATAAGATTTCCGTTGTGGGTACCATGCGTATAAACAAGAAAGAAATACCTCCTTGCTTTATAGATAAAAACCAACCTGAATATTCAAGTCAATTTGGATTTTCAGATACAGCTACACTCGTATCTTACGTGCCTAAAAAGAAAAGATCTGTAGTTCTTATATCATCACTTCATTGTGCTGCAGAAATTGATGAAAGTACAAATGAAAAGCGCAAACCCAGCATCGTTACTTTTTACAATAAAACAAAGGGGGGTGTAGATGAAGTCGATAAAAAAGCAAAAATGTATTCGGTTTCAAGGAAGAATAATAGATGGCCATTGACACTCTTCTTTCGTCTTCTGGATATTGCAGGAATAAATAGTATGGTGATATTGAGGGCAAATAATGTGACTCTACGGAAAAGGCGAATGTATTTACGGGCATTAGGCACTGAATTGACAAAAGAGTATGTCCAAAGAAGATCAACGATGTTAGGCCTTCCAAGAAAACTAAAAAGAAACATAATGGAGCATTTGAATATGGAGGATAGTGCTGCTGATACAGAAGCAGGTAGTTCTGGCACATGCAGAGGAACCTGTAAAATATGTCCAGCCAAAAAAAGGAGGCAACCAAAAACGCAATGTAAATTATGTATGAAAAATATTTGCAGAAGTCATACAACATTTATTTGCAATCAATGTTATATGGACGAAGGAACTGATTGTGATGAAAACTAAGCCAAAGTTAATTAATTTTTATTTTTATTTTGTAATTTTTATTATTAGACTAGTATATAAACTAGTCTGAGATATGTAAAAGGGTTTTGTGTTCCTAATTTTTGTTTTCATTCAAAGCATATTTGAGTTATGTTAATTAATTTAATAATTGTTTCTTTTTCATAATTTTAATTACATTACTTTTTTTGACAAATCAGACTTTAAAGGTAATGATAATATATCTGAGTACAAATAAATAAATAAATATTGAATAATTAGTGCTTTATTTCTCTTATTCATCCCATAGGTCTTTTCGGTTACGCGCGCCCGCTCCCGTTACAAATGACCGCGCGCCCGCTTGAAGGTTAAGAGCCATTCCAATCTCGTTCAGACTGACATCCGGGATAACATCGGAATAGTGTTGGATAAGACTTACTCTTGGATCGTTATTCGGACTTGCGTTTGGCTCCGACGATAATGTGTACAGCTGCCCATAGAACCTCTCAATCTCACTCAAAATCTCAGGTGTCCCAGAAATGATGCCACCACACTCAGTGTTCAGCTTTGACAGTTGGCTTTTTCTGGCAGACAGATCTCTGGCAAACACTTTCAAGCCCTGGTTCCGCTCAATCGCTTCTTCAATACGAGCTGTATTGAAGTTGCGTAAGTCCCGCCGCATGCATTTGGAGATCTGTCTATTCAGTTGCATGTATGCTGTCAAATCTGCTGACGACTGCAGCTTCATTTCCCGTCTAACATCCATGAGATTAAGAGTGTGATCGGAGAGTTTTTGTATTCTTCTGCGGTTCTTGTAGAACTTAGCTCCGACCGCATGGACAGTTTCGAGCATGAGCACAAGCACAAGCACGAGCTTGTCATTCATATCGTCCACTGCTTTGCAATCTTCTAGGCACTGCGAGTGGTTACGTAACTCAAGCTGAAAGATTTCGAGATTCGGGATTAGAGCACGAGAGGGATGGAGCGTTGACTTCGTTAGACGAGACCTCTTCAACTTAACGTTTAGGTTCAGTGTGCCTCTAACCATTCGGTGATCACTGCCAGCTTTTACCCTCGCGATCACTGAGACATCACTGAACAGTTGGCGTCTGGTCATCATAATGAAGTCAATCTCATTTCTTGTCGGACCGTGTAGTGTTATGCTTATACATACTTACATATCATTTTACACTATTTTAAATTCTGTTTTTGATGTTCTGCATTCGCCTCAAAACTTGATATTTTGCATCACCTTTATTTCCATAGGATCCTGTAATATTTTTAATTCATAAGAACACAATAACAAATCATTTTCACTTCGTATTTTTCATGCTATCAGCACTTTTTAAATCGGTGTCAATGGAGTCTACCTTTTTCGGTCTTTTATTTAGTTCTCCGTAACTCTGCAATTTCGGGTTTCGTGCGCGCTGTTGCGCTACTTTTTTTTCCTATATAAATAATATCTCATTTTTCACTTAAATCTTGCCGTTTCTGTATTACGAGCCTAAAACCAAAATTTGACATGTTTTGACATCGTTGTTTATCAGGTTGTCATGGCAATTTTTATTCAAATATCGTTACCGGCCTGATGTTTTTACTTCAAAATACTCCTTTCTTCTTGGCCATTTACAAGAATTTGCTTTTAATTTAAATAATTTCAAATTTAATGAGAATAATATTACGTTCTTATGTGAGATCCGTCAAAAAGAAAAAATAAGCCGAACTCAATCGGCGAATGGGGAGTCTGACTTGAGCTTTGATACTTGAAGCATCTCCTAAAGGCCTTTTCTGCACTGCCTCGGGATCCTGCAAGCCTCTGCCCGCTCCTTAAGTCGTCGCCTAGCCACGCCTACGCCTCCGCCTACTAGTGCGCTGTGTTTACTTACTTCAAACGCTGCGTGCCTTCTCCTGACGTTGCGTGGACCTACTTCAGACGCTGCGTGTTTATTCCGGACGCTGTGTGGGTCTACTCCGGAAGTTGTGTTTGCCTACTCCAAGCGCCGCGTGTACCTACTTTAAACGCTGCGTGCCTACTCCAGACGTTTCGTGGACCTACTCCCGACGCTGCGTACCGGCTCAAGACGCTGTGTGGGTCTACTCCAAGCGCTGCGTGTACCTTCTCCAGACGCTGCGTGTGTTTTCTCCAGATTCTACGTGTTCCTAGAGCAGGAGCTGTGCACCTATCATAGGCATAGCCTGTGCATACTTCGTTGCAGTATCTTTTGTTATTTTTTTTTTTTTAATAATATTGTAAATCACCATCTTCATTACAACCCATCATCACCTTCATACCTTTTTTTTATAAAAGATACTGTAAAACTTCAAATTTTTAAATAATTTATTTTATTTTGGTTGTTTTCGTTCTAGTTAAGTTAGGTTCTTAGTTTTTTTATTGTCGCTTCACGACAACCGTCGGGGCTCGACCAGTTCCACTTCCTGTGGGGCTGCTTCTGGAAGAAAGAGTTCATCATAAAGAGTCCCTCTTTCTTCATGAATTCGGCCAGTTGCTGGTCCCTACGTTTCCGTTGCCTCATTCCAAATTTCCCTAACTTCAGCTCTGCCCTGCCATTAACGTGGACGCCACCGTAGCCAGGAATAGCGAGGCCGCCGGGGACTGGGGGCCGTTTGTTTGTGTCATCGATCAAGGGGGGATGTTTGCTATGCAGTTTTTTATTGTGTAGTTGTCGTTATCAGGAAGATACCGCTGCCCATTTCCTGCCTGTCTCCCCCTGTCGCCTCTTGTGACAGCCACGGGAAGACATGGGGCAGTGAATAATCTCAACCGCCACTACAGGGCAAAGTTTCACTCGTATAGCTCTTTATTCATCTTGTTGAAATAATTGTTGTAGATTTATTCCATTCCATTAAATTTTCATTCATAAAATAAATATAGCTAAATTTTGTTACCGTATTTTAAGCATTCAAACGGGCTTTTATAATGGATAAAGATAAATAATACACCTGGGAATTCAGTGGATGCTAAAAGCTTTTTAATTAATAAAAATGTTGCATTTAAATTATTGTACTATGTTGTTGGTCTGGGAAATAAATGACGCATGACTAAGTGATACTTATAAAAAAATAATGTGCTATGTAACTTGCCGAGCATTTTGTAAAGGACGACTAATAAGATATTGGGTTCATAGTTGTGTAGGTCATGAATTTAGCCCTCTCTCACTTTTTTCACAATTTTGAAATCTAAGCCCGTATTTTTTGGTTAAGTGTGGGGGATTACATGTGCAGCGTGACGCTATATGTAACGCTCTTAAATTACTTTAAGTTTTTATGTTATATAATAAAAGCACGACTTTTATTATATAACGCGCCGGGATTCTTAGAATTTCCTTTGCTTGTGTCAAATGGTGCCGTGAAAACCTATTTCCCAGGTAAGAGAAAATGTACCAGATCTTTTTTATATTTCACACTGTTATTAGTTTCATTATGTTTATATTTTATAGTAACAATGTTTATGTGTAATAGAAAGAAAAAAAATTAGGTATATATAATACATAGCTATGTATTATATATACATAAAATTGGTACATTTTTTATTTTTAATGATATTATAAATATTGCTTTAACTTATTAATATCTTTTAAATTAATAAATTTCGAACATTCTTTTATATTTACTGATAGGAGTTTCCCTAATCTAATTCTATTTTTTTTTCCTGATTTACCATCTTAGGAGTGAATGTCCTAGCGATGAGTGGGAATCTGTCTGACTGCTATTACACTTTTGTTTTTCTTATCAATATTGACCTGTTGAGTACTGGGTGAGTACGCCAAATGACAAATTTGTAGAACCCTACAAAGAGTATGTTAATATTTAGAAGGGAGAACCAAAGATATACTCTATTATCACTACCTTTAATCAGAACAATTGATAAGAGTACTCAGAACAATTCTTTTTTAAATGTTAGTACCCGGATGATCGGCATAGATACAAATTACATACTGATGAATAATATTTTTTGATCTTATTGACATAATAGAAAAAACTGCACTGATTAAAATTTTCGTATTTTTAAAAAACCTAAAAAAGGGCTCGAAATAATAGATTTCCTCACAAAAGAACGGAACTTGAAAAAAAAAGGAAAAAAAAATCGCACAGGATGCGTACCAAAGCATTACGATTTCGCGACCGCTCGATATCCGCTTGAGCTATTACGATCATTAACACGGTGTCAAAATTTACCTTCTTATATTGTAGCAGTTTTTCATTGCCTGAAAACACGAAAAAAAGACATTTTCTAAAGATAAATCCTAGTTTGATCGATTTATTGCCCCCAAAACTCCCCGGACACTAAATTTTATGAAAATCGTTGGAGCCGTTTCCGAAATTCCGATTATATAGGATTAATAAGAATTATACAACCAAATTTTATTAGAACTAGTTACGTTACTAAGTTACGCCTCTCTAAATTAAAAGAATTAACTTCAAATTGCCTACGCATCGCGCTTATTTCATAATTTTATACACTAAATAAAATTTGCATTTCAAATACTATGTCGTTCACGTGTGAAATTTTTCGTACTTCACAAAGTCTAACGTGTGATAATTAAGTTTTATGTTATAATTTTGATATAATAGTGAATATTATGGCGAAGATGTTTGCAACAAGAATGGCATGGGTCAAAGATAGCGTAATAGAAGTAACCTATGATTGAATATTTTTTATTTTTGGACGATCCTCCTGAGTGTATCGATATAATCATATTATATATACATTATTTATTGTATTTCTTTTCTTTACGAAATTTCGAATTTTTCTGTGTCCTTGTTTCTTTATTCATAGTAATTATTTTATTTTAACATATGGGGATGCATTAGATTTGTCTTAGGTGTAGAAGTGACATATAGTATTTGAATTTTTTTCTTTCCAGCATGTTTGGTTTTGGTATTTATTACTCTTCTTATCATTGAACTTTTGTTTATGGAACTTTTGTTTAATAAATTGTTTGATTTTAATGTTTAATGACTTTCTTTTACACACGAAAATATTTTTTCAAATAATAAAATTACCCCCTCTCTCCAACTAACGTTCCGTATAACGTTGTTCCTACACGATACTCGTACCTTGTTACTGTGTAACAAGGTACGAGTACCGTGTATACCATACTAGGCCGGCAAGCGCGTTAAGTTTAGTAGCACGCTATATTTCAGAGCACGCTATATCTCAGAGCACTCTACATTACGTGTCGTTCATTGGATAGACCGCGTACTATATAAGAACATTATTTCGTAATAAGTCGCATTTTAGATCAAAATAAAATAAAGTGGTGAAGAGAAATCAATGAATGCTTTTTCATGCTTTGAATACTTACGACTTTCTATAATCCTAAAAATATTTTTAAGGCATCTACTTTTTAGAACAAAATAAAATCGATCATTTTTTACTATTATTGATGTCAACGTTATTTAAACCTAATATAAATTATAAATCAATTAAAGGTGTATTTAAAAGTTTATTAATTGTATATACAAAAATCAACTATTTACAAACACTATTATATACACTTTTATATCTATATTTTATTTACATTTAAAAACATTAGTTGGGCTTATTTTGTAACAGACAACTGTGTCCTTCGATCACTTATAAATATACAGTATACACTAACTAAACAACTTTTAGTTAATAATTTAACTATAAGACTTTTAGTTAATGAATAATTTAGTCTAACACTAAATTATTTTACGCGCAATGAATAGCGTGCTGCTAGATTAAATTTTCGTCACACGTCTACTCCGAACAGCGCTGCTGCTAGAACTTATTGTAATTGCCACTTGATATGAATAGCGTCAAAGCGTCATAACGCCATAATGCCATGACGACTACTTACATAGCACGCGCTATGCGTTATGGAGAGATAGCGCGCTATAATATGGCGCTATGCGCTATATTAACCACCATTACACCGCCTCTATACGGTAATTGATAACTTCTCAAGACATTGTATTTATCGACAACTTCTTGTAATCGTCGTTTCTCTAGCGCTCTTTTGACATTTGATTTGTATGTAAAATGTAAACAAATAATTCGATATTTTAATAGTTGATAATTTTTTTATTTTTGGATAAAAATATGGTAATTACTCTAAGTTTCATCGCGACAGAACTCGAGAAATTATCCTTACCACCTGGATGATTGGCGGTCTACTACTTTGCGATTTACAAGAAACTTCTTTGTGGAATCGTCTAAGGGCCCATTTTTTTTAAAGGGCCGGCAACGCATCTGCAATCACCCTGTTGTCCATGGGCGGCGGTAGTCACTTACCATCAGGTGAGCCGCATGCTCATTTTCCCTCTCTCATATAAAAAAGTTATATTTACCTTCATATTATTCAAAATGTTCTTGGCCTAAAGTGCTATATATATACTCTTTGGCTTGATCATAGGTCTGACTAAGTAGGTCTAATAAAGTGTCGGGCCTGAGAGGTTTATGTTATATAAGCACAGCCATAATATTTTGTTAAAAATAAATTGTAAGGAAGAACGTAATAACGGTTTTTATTCTGCCGCCAAATTATTTTTAAATCATTTTACATACGCCATTTGTGTCAGCATTAGAGTCGTTTATACAGAGTTATATGACAACATATATTAAGGATCTTCCCTGGGGCTTGATATCCGTGAGTGGTAGACTTAAGTCGCGATAAGAAATGAAAGATTCTACGTTGTACGCGACGCGGCCTTTCAGTTTTGCTTTCCAGGTGCTATTGTTATTACACACTGCAGGTGCGACTATCCAATTGTATTGTGTTTTATATCCATACAAATAAATAAAACTTCAATGTCTGTTTGTAATGTCAAAATCACAGCTTTTACTAAATGCCTATTAAAGTATATACGGTACTTACAAAACAAGTACGTACAAAAACGTAATTTTTTTAAATGTTGTCTGTCTGTTCTTTTTCGGCTAATTTCCGAAATGGCTGGACCGATTTTGACGGAACTTACCTGCCAGCCTAAAGTTACAAGGAGTAACTTAGACTAATTTTATTTTAGTAAAAGAATAATGGTTCCGCGCAAAAAACCCTCTATTAAACTTTAAATTACACGTGATGAAGTCGCCGGGTACAGGTTTTTCGTATGATAAAACCAATTATAATAATGTATTATACATAGCATCACGCCCGTAATCCCCGACGAAAATATGGGGGTAGATGGAAAATTGTGAAAGAAGTTATAGGTGGCTAACCTATCGTATCCCATTGGTTGTCTTTTACGACATGCGAGACAAGTATCACAGTTTGAAAATTCTTTGATGTTTTAAGTCCTATATATGGGGCCTATAAATCAGACCAACATGGGACAATTTATGTGCATGTGTGTTAAATACATAGTTTCTTATCTTTTTACAGAGTTCAAAAAGGAGGAGGTATTCAATTCGATTGTTTGTTTTTTTTATGTCTTTACCTAATAAATTTTCTCTGGGTAAACCGATTTTGATGTTTCTTTTTTTATCTGAAAGCTAAAGTAAGTTTTTGAGTTATGTTCAATAATGCGTTATGATAAAGTAGTTTTTGAGTTATCTTTTATAATGCGTATTTAATTTATGTTTCACGCGTATTGCACGTTGTAGAACCGCGCTGCAGCTATATTATAGTTGTAGCGAGAATTGGCCGACTCGACCGGGAGAGGACCACGCTCTCACAGAATACCAGCCTAAAATTCTGCTGTGTTTCGTATGGTGAGTGTAGAGAACCGGAGAACCTTTTACTCGACTCGAGGCGTTCCATCTTAGTCCTCAGGGGTGACAACGCATTTGCACTTTGATTCTTAATTGAGGATAAATGAGGATTCCTATGGGCCACAGCATCCACTTACAATCAGGTGGACTGTGTGCTCGTTTGTCACGCAATGCTGTAAAAAAATGATTTCGAATACATTGGTTCGGTCGTATTGAAGTTGGTTGTAGAAATTTTTTAACTTTATCCCCTTTTTGTGTATAAATCTTCTGTAAAGAAAGAAAGAAAGATAAAAAGAAAGAAAGAACCATTTTTGTTAGTCACTGAACTCCTAATCGACTGGACTTGTTTTAATGGAATTTTTTAAATGTGTTTGAGTAGGTCGCTGGGTGGTTTAGGCTCACAATTGAATCTGGTAGATGGTTCTGAAATCACCTGTGCAAATCCAGGGTTTTTATGTAATAAGAGTGACAAACGAGCGCAGAGTCCACCTGATGGTAAGTAAACGCTGCTAAACACGACATCTATCCTCGAATGCGAATTAAAATGTAGATGTTTTGTCACCCAGGATAAGATGAAAGGCCTCGTTATTAGTAAAAAGTGTCTCCAGTTCTCTTCAATTATCACACGAAATTTAGCATGGTGCGTGAAAACCCTCTCAAACACGCTATTACCACAGAATTAAACTTTTATTAAAAAGAAAAAGCTGGCTTTAAAGATAATAATGGTGATGGACCAAGTGTATAAAAGGACAAAAACCCCGACTTGAGAAGTTACTCTGTGGAAATTACTTTTTTGGCATTTTGAGTTGAGTAATGAATGTTACAAGGTAGGTAACTTGAAGTTGATTCAACAGCTCAAAAACTTCATCTCCTATTTTTCCACTCTTAGGCGTAGAATTTATCAAATTAATTTGGAACCACTCCTGACGTATAACCGCCTATCGGTAACATACATAAAAAAATAAAGAAAAATGAAATCGATATCTAGAAAATTTAATGTGTGTTCACACAAACAAAAGTAGTTTTAACAAAAAAAAAGGTGATATTTACTCTGTAAACTCTACTCCATAAATTCGGTAATTCATTCTTGGTGCGAGGTGGAGTTTTTTTTTCACGAACCAGTGGTAAATTAAAAAATGACGTTCAATAAGAATTACATACATGTGATCTATATTGAATAAAAATTATTTTGTTATTTTATTTACAAAATACGGATCTAAAACGTAAGTACACAATTCTATTATTAATATTCAATTCAGCCGTCATTTTAAAACTAGAAATATGTTATTTAAAAGTGTGTCAGATTTAAAAAAAGAAGATATACTTTCATCCACCGAATTAAAAAGCCGTGTGTATTGTCTGCGGGGGTAGATCCATTAACTTTATTTGCTAACATTTTCCCTAAACTAAACGAGGTCGGCCATCGGCAGATTGGAATGATATATTGTTCAGAGAACTCATTTGGGAAGAAGTTATTTGACGCTGTTCAGATTAAGTACAACGTCAAAAACTTCTTTTGTAAGCGGAGAAACCAAACAACAACTTAAACTTGCACAAGCATCCCGCGCCCCCTTGAGGTTAAAAGAATTCTGTAACTGATAACTGTTTATCTGCAATAAGTGACTGTATAATAAATTCGCTAACAAATCTGATAACTTTGACATATTCAACGGCTCGCTCACTAAATTCGAAAAGAAAATATTATACACTTTATTATTCGTGGTAGATCGAAGCTGCAGCTAAATTAGGGTTGTAGCACGAATGGGTTCGCTCGACCGCGGCAAGACCACGCTCTCACTGAATACCAGCGTAAAATAGCAGTTGAATGTCGCTTTGTTTGGTATGGTATAGTGAATGTAGAAAACCGAAGACCTTTTTTACTGGAATCCAGGTATTTCAACTGGTTCTCAGAGGTTTTTTTTTAATAGGATAGGGTGACAAACGAGCACACAGTCCACCTGATGGTAAGTGGTTACTGTGGCCCATAGACATCTACATCTATCCTCGATTACGAATCAAAATGCAGATGCGTTGTCACCCGTGAGGACTAAGATGGAATGCCTCGTTTCCAGTAAAAAGGGTCTCCGGTTCTCTACACTCACCATACGAAATACAGCAGCATTAAGCTACTATTTCACGCTGGTATTCTGTGAGAGCGTGGTCCTTCCCCGGTCGAGCCGACCCATTCGTGCTACAACTATACTACTAATATAATTGCAGCATGGTTCTATCACGTATGAATGGTGATAACGCAAACGCGGATGTATGTAGATGTTTATGGACCACAACATCCACTTAACATCAGGTGGACTGTGTGTTTGTTCTATAAACAAAATTTGCTGCAAAGTTATTTGGTAAAATTTTCCTGTAGTTCTTATGTTACTAGAGACGATGAATAGTTACATTTAGTGATGTAAAAGATGATCTTTGACCATGAACGCCTACAATCTTCTCAAACGAAGAAGACTACAAAGGCTCTTTGTCACCTCCGAGAACCAAGATGGAATGCCTCACAGACTATAACTCAACAATACACGCACTACTGTTTGACATTAAAAGAAAATAATCCCTAAGAGCGTGGTTCATATACAGACTCCTAGTCAGAAAAGCTGCCTTAACCTTTGCATTCTAGCTTATCTCAGATCTTATTTTACGAGAGTTACATCAAGCGCCAATATGCAAATATAGGCGCTTCTCTGTTAGGTGTAGTCCTTTATCACGTGAGGTACGAAGAGGGGGAATGAAGTTAGAAAAAATCACACTTAATCACTATGGCGGATTATTAAATCAATGTTCGTGCGACGAGTATCATATTCCAATAATCCCATAATTAATGTTATTTATTTAATTTTAACCGCCTTCAAAAAAGAAGGTTATATATTCGATGTCTACGTTTCATAAAAGATTTTTATTTTAAATAGGCTAATACTTCAAGGACAATCCCATTTTAATGAAAAATAAAATTAGGTGCATCTTATGGGGGATAAACAGGAAATTCATTATCAAGGTAACTATTCTTTAAAGACTATCACATGTTCAAGGTATCAACTTTGAACATATGATATTCCCCAAGTTTTAATAATTTCAAATTCCTCAAATCAAATGCAATCAAAACAATTTTATTGTGATCGACAGGTTATAAGGTGTTTACGGGGAAGAAATACAATGGCATAGAAATCAGCGATCTACCTTTTGATGTATTAAATGCAGTATTATATATTTTTATCCATATACAAATATGAAAACAAAGGGTCTCTATTTAAGTAACTAATTTAAAAGTTTCAGTATGAAGGTAGAATAAACATAATTATATTTTTTTATAGGATAGGGTGACAAACGAGAACACAGTCCACCTGATGGTAAGTGGTTGCTGTGGCCCGTAGGCATCTATATCTATACTCGATTTCAAATTAAAATGCAGATGCTTTGTCACCCGCAAGGACTAAGATGGAATGCCTCGTTTCCAGTAAAAAGGGTTTCCCGTTCTCTACACTCACCATACGAAATACAGCAGCATTAAGCTACATATGAAATAATAAGATTAAAATTAATACCTATTCATAAACATGTCACTAACTAGTGACTAAATTAGTGAATTTAGTTATATTTAAATTTATTTATTAATGTTTCTTAAATTGAAGATATTATTGAGTAGAATAAAATGCATTGTGAGTTAACATTTTTAGTAGTTTACTTTTAAAATCATCCAGTTCTTGGTAACGTATGTCACCAAGAACTGGATGGCTGGTGAGTTTTGGTGCCTTAACAATTTTTGTTAAGGCACGAAAACTCTCAAAAAAAAAAAACTCGTAATTAAAAGTTTACTAACACGTAAATACCGTCTTAAAAATATATCAGTGTAGAAGCGCTCTGGCAATATGACTAAAATTTAAAGTACTAAAATAAAGTAGATAAATATTTCACAATTTAAAATATGCTTGAATTGTAATATACAATATATAGGCTTGAATTGTAATATATATTGAAATATAATATAGGCATATATAGGCTGTGACTTTACTTTTACTTTTTTTGAATTGTAAAAAAATGTAATTATGTGTTGCTAAACGATATGTATGATAAACTTAGAAATGAGGATATTCGCAGTAGAACCAGAGTGACCGACATAGCCCAACGGATTAGTAAGTTGAAGTGGCAATGGGCCGGCCATATAGCTAGAAAACCGACAACCGTTGGGGAAAAAAGGTTCTCGAGTGGCAGCCTCGTACCGGTACACGAAGTGTAGGGCGACCCCCCACTAGATGGAGTGACGACCTGGTAAGACATGCAGGAAGTCGATGGATGCAGGTGGCTCAGGACCGTGCTTTGTGGCATACCTTGGGGAGGCCTATGATCAGCAGTGGACTTGTAAAGGGCTGTAATGGTGATGATGATGATGATGTGTTGCTGAATACACCATGTTTTTTATTTCAGTGGATATTCTGATTAATATGATAGGAGGTAGCTGCAGTTAACCTTGGATATTCACGTAAAGTTCAAATAAGATGCAAATAACAAACCAACTCACCATCTCCGGCTACCAGGAAAGCATAATTTAACGCCAGTAGCGCCAAGCACGCTGACGTCGCTCTCATCTGCAAACAATATATATGTTCAGCATATATCATACATCCTTATTTTGTACAAATACTATAACAAATTTATATTCTCAATAACCGGCCATATTTGCAGAAAAGGTACAAATAAATAATACTGAAATGTACTAAAATCGTATGAAAGTATATACGGTACTTATGTCATAAAACAAATTGTCTGTTTGTTTGTTCCGGCTAATATCTGAAATTTCATGCGAGAGAAGTCGCAGGGAACAGCTAGTAAGTAATATAGAGAGAACAAAATAAGACTAAAAAAATCTCAAACATTCTGTCTTCTTTATCTTTTAAAATTCACAATGCGTGGTAATGCATTATATTAACTGATTTTCGTAAGAGTCGATCGGTAGGCAAATAAAAGTAGAAGCCTTATATACATATATTTAAAAAAATACAATAACGATACACAATCATTTGTATAATTGAACTTAAGATTAAAATTTGGCTAAAAATAATAACATAAGTGTAACTTTAATAAATTAATATATAAAAGTATGAAAATGAAACTAATGCTAGAGATAATTTTTGCTTAAATATCAAAAAGATCAGTTTAATCCGTAACTGTCAGAGTTCGACGATATTTTTTCACGTAAAATAAGGGTGACAAACGAGCAAACAGTAGGCCTGATGATAAGATGATGCGTACGAAACATAGCAGTATTAAACTGCTTTTTACGCTGGTATTCTGTGAGAGCGTGGTCCTGCCGCGGTCTTGCCAAATCCGTTCGTGCTACAACCTTAATTTAGCTGTAGCTTGGCTTTACCACGTATAAAAAAGTGTATAATATTTCCTTTTCGAATTTAAAGAGGGAGTCACTAAATATTTCAAGGCAATCAGATTTGTTAACGAATTTATTATACAGTACAGTCAGGTCGGTTGAAGTACAGGCGTGTGTTTTCCTAAATTAGTTCTGTCAAAGCGACAATTGAATAAAAGACGCGGATGTCGAGGTATTCTTAGTAAGTTAGACGAAAATTTACAAAGAAGGGACGGACACTCTATTTCGCCATTTACTTTTTTAAGTAGAAACATTAAGCTTAATTGATTTCGTCTCTCCCTAAATGTTTTAGTGTAATTAATTTTATTTACATATACATATTATAAAAGAGGATGTTTGTATACGTACATGAAATCGTTTAACTCAAAATCTATTTGATCGATCACCATGAAAACTGGTACATAATATATTATTTTTGTAGGAGAAGGTTTATATTAATAAACTTAAAAAAAAAACAAAAAAGAATTGAATAAAACAAAATTTAAAATTTTTGATTTTATTTGCTTTTAATAAATTAAAAGGCATGCCCTAAAATAAAATAAAAAACGTTGCTGAAAATAACCTATTATTTTAAATGGCAGGACGTCTGCGGGTTCAGATAGTTTTATTTACACATATAAGATTTCACATCTTCGTTTTCTAACACGTTTGGAAAAAAATTGTTTTCGGCTCTTACTATTCTAACTTACTTACTTACTTGCTTTACTTACTTACTTATCGTCACGCACAATCCCTAACGGGGTAGCCAGAGAGAACAGATCGCCAAGTGTCACGATCCTTACATACCTCTTTCGCTTCTTTCAGGTTCATTAACTTCTTCATACATGCACGTCTAGGTATCCGAGTACTCTTGACCCTCCCCTCTTCGAGCAATTTGCTCACATGGTCTTCGAAAGTTAGTCTCGGTCTACCTCGACACCTTTTAGTATTTACTTTCGCTCTATATATTTTCTTCACCATTCAGTCTTCACTCATTCGTTCAACGTGCCCAAACCATTGGAGTACGCCCCTATCAATTTTTGTGATAAGGTCATCTTTCAATCCTGCCATATTGCGAATCTCTTCGTTTCGCTTTCGGTCGGCTATGGTAACGCCACACATTTTACGAAGAGATCGCATCTCCACTGCATTCAACTTGCTTTTATGCTTCTTCTGGCATACCCAGGTTTCGCTGCCATATAACAAAGTCGGTACCAACACTGCGTTATGTATTGCAAGGCGTGCACTTTTCACCACGCCTTGCCTTTTGACTAATGCATTCAGGGCACCATTGACTTTGTTTCCGGCAGCGACACGCCTATCCACATCTAAATCACATCTTCCATCCCGGCTGAAAGCACTCCCCAAGTATACAATTTCATTTACCTGTTCTAGACATTCCTGATTTACCCATATTTCACATTTCGTTCTCTCTTCGTCCTTTTCAATTACTAGAACCTTAGTTTTATTAGCATTCAAACGGAGACCTTTAATTTCACATTCCTCTTTCATACACGTGACTAATGCCTGCAGTTCTGCTTCTGATGGTGCAATAAGCACTGCATCATCAGCATACAGCAGACAATTAACTTTTATGTCACCCAATTTCACACCCAAACAGCTATCTTTCAGCTTCTGTAAACAGCTGTCGAGATACAGTATGAACAGCCAGGAAGACATGACACAACCCTGTTTTACGCTCGCTTGGACGCTAAACATAGGTGACAGGTCATGCCCTACCCGCACACAGGCTTTACAGTCATAGTAAAATGACTGCACAGCCCTTAACAATCGACCATTCACACCATATCCCGGCAACAGTTCCCACATTTTCTTCCTTATAACCTTATCAAATGCTTTCTCCAGATCCACAAAAGCACAGAAAATCCTCTGGTTAACACTCAGAAGCTTCTCCGTGATCATGCGGAGAGAAAACATTTGATCCGTGCATCCTCTTCCAGGTCTAAATCCGCATTGTGCCTCCCATAAGAATCTTTCCGATTTCTCTTGCATCCTGCGTGTGACCTTCGAATAAACTTTACTTGCTAAACTGGTCAAGCTGATCGCCCGATAGCTCCCGCAGTCAAAATGTGAACCTTTACCTTTATATAAAGGCACAATGACCGCGGATCGCCAATCATCCGGGACATCTCCCGTCCGCCAGCACAAATTGCACAGCAGATGAAAGCTGTCCCAGACGCGAGGCCCACCGTACTTGACCATTTCAGCAGTAACTCTGTTTAGTCCCGCAGCCTTACCACATTTCAAACTTCGAATCGCACGTTCAATCTCTTTCATGCTGATGACCTCAGTGTCATCGAGGTCCGTGTCTGGCGTGCCAGTCACGGAGTCACCCCCGGATCCTTCACTAAGATCATGACACGCATACAATTCTCTATAAAATTCACTCCATCGCTGCATGACGTCCGATTTTTCTGAGAGGACGTCATTGGTTCTCGAAAGCACTTTGTTCATTCTTAAAGCTGTCGCACCACTCCGGGACCTTCCAACCTCTTTCCAGAAGAGTTTGGAGTTTTCCCTAAAGTTGTGCGACAACCTCTCGTCCGCTTCTATTCTACACCTTTCACGTACTTCCTCAATCAATGTTTTCGCATGAACTTTCTGCAGCTTATATCTTTCTTTCATCTTCTCTCTCATATGTTCATTGTTACTAGAGGCCAAGTAGTCTAACCATACTTTTTTCTTCTTTTTTACAGCTTCTTTCACTTCGTCATTCCACCATGCATCTCTTCTTTTACTACTACCTCTTTTTGTCGTACCACATACTTCTTCCGCTGCACTTACCATTCCATCCCTAAGGTTCTGCCATGTTCTCTCTACACATTCTTTCCTGCCATCGATGGTGTCAAGCTTTTCGGCTACCCTCGTGTGATATTTGTCCCTAGTATCCGCTTCCTGAAGCTTCCAGCTTCGGATGCGACAGACCGACTGTGGTTCTGTTACTGCCGTCCGGTGGCGCCAACCCGCGAACAAACCCCTAAATCTAGTAATTACTAGATAATAATCCGTTCCCAGGTCAGCACCCCTGAACACTCGTGTATCCATCACCTGTTTTCGCAGTCGGTCATCCACCAGGAACAAATCAATCATACTTCTCTCATTCTTTCTTTCTCTAGTGTACATGTGGATTTTCCTGTGATTAAACATAGTGTTTGTCACAAGAAGACCCTTTTCCTTGCATACAGCTAGTATAAGGTATAATAATAATAACTATTCTAACAATAACTTTAATTAAGATCAGACAGGATTACAATTCTCAAGCTTACTACTGACCTAACTTTTATTAAAGCATTAATGTGGTAGATATTTACTTTGATTTTATTATTTCTTTTTCTTTTATTATTTTTCTTTTTATTTTTTATTATTTTTTTATTATTCTAAGCCAGCGCTTAGCTACAATCCCACCTGATGGTAAGTGGTGATGTAGCCTAAGATGGTGAAGCGCACTGACCTCCCAAAAACCTATTCACTCTTGCCTAGAAGACACTCACACTGTAATCGGATGGAAAGACAGATATTGGCAACTTGTTCTACTTCTTTGCTGTACGTATGATGAACGACGTAGCAAACCGTTTGGTTCGTACGTGTGGTAAGTCAACGACGAAAGGGTGGAGGCTCGCCGAACGTCTGGTTGTCCGACGATGGAAGGAAGAAGGAGTAATTAAATGATGCATTTCCTGAGTACTCTCCGAAATGCATCCTGTAGAAGACCGAAAGACTGGCTACTTTACGCCTGTGTCGAGGCTGGTAAGATTGGTTTAAAGAAATTTTGGGTCACCAATAAGCCTCTTAGCACGCCTTTCCAAAGCTGCTAGGTGGCATTTTGCAGCACCAGCCCATATATGGCAACAATACTCAATGCACGACCGGACTTGCGCTTTATATAAAGTAAGCAGCTGTCCTGGCGTGAAGTTTCGCCTCACCCTTTCAAGGACTCCTAGCTTTCTGGCAGCTGCTTTGGTCTTGGACTCAATGAACCGCCCGAAGTTCAGATTTGAGGATATCACAACCCCCAGCAACTGGAGGCGGTCGGTGTATTCCAGTGATAGATTTCGGAAAGAAGGACTCAAGCTGAGCTGGCTCCTTTTTGCAGTGATTAAACACGCTTGTGTTTATGAGGCATTGAATTTCACAAGATTAGGATCGGCCCATTCGGAGTCTGCCTGTATTGTGGGAGTCATACGCTCAGCTTCTCTTTCGGGGTGGATTTGATCCCGACTGGCCCGAGGACCTGGTTGGTATTTCTCCACAACTGTACTGTCATCTACGTACCCATAGATACCGGGCATAAGCAAATCATTAATATGCAACAGGAAGAGAGTTGCGGAGAGAACGGAGCTCTGTGGAACACCGGCGTTAGTCGTCACAGGATCGGATGAGCAGCCATCGACGACGACCCGGAGAGATCGTTCACTTGGAAAGTCCTATACCCAGTCAATAAGATTAGGAGATAAACCGTACGCTGGAAGCTTATCCAAAGGTGTCAAACTCTGTCAAAGGCCTACGAGAAATCAAGGGAAACACCAAGTGCTTCCTCACTGTTCTCGTATGCCTCGCCCAATACGTGTGTGGCATACGCTAGAAGGTGGATGATGACTGATTTCGGCAAAAACCGTATTGCCGGTCACTAAGGAGGTCATTCTGTTCTAGGTATGCCATTAAGCGGGCGTCCAATATACGCTCCATAATCTTGCAGAGTATGACGGTAATTGAGATTGTCCGATAATTGGTTGGGTCAGCACGACCGCCTTTTTTGGAACAGGCTGCACGTTGGCCAGCTGCCAGGATTTTATCACTATTCCAGTCCTAAATGAGAGGCGGAACAAGCGTGTCAACATAGACACAACAAATTATTTATCATTTGTAAGAATAAATCCCAGAGATTTATGTGCCAGATCAATAATATAGACAACGTGTGTGGTAAAATGTCTATTGTTGTCGTCAGGTTACCAATTTTGGAATACTTTTTTAAAACAATACTTGTTAGGCTATAATTTGTATTAAATATTATAATATTATTATAATAATATATGATTAAAACAACAGTCACATAGTTTCATGATATTTATCTTTAATGTTATCAATTATACGAGTTATTTTGAGATCATTGTCGAACAGATAATTATTTGAGTAAGTAGAAACATCAATAATATCATTTAATATATATTGAAAAAGAAAGTAGACCTTACTTAGAACCTTAAGGTACATTTGAATAATTTTTAGTTGAATAAAAAAGCTAAGTATAGCTTTATACGTAGTGACAGTATTTAATCATTTACAAGTTTAGAAGGTATTTTAATAAGGTAAGATGTACACCATTCAAGTAGTTACCACCATTTCAAAACTTTATAATATATTTTTACTATTTTTATGAATTGGGACTATCCTAGCCCTTTTCCACACAGAAAAAGTTCCCGTAGCTATGGAATATTTAAATCGACAGTTGCTCCGCACATTTACGACAAGATTTAGTGGTATATTATCAGGACCTGCACCTTTTTTACGATCAAGTTTTTTTTAATTACAGTTGTTACGGCTTGAATGTTTCGCAAAGTGACGCAAAAGAGATGGAATAAGTGAAATAGTTTTCCATTGGATCCAATTAAACTCCTAAAACCTTAAGCGTTATTGAACTATCATCAGAAAATGACTTCAGATACCGAAAATGTTCCATGGGTAACGATTGAAGAAGTAAAGGGCTGTTACTGCTCCACTTACGTAAATCTAGCTGAGCACAGTTAAGAAGATTGATCAAATCTTCTTTAAGCTGAGAGGCTGCTTCGATTGAGGAAGCACTTGTAATAATATCGTCGGTATAAGTATGATGTCGAAGAGCTTCAGCAGCATGAGGAAACTGATCACGTGATCTGCAGCGAACTTATATAATGTTCGTTTTGCTAAGTACGGCGAGCTTTTGACTCTGTATATAACCGTACGCAGTTCAAATTCTTGAACAGACAAAGAAGGGGATTCGCGCCATAGTACATGTTGCCACACTCGATCCTCAGGCCTTAACAAGATTTGCCTGTACATCTTAGATATGTCACATGTAAACACTATGTTATGAATCCGAAATCCAGTAATAATATTGACCAAATCAACCTGTAACTCTGGTCCAGTGTAAACAATGTCATTTAAAAATAGTCCATTAGTCGTCTTGTGACTCGCATTGAATACGACGCGAAGTTTGGTCATTTAAGCTTTCGGGACGGATCACACAATAGTGAGGAATAAAATATCTATGTATGTATGTATACCAGGTGAAATATCCTTACCCACTGGTTGCCTGTGATTAAGCTGCTCATAATCACGCGTAAAATCGTTTATAAAGTGATTTAAATTCTGATTGTCGGCAAAGTTTTTTCTCAAGGTTTATAAACTGCGGCAAAGAAATATTATATGAGCCTCCCATATAAACAGACAACTGCTTCAATAATATAGGAACAACATATCGACCGTCCGATTTCCTATAAATTTGAATCAGAATACAGGCGTTCGACCTCCTCATCCTCTGGAGCAGGTGGGTATATGTTAATGAGGCGGTTCCTCGACTTCCCAAAAGCGTTTTACCATCTTATTCAATAAATTCTTTGAAGTAATTAACGAAGTGCCAACCGATTTTACCTGACTCTCTACATTTGTGGATCCTGAAAGAACCTAACCAAAGACGCTATGTAAAACAGCAGGATACCCGGGCTCTGGTTGGATGACATGACCGTCATAGATGTGATGAAATACTCAGTACCTAGCAATAAATCAACATCAAACGGTCTGTTAAAGTCACGATCAGCTCTTACTAAGTGCTTATAAAAGTCTCGGACTGCCAGGGGAATATCAGTGGTTGGCATTTTAGAAGTAATGTTATCGATGACTATAAGATTAATATCGAATTGCGGGTCATTCAAATCACACGGGCGTATAGAGCATTGAGACACTCCCTTGACTTGACACACAGACGGTTGTCTAAGTCCAGCCACAGTTGTGGTGCATTGACGCAATTGAAAACCAAGTCTTTTTGCGCAATTCAATCAAAGTCCTGAGCGCCGCTATCGATGAGCGCTCTAACTTGGTGGAATGCGCCACTAGAGTCCTGCACACGCACCATGCACGTCCCGAGCGGCACCACGCACGAGCCACGAACCTCTTCCACGAACGTACTTGTGTTAGTGTGGGCACTACTTGAACCGGTGGTCACCGCGGTCGGTGATCGAACTTGGTTGTCGATGTGTACCAGAGTGCGATGATTACCACTACGGATAAAACATCTCATTTTTGAAACGCATTTATCAAGAGAATGTTTTCGATAAATGATTTTGTTTGACATCGTTTATTCTAGCATTGTTGTTTAAAGATGGAAATGTGGAGCACTTATAGATACTGTGCGGTGGGGCACTTATAGATACTGTGCGCTGCGTCACATTAATAGCACTGTAGTGAAGTCAGCTGCTTCGAACTAGTAAGCTTAGACTGAGTAGTGAGCACGGAACGTTTGAGGTTCGATGCCCGCGGTGAAACATTCTTGATTTGTTTACCGACTAAATATTGAGAAGATTTAGCCCTAATGTAAACATTAGCATTTATTTCTAAACCCTTTACATAATTTTGAAGAAACTGCATAAGACTTTGAAACGAGGGAATTTTTATGATTTTTTCTCAGATTCAAAGCGATGGCGCGTATCAAAATTCAGTGCACGAAACGCTGCATTAAATAAAACAAAATCGCCTAAGTTAAGGTCTAAGGCCTTAAGGGCATTAACTAACTCACAAAGAATATTAGTATATGTTTGTAAATCATTGTAATTAGGATTTTTGGAATAGGGATAGTTATTTATTTGATCTAAATACGCCACGGCTAAAATGCGCTTCTTTTGATAACGCTTAACAAGTTCATTGGAAACAAGCTCATAATTATCGGACGTTAGTTTTACCTTCTTTGCGATCCCGAAAACGGGTCCCGACAAGCAAAAAATGAGATAATGAAATTTAGTAATATTCGCGATTGATTTATTATTATGAATTAAAGTTACGAAAGTTTCGTAAAATGTTTGCCAATTCTCAATTTTTCTGTCAAACTTTAAAAGCTCAATTTGTGGTAACCTTTTCCGTGTCGGGTGTAATGGTGTGGTTAAAATCAGCGGACGTTGGACTGCTGCCTTGTTTGCGCTCCGGTAGGAACATCTCCGCGGCAAAACTTAGGACTTTGTATTACATGTCATCAAATGCAGATAAAGCTTGCATATCAATATTTTTCTTTAGGAAACGAGAGCCAGTTTTAACGAATTAATTTTTTCCGTAAGCAACACATATTTATCAAGTATGTTCTCAATATTAAGAAATCTGGTTTTAAATTGGCTAACTTTAGATGAACTTGAGTCTTCTCGTATTTGAGTGGATAAATAGAAAAGAGTTTGAATAGAGAAAAAAAATACTCGCGCTGCGAAGTAAGAAGTTTAAGTTTAATTTCTTCTTGCGACATGATTATAAAATAACAACGAAAAATTAAATAAGAATGTTAAGTATAACTATTGACTATAGATATTTAAAAGAATATTTAAGTTTATCAAACCAAATTTAGCATTCAAATATTGAAGTTAACGTTAACGTTTTTTAACCTAACAATTAACTATCGACTTAACATTCAACGATACACAAGTATTTATTCAATACTTAATTGTATTATTGGAAGACCAAATGAGTAATTTACATAAATCGTGTTAGTAGTGTTTTTCAACAATAATTATAAAATACCCTCAAGTTATAATAATTTTTCAACGCGTAAGACTACCAATGCACATTCGAAGTGAACTTAGTAAATATAACGCAACCAAATAAGTCTGCCAAGGCTGAGCAATACGAAACACTTTACGTGCATTCAAGTCTAGCAGGATTATAATTAAAATAAATTAATTACTTGCAATTATAATAAAAATACATTGAAATACCAAAGTTTTTTTTAGAAATTGAACTTGATAATATCTTAACAAAGAGCGGACTGTATTAAAATAGAAATCCGTGGGTACCCGGATCGTATGGACCGGAAATTAATGTTACGGCTTGAATGTTTCGCAAAGTGCTTCGTGGGTGCTTTTGGAAACCAGAGAACAACCAGACCAAGGGCTGGTTAACCCGATGATCCCAACCGGGAAGTAAACGAAAATAGTTTTAGAACTGGGAAGATAAGGCAAGGATACTCACACGACTGGAGCGCTTCTCGTGATTTTGGTAAAGTCTAAAATATTTATGCTGAAGTTCTAGTGTATACACAGAGACCACACAGCACTTCGAATGTATATGGACACGAGCAATAGCACAATAGTCTTACAACTTTATTTATTGAGTAATTTTAAACGAGCGGTAACGAACACGGTTTATGCGTACGCGGCCATCTTGTTTCTTATTTTTCTTGACAATAGGTGGCGCACCATTCTTGAGTAGTGCGTATATAGGAAAGGCGGGAGGGTAGAGAATACTTAGGAAAAGGATATTTTATCGGGACTGTTCCGAAGCCACAGCATCAGTTATATTTTTTATTTTATATTATTTGTTATATTAGTGTAGTAATATAACTGTTATGTTACTGCTATGTTAAGTAAGTTGTTTTATTCGTGGCAGAGCCATGCTGTAGTTATATTATTGTTGCCACGCTTTCACAGAATACTGGCGTGAAATAGCAGCTTAATACTGCTATTTCACCAATAATTATATATATATATACAGTTAACAACGACATACAGTTATTACATTTTTGGAAAATACGATAAAATACGGCTTCTACTTTAATTTCAAATTATCCCAAATCGAATGTGATTTAATACAACAACGTTTTTGCCTACCGATAGGTCTTTTGAATGTGTGTGAGTAATGCATTACCACACATTTTGCATTTAAAAGATAAAAAGGACAGAATATTTGAGATTTTTTTAATTAATTTTTCTTCACCATTTGTCTATTTTACTTATACTGAACCTTCCAGCTGATATGGCCGGTTATTGCAAAATAACCCTGTAAATATTAAAGCGGCACTAATGATTATTTTTATTTGATTACAATATTTTTACAGGAAATCATTGTTCCATCCATATATAATCAAACCTGTTTAGAACCTTTTTTTTTTCAAATTAAAATTATAAGTAAGAATTACATTCGTGCTGGTGGGGATCGAACTCTATTTGCTCGCGTATTTTACCGGCCAATGAATTTTATCTTTACGGATAATAATAATAATTTCTTTATTTGCTTACGGCAACGTACCTGCCATTCCTCTGGTGTTGCAGTTGTTCGTGGGCGGCGGTAGTAACTTACCATCAAGAGAGCTGCGTGTGGTCACAGCAACCACTTACCATCAGGTGGAAAGTGTGCTCGTTTGTCACTCTTTTTTTTTTTAATATTTACGTTCTCATGTACGTATATTATATTTTTAGAAATATAGGTAATGATATAATATAGGGACCATATATAATTAAGGTTATAGATATGGCTCTTTTTTGAAAATCCAATATAGTTTTAACGTCAGCCGCGTTTCCACAGAGCGAAATTTACTACGAAATTAACTAAAAGAAACGAATCTAGCTGTTTCATATGGCATTTCCGTGAGATGTAAAGATAATTTTTAACAATTTAATTAAAAAGAAATGCTGGAGAAAATATACTTACTTCCAAAAGAAAAATTACTAAGCACCTTATTAAGTCTGTAAAATTTTGCTTTTCTATACGAAAGCTCATTAAAAACGTTCTCCATTTAATCATTTCTGTACAAAGTACATAAAGAATCTCTTTGTAAAAAGAATTTTTTTGTAATTAAGACTCTATGTTTTAATTACAAAAAAATGTATAATAAAAAATCAAGTGTGAAAGCTGAAATGCTACAGCCATATTTCCGAACAGTATAAGTTTTTTTTAAATCTATAAGGGCAATGAGCAAACGA
The DNA here is from genome assembly GCA_036936625.1 of Parnassius smintheus behrii. Classification (NCBI taxonomy): domain Eukaryota; kingdom Metazoa; phylum Arthropoda; class Insecta; order Lepidoptera; family Papilionidae; genus Parnassius; species Parnassius smintheus. The sequence continues at coordinate 5,864,889 of JAUPFT010000020.1, read as the reverse complement.
GCACGCGGCTCACTTGATAGTAAGTTACTACCGCCGCCCACGAACAACTGCAACACCAGAGGAATAGGATCTCCTAGGTATGCGTTGTTTGTAGTTAGCAGTGGCTGCAAATGACCGCCGGTACGACATACTCCGCCGAACGTTGAATCCCGTGATTCCGTGAGGCGTCGAGGTCACCGGCCCCTAGGTGATTCTTGGCACTTTATGCACTCCGTGCATCCTGTGCCTAGTCGCGTTATAAAGTGCCACCTCCGCACTTCCCCCAACCCTTTTGGTATAAAAGGGGTAGGCAGTGCCCAATGTGATTACGCCAACATATTTCACACCTTACCATCCGCGTCGCGCATCGTGCCGAACGGCTGGTATTTTAGACAGGGCCACTAGTCAGATTACCTGACTGACTTTTAGGTAGGTTCTCAGTATGTCCGATAAGGACAAAGGGGAGCCCCCACCCAAACGTAAACCAAGAAGACCACCCGACCGTCCTGGAGTACTGGATCGACCAATTGCGTACCGAGATATTTTTTATCCGGAACGGACTCGAGTAGTGTCCTCCTACTCGCAGATCCTGACACGGAAACCCTCCTCACCGGGTAAGGAGCCCGCAACGAGCACCGCGCTTTCGCCCATCGTACCTGAAGGTACGACTGGGCGGGAACCGTTCCCCTAACACCAGCGGGCCAAGAAGACGATGAGAAGGCACACACCACCAGAGACAGCAGCATCCCTCCAGGAGAAGAGGCGATGCTTCGGTTCTTCAAACTCCTCGGATTATTCGACATCCGAGGGAGAATCTGACCACCAACCTGAGAAATCAATAAGGAGATCACCACCCAAATCGCCATCGCCGACCAAACCCCCCCCCCCCAGAACACCGGAACAACACACCAGTATGGATGCTGCTGATCTGGAACAGGGAGGAGAAGGGTCATACGTGTGGAGTGCCACCACGTACGCGACCCTAGCGCCGAGCACATCTGCCGGACACTCACCGTCCGCGCCTACCACCAACCCGTCAGGCCGGCCATCGGACGATGGTCAAAGGCCTTCGACTAGCTACGCCCAACTGGTAGCTGCCCCAGCAGTACCAAGGACAAAGACAGCCGAAACACCAAAACCGCCGGAAGAAATGGCTAAGAGGTACCCACCTATATTGGCTGAGTGCTTACCGGACTGGACGAAGCATTTCGAGGTACTCAACAAGAAGTTGGGCCACCCACCGAATGCTCGTCCGTTCGGTAAGGGGGTTAGATTTACCCCCCAGAGTCCGGAAGAATTCCGGACGGTACAAAAATATTTAATAGAGATAACCGAGAAAGTACCAGCTATGTCCTGGTACTGTTACACCCCCGAGGAGGACAAGCCCACGAAAGTGGGCATACGGGGGCTACCAGTGGGCACGGATCCAACCACGATAGAGGGGGCTATCAGGGCCAAGGGGCTCCCGATTAAGTATGTCAAAGGGATCCCCCCCCCCGTAGAGGCAGACCTGGGTGCCTCTACTTCGCGCAGCTGGACCACCTGAGCCTGGAGCGCCTTAACGAGCTCTATCAGATCGACGAGCTCCTCTTCATGAGAGGAGTCGTCATAGAGGCCTGGTAAGGAAGAGCGGGCCCTTCACAGTGCCACCGCTGCCAGGCCTTTGGCCACGCATCTACCAATTGCTTCCGGCCAGCGAAGTGTGTTCGCTGTGCCGGAGATCATATCGCTAACTGCCCAAGGGGTAGAGATGAAGAACCGCGATGTGCAAATTGTGATAAGAACCACACCGCTAATGATCGCCGCTACCCAGTCCTGAGGAGGATTGCAAGGAAGCAGGGGATTGCTCTACCGGGACTACTCCCAGAGGAGCCCAAGAGGATCCCCCAAAGACGTCCCAGGGCCGTGGTCCAGGAAGACGGGTGGACCACAGTTAGAGGAAAGGGAAGGCAACCTGCCCCCCCTCCTCCACCCGTCACGGCACCCACAGAAACGGTGGTGCCCACTACCACCACACCGAAGGCAACCACCGGGGCGATTCTCCAGCCCCCCGCTAACGACGCCACAGAGCGCCAAACCACTCAGTGGAGTAAGCGGGGGAGGAAGAAGAAGAAGAAGGTGCAGCCTCCTCCTAAGGCAGCAACCTCTACCCCAACCCCAGCGGTAACGATAGCCCAGGCGCAGGTTACCAAGGAGGACAAGAAAGCCGGAATGGGTAGAGTGCCAGAAAGAACTCTATCAGAAAATAGAGCCCGCTCTTCACATAGAGCGCGCTCTACCCATGCGCAAAGAGCAGTAAACCAACTCCCGAGACCAGCGCCAACTCCTGCACAGGCACCTGGAACACCATCAGCCGGCTTCGAAACTGCTGACGCCATCCAATGTCTGGTTGGCATAGCAATCGAAGTCGGCAGTCAGGTCCTGGTAGATATCAGAGCCGGGACTGATCCCATCACAGCAGTCATGAAGGCGCTGGCAAACCTCCTAGCTCGACACTATGGAGGAATCTAACCTGCGCCTCCTCTAGTGGAACCCAGGTGGAATCCAGCAGAAGTTAAAAGAACTCCGCACCGTCGCCCAACAACAAGACGTACAGGTCATCTTGCTGGGAGAGACGAAATTAAACCCGAGTACACGCATAAAGCTGCCTAACTACCATCTTTATAGGAAGGACGAGGTCACTTCTCAAGGGGCCGCCTACAGAGGGACAGCGGTCCTAGTGAGAAGGGACATCGTCCATCAAGAACTTGACCTACCGGAATACCAAACTATGCGCTCTATCGGCATAAAAATGGAGGCGGCGGGCGAGGAACTTTGGATCTACGCAGCATACCGCCCGCCAGGGACTCCATTTTGCTCCTCAGACGTCGGGACGGTAATGGAAGGCGAAACACCGACCATCATCGCCGGGGACCTAAACGCCAAACACCCGGCGTGGGGATCTAGACTGATCAACCCGCCGGGTCATGCACTTTTTGAAGACGCCGAAAGTAACGGCTATGACGTTTTAGGTCCCGAAGAACCTACACATGTTCCGACGGATCCACGAAGTCGGCCGGATGTATTGGACATCGTGCTCGCTAGGAACATCAACTACCCGATAGTGGTAGAGGTGCTGTACGACCTGGACTCACAGCACCTCCCGATCTTAATTACCCTTGGCTTAAAGGCGGTGACAACGCCGCCCAGAACAGTGAAGACACGCGTCAACTGGAGGCTCTACCACAAACACCTGCAGGAGAGACCTCCAGCACACCACCCCTTAAACACAGCGGACGACGTAGAGGCCGCAGCCACCAATATGACAAAGGCGATACAAGGAGGGACGATCTGCCGCGACACATTAGCGTGCAGATCAGGAGAAAAAGGGCGTTAAGGAGACTCTGGGCGCGTACTAGCTGTTCGAGAATCAAGACGCAACTGAACACCTTGTCGGAGGAACTGCCGGTTGCAGTCCAGGCACACAGAGGAGATGCCTAGGAGCGGCGCATATGGAAGACGGAAGAACATGATGCGTCGCTCTACAAACTGAACCAACAGGTAACTAAAGCCAAACCTCCCGTTTGCCCGCTGACCAACAACGCGGGCTAACGTCATTACGATGCCAAGGGTAGAGCGGATATCCTAGTAGAGCACTTCGAGGAGCACTTTATGCCGAACCCAGCAAGTGCGGAGTTCTTGGAGCTTCATGCCCAAAAGGAGAGTCGCGTACAGGAGTTCCTGTCGTCGCCCGCGCCGCCTCTTGCAGGAGAGTGGTTCATCTCCCCCGCTGAACTGTGGTGGACAGCAACCCGCCTGCAACCGAGGAAGGCGCCGGGGCACGACGGGATTACCAACGCTGCACTCCGACAGCTGCCCCATAGAGTCCTAGTAGAGCTTGGTCGACTCTACAATGGGATATTGCGGACATCCCACTTCCCGGAGGACTGGAAGAAAGGCAAAGTAATCGTCTTGCTGAAACTCGGGAAGGACAGGCGTAGAGCTACCAGCTACAGGCCGATCACGCTGCTACCACACATTGCTAAACTCCTTGAAAGATTGTTGCTAGGACGCCTCCGCCCGTGCATCCAACTTCGGGCGGAGCAGCACGGATTCAGGAGGGGTCACTCCACAGCAACACAGCTGACCAGAGTGCTGCACCTGCTTGCGACCGAATACAACCGTGGCCGCACTACGTTGGGCGTCTTTCTCGATATCGAGAAGGCGTTCGACAGGGTGTGGCATTCTGGACTACTTTATAAACTAGAAGAACAGACCAGTGTCCCTCCTGCTATGTTGCGGCTAGTTGCGTCTTTCCTGGCAGACAGGAAGTTCTACGTCTGCGTAGAGGGCGCCGAGTCCGCAACTAGAACCATCAGAGCCAGCGTTCCTCATGGCAGCTGTTTGTCTCCAGTCCTGTACGCGGCTTATACCAACGACATCCCTACCCTGGCAGGAAGGCTGCAAGAGTGGGAGGATGACGTGGAATTGGCGTTATACGCGGACGATAGCGCTTATTTCACCTCGTCCAGAAGAGCCCACATTGCCACTGCCAGGATGCAACGTCTCCTGGACCTGCTGCTACCATGGCTAGATGAGTGTAGGATGGTCGTCAACGTTGGTAAGACGACCGCTCTGCTCACTCGCCGCCTCAGGAACCTACCACCTCAGCTAACCCTCAATGGCCAGAAGATCGCGTACGAGAAGGCCGTGACCTACCTTGGGTGCCGGATCGACCGGGCGCTGCGCATGACTGCGCACGTCGACCTCGTCGTCCGTAGAGCACGATGTGCGCGGGCGATTCTCCGTCCGGTCCTGGCATCCAACCTACCACTTAAAACCAAAGTGCGAGTCTATAAAACGTATATCAGATCCATCATCACGTATGCTGCTCCGGCCTGGTACGCGCTTCTGAGCGAGCCTCTGAGGCGGCGACTGCAGGCCCAGCAAAATCAGGCGTTAAGAACCATCGTTGGTGCGGGTCGCTACGTCCGGAATGACGTCATAGCGGCCAACCTGAAAATTGATACCATCCAGGAGTTTGTGGCCCGGTTGGCGCGCGGATTGTTCGACCGTGCAGACAACGGGCCGCACATACATCTTAACAACCTAGCGCCGCTACACACGCGCCCTCCGGACGGGCGACCCTATCCAAGAGAACTCCTCTCTATATCGATTAGAGAGTCGAGTAACAACCCACAATGCCGCTGATAGGCCAACTCTGACTTCACCGGATAACCTCTGTTTTTTCGTAGTCTAACCGACCACGAAAAAATTCACCGATCACGTAACAGTTCGTACTTGACACCTACAATGCCAATAGAAGGCTCCCAGGACCGGTCCATAGTGGTGGACCGCGAGGATAGCGCGGGTAATGGGGGCATACCCCAAGGCCCGAAACCTGCAGGACACACCATAGTCCTAGCGGAAGATATCAACAGAGGAATGGCAGGTACGTTGCCGTAAGCAAATAAAGAAATTATTATTATTATCCCTAAAGATAAAATGCATTGGCCGGTAAATACGCGAGCAAATAGAGTTCGATCCCCACCAGCACGAATTTAATTCTTACTTATAGTTTTAAGTGCGGATTTACCAAAACACATGGAAAAGATAACGAGGCATTCCATCTTAGTCCTCAATGAAACGCATCTGCGTTTTGATTCTTAATCGATGATAAATATAGATACCTATGGGCCACAGCATTCAATAACCATCAGGTGGGCTGTGCGCTCGTTTGTTAACCTTATTCTATAAAAAGAACATATCGGAAAACATCGTGAAGAAACTGCATGCTTAAGAAGTTCAAAAAATATTTCGAAGACATGATGTGAAATCCGACAACGCTCACGCCGCGGTAGACACTTCCAATAATTTCATATTCTTTTCCTTTTTCTCCCATCTCGAAAACTCTTCAAAGTTTAATGTTTATACCCCATAATCTAAGGTAAGTAAGGTTAAAATTTCAAGTTAAAGTTGCGGCCTATATACGTCCAACGGCTGGGCACAGGCCTCCTCTCAATACCGACAGGGTTTTAGGGAAAGCGTGTTGGCGAATATCATATGTCTTCGAAATATTTTTTCTTCTCTCTCAGGAATGCAGGTTTCCTCACGATATCACCGCCAAGCACGTGGTAAATCAGCACTTAAAATTGCAATTAACCTTTAGCTGGTTGTGCCAAAATACTTATTATCTACTATATTATTATATACCTATTTTTAAGTGGTAGAGCCCCATTCGTGCTACAACTATGCAATTAATATGTTGCAGCTATATTAATTGTATAGTTGTAGCACGAATGGGTCGGCTCAACCGGGGAAGGACCACGCTCTCACAGAATACCAGCGTCAAATAGCAGCTTAATGCTGCTGTGTTTCGTATGGTGAGTGTAGAGAACCGGAGACCCTTTTTACTGGAAAAGAGGCATTCCATCTTAGTCCTCAAGGCTGACAACGCATCTGCATTTTGATTCGCAAACGAGGATAGATGTAGATGTCTATGGGCCACATCTACCACTTACCATCAGGTGGACTGTGTGCTCGCTTGTCACCCTTTTCCTATAAAATAAAATAAAAATATCTAATATTTCTGGCTTTTTCTTATCATCCTCACATATACTTTTATCATCATACATAGCAGAAATTAAGATCGCGGCCTTAGATTTTTCGGCACGTATGAAGCAAGAGTTAGGTCCTTACAAAAACTAAATTTTGATTGAAAGCATTTCATCTGTATTGTGAGTGTAGAGAACCGGAGACGCTTTTTACTGGAATTGAGGCATTCCATCTAAGTCCTCAGGGGTGACAACGCACCTGCATTTTGATTCTTAATTGAGGTTAAATATAGATGTCTATGGGTGTCAGTATCCACTTACCATCAGTGAACTGTGTGCTCGTTTGTTACCATTATTATATAAAAACAATTTTTTAAAGTCGGTTAAAATGTTTACATAAACTTTTTTATTTATGTTGGGGAACACAGGTGCATATATATACATACACTGATACAATTATAACTAACATACTAATTCATACATAATTTTTAATTTCATATATTTATAGTATATTAAAAAAAATACTGCCTAGTTGGTATATTGTTCTTAAACGCGATTGTTGATCCTGAGATTCGAATGTCAGGTCGGGCCTAAATCAGTTATTTAGTTTTTCTGTCAAAAAATTCTCAGTAGTAGTCCAGTAAGAAAGTTGGCGGAATTTCACCCCCATGACTTGGCAAGCCCGTAAAGCCGTTCGTCCTGCGCCTGATATCTCTGCATTTCCCACCTCATCAGACTATAAGGTTGAAGGAATAGAGAGTGGTGTACTCCATAAACGCTTGCGCATACACTTGGGCACTATAATCCTGTCCCGTGCAGATGGCTAGTCTCCGTTGCGTCTGGCTGCTGTGACCGAAATTCAGTCTGGAGAACATTATTATACTAATAAAACTATAAATTGACACATTATTTTGACTCAATATTGTAAGTCGTATTGAGAACAGCGATCTGGTTAACTGGCCACTTAAATAACATCTTTATGATACCTCGAGAGCCGCCTGCTAACGCGACTGGATAATTACATTTTGAGGACAATTGTATCCACGTCTTTATCGTCAGCTATCAAGAAGTTTGCAACAAAATGGCGCGGCGGCAATTTGTCTCGACCGCTGTCGTTCATTAATTTCGCCGGTCACATTCTCCGTTCCACTGGCCGTACTGACGGCCGAATTATTGATTTCGTCTTTTTAGGTTAACTATTTTATTTTATTGTTATATTACGTTGAAGTTAACTTATATAATAGCCTTAAAGGTCATCAAATTGCACAGAATTAAGTTATTGTTGTGAAATGGGCGCCAAAGTAGATGATTACAACTTATCATACGTCCACTGCTGAACATAGGTCTCCCACGTTCCTTACCATCATAGACTTATCATCATCATCATCATCATCGTCATTGCAGCCTTTCACAAGTCCCTACTGGACATAGGCCTTTCTCAAGGAATGCCACAAAGCATTGGCTTGAGATATCAGCATCTATCAAATTCTTGCAACCCTTACAAGATCGTCACTCCATTTATTGGCCGCTCTATCCTTTGTCTACCGGTATGAGGCACCCATTTAACAACCTATCCACTTAACGCGGTTGTCGGTTCTTTGAGTTAAATGGTCGGCCTATTGCATTTTCAATTTACTTAACCGTTAGTCTATGTCTTTTACTCAGGTTCTTTTGCAGCTTTTTTATAGTATTGGATGACAAACGAGCACACATCCATATTTATCCTCAATTAAGAATCAAAAGCAAGTTATGAGAAGTGACAGCCCCTGAGGACTAAGATGGAATGCCTCTATTCAAGTAAAAAAGTTTTCCGGTTCTCTACATTCATCATACGAAACACAGTAGCATTACGCTGCTATTTTATACAGGTATGCTGTGAGAGAGTGGTCCTGCCCCGGTCGAGTCGAGCTATTCGTGCTACAACTATAATATAGCTGCAGCGTGGCGCTACTACGTAAGTTATCCTCATTTCGAAATCTAATATGCAAAGATACTCTGAATATAGCTCGTCTAGTGTTTTAACCTATGTGCCGAGTGTTCTCCATTTTGCTCAGAAATATGAAATAATCATGAGTACCATTTTTAACTCCCAGAGTCCGATAAAGCTGTAAAAATCCTCTTGCTAACAGTTCGAATATCGCTTCAAAACGACGATAGATTATTATGATTGTAAAGTTATTGGAGTTTGCTACAAAACCGCTGAAATATTTTGTGTATTATTTCTCATCCGTTATAAACGGGTCCAGTCCACATCTCTGGTCTTCACTAAGCCCGAGATAACAAAATAAATTCTTTTCTATCGCCATTACATAAATAATTCAGAGGTCTGGGAGCATCACGGTGAAATATGGTGGCCGCGATGTGTGAGAGAATCAATAAAACTCGTCCCTCGATTTTTCCGCTTGGCGTTTTTAAAGAAAAAATATTTTAAGGATAAAAATAATATGTAAAAACGAAGCACACGGAAGCGGGATACTTATTCCCCGTCGTTTGTACGTGATGGATACGTTTTTTTTATTCTTTTTAGGTTCCGTATTTAAATTTCTTACTCTCGTGGGTACCGTATGAGGCGACAGACTAACCAGAAAATAAAAAAACTGCAGTTTCCAAACTCAAGCGTTTCCACTATGACCGATATCCCACTTATGAAGGAATCTAAGGGGAGGCCTACATTCAGCATTGGGTTTTGATAGGCTGGAAGAAATGAAAGAATAAATTAAAATTTACAATTTATATTAATGTAGAGCCACGCTGCAGCGTGGCTCTATCAGCGTAAAATAGAAGCTTAACCATGTTTTGTTTCGTATGGTGAGGTTAGAGATCGGGAACCCTTTTTACAGGAAACTAGGCATTCCATCTTAGTCCTCAGGGGTGACACTGTGTCTGCATTTTGATTCTTATTCGAGGATAAATGTAGATCTGTGAAATAGTTACGAGAAATATCTATGTACAGCATCAACTTACTATCAGGTGGACTTTGTGCTCGTTTGTTACCCTTAAAGTTGCGGTCTATATACGTCCCACGGCTGGGCACGGGCCTCCTCTCATTTCTGAGAGGGTTTTAGCACAGGAAAATGTCCGCCACCCTGTCTCAATGCCTATTGGCGAACTTCACGTGAGTTTGAAATATCTTTTTCCTGTTTTTTGTTAGACATGCAGGTTTCTTCACGTTGTAGTCCTTCACCGCTCAGCACATAGTAAATCAGCACCTAGAATTGCTATTAACAACTTCATTGATGCCGGCGGGCTTGAACACGGGCAGCTTGCGTAATTATTATTCTATAAAAAAACGCAGTTTTCGTATCGAATATCCCTCTTTGAGGCATCTATGGGGGAGACCTATGTTCAGCAGTGGATTTTTCATAAGCAGTAACGGTAACGGTAACGGTAATCGAGGCTTCTATCAAAAATATACGCTGTTAAACGTTTGATCGAATGTTGTCTGAAAGGTACCTCACATCAGATACAGACACATATAAATTATAAGGATTCTTTTTATGATAGTGGTGCCCCAAAACCATTTTGCCATGTGTCAAATGTACGGAACCCGAATTGATAACTTATGTACTCTGACCGTTATTCATTTCATGCGGGGGTTGAGGTTTGACACACGCTTGAGTAATGCTTGGTAATTCATATAATTTACGATTTGCTTACATTATACAAGTACTTTGTTTGTGATTGTAAGTCATATCATTATATGTGAATAAAATTAAACTGTCCGTCTGTACAATTGAAACAACTGGCTTCTAATAAGCTATTACATAGCTCCCTATGTTTGAATGCTACTAAGATATAAACAACCATTATTTATTTAAAATACCAGGCGGTCCCATAATGAACTGGCCTGATATAGTTCAACGCGACATGTCGCTACATGTTGTGTTGCATTAAATAGTACGTTTATCGTGCACTTAATATAAGAAACATGCATCGACATGAAATGCTTAGTCTTAGTTTAACTGGCATTTGAATAACGAGAGTCGCGTATTTTTTCAAAATGTCGAAAACTGAGTATCGAAGTGTCATAAAGTTTCTGTTTAAAGAAGGTTTATCCCATGCCCAAATAAAAGAACGATTGGATGGCGTATATAAGGAGTCTGCTCTCTCCTATAGCACAGTGAAAAATTGGGTGAAAGAGTTTCGCCTCGGGAGAGAAACCGTTGAAGACTTTGGCCACGACGGTCGACCTGTGGAAGTGCTCACCCCCGAAACGATTGCTCTTATCGAAGAGGAGGTTCTGAGTGACGGCCGTTTGAAGATTAGAGAAATTGCAGCAAGGCTTGAGCTCTCAAAGTGTACCGTTCATCGCGTGATCCATGAACATCTTCACATGAAAAAAGTGAGTGCAAAATGGGTACCGAAACTTCTTTCAGCGGTACAGAGACAGGAAAGAGTGCGCTGCGCTTCGGAGTTTTTGGATCTTTGTGGCGAAAATCCAAAGACTGTGTTCGAGCGGCTAGTGACTGGTAATGAAACTATGATCTTGTATTATGATCCAAAATGCAAGCGCGAGTCAATGGAATGGCGTTATAAGGGTGAGAAGCCTGATGTGCACAATATTTTGGGATTTTCAAGGCATTTTGATGGTGGATTTTAAAGAACGTAATACAGTCGTGAACGGCAAATATTATGCTTCTTTAATATATAAATTACGAGACAAAATAAAGGAAAAACGAAGAGGCGAGCTGTCTAAAGGTGTCCTGTTGCTCCATGACAGCGCCCCTGTTCATACCGCTGGTGTTTCGAAGGATGCTGTTCGTCAATGCGGGTTCACAGAAGTTCAACATCCACCTTACAGGCCAGACATGGCCCCGTCCGACTATTATTTATTTCCAAATTTAAAGCGGGACTTAAGAGGAAGAAAATTTTCAAGCGATGAAGAGTTGCAGGCGGCCGTCTTCAGTCATTTTGAGGAAAAAAATGTGATTATTTTTATAAAGGTTTAGAGATGTTGATTTACAGATGTCAGAAGTGTGTTAGTATTCATGGTGATTATATTGAAAAATAAAATTGGTTTCGTTTTATTTTCTTCATTGGTTCATAGTTAGGACAATTCATTATGGGACCGCCTACGTACCTTATCTTATCTCTTATTGCTTTATTTGAAAATTAAATTAGGAAAAGCAAATACAAGTAGATTAACTTTTTATAGCATTGGAAGAAAATAATAACTTTATAAAATAAAGGTCCTAAAATTTTTGCTTGTATATGGCGTATGGTAAACAAATATAACTACACAAGATTAATATAAGAATTAAAAGTAAACAGGCAATGAAGTTTGCTCGGCGTTAAAAAGAAAAATATAATTTTCTTAGTAATCAAAACCTATCTTGATAAACTTGGAAAAAGAAAACATTTTCTTATTACAAAATTTCATATAAATTGTTAGAGCCGTTTCCGAGAAGCCTATGAAATATTAACTTAATAAATGCTGGATATATTTACAACAGATTATCTTGTTTGGAAGTTTATAATTTATACTTTTTTATTTATTCATTATAATAAAGATATTAATTAATTTGCAACCTTCCTCTAACTAAATACAATGATGTGTTTTACATATCTTACCTCCTTGTCTCATACGGGGATATTTTCCATAGTTTCCAACCTTTTTTATGTTGTAGAGCCACGTTGCAGCTATATTATGGTTGTATCACGAATGGGTTGGCTTGACCGGGGTAGGAGCACGCTCTTCCAGAATAGCAGCCTAAAATAGCAGCTCAATGCTTCTGTGTTTCCTATGGTGGGTGCAGAGAACCGGAGATACATTTTAATGGAAACAAGGCATCTTAGTCCTCACAGGTGACAATGCATCTACGCTGAATACAGCAGCTTAGTGCTGCTGTGTTTAGTGAGTGTAGAGAATCGGAGACCCTTTTTTACTGGAAACGAGGCATTCCATCTTAGTGCTCAGGGGTGACATCTCATCTGCATTTTGATTTTTATTCAACACACAGCATTCACTTACCATCAGGTCGATTGTGTACTCGTTTTCACCCTTATTCTATATAAAACGTTTTTGTTTGTAATTTCGACCTGATGATGACCAGGAAGATGAGATAAGCCCTAGACCATACAAACAAATTAAATTGAAATGTCTGTCTGTATGTTATTTGCATGAGAGAGAGGGAGAGAGAGAGAGAGAGAGAGAGAGAGAGAGAAAGAGAGAGAGAGTAATTTACGATATATTTTTTATGAATTCTAAGATTGATAAAATATACAGACCGTTAATGATTTTCTTAAACCAAAATGATGACATAAATGACATTAATAGTTACCACGCAGACAAAGCCGGGGTGGTTCGTTAGTCTATATGTAATATTGAAAAATCACCTTTGGCATCAGGGTTCTATTCCCCCTTGTGACAATTAGTTAGCTTACTGGTCGCATACGAAACCTGAAACAAAAAGAAAAAAATCATATAACAAACCATTTCTTTTATAAAAGTTTGGGTGATACGGAGGAGGCTATTCTTGGAGTTTCTCTATGTGATAGAACCCGTAACAATGGTATCCGTAGCAGCATAGCTTTCTTAATTTATTTATTCAAAATATTTAAAAAAACCAACAAGTATACAAAAAAGAAAATTTTAGCCCTTCAGCAAAAACCTCACACGGTTCAATTGTTGGTGACCACCATCAACTCCTCCAACTATTGCATTCCATTCCATTCCATCTCCAAGTCGTTTGTCTCCCTTATTCTATTAAAAACAAAAAAACCCCTTGTCCTAATTAATAAATTGCAGGATAGACAATCGCAGCACCAGACGTCACGCACCTTTGACGGTTCTGTCCGTCATCGATGTGTGTATTTAGTATTTTACGTCTGACGTAAATGAGATGATTATATCGCCAACTATTAGATACTATAACAATTTTCTAGTATTTTTCTTTTTCGCCTTCTTGGACATCAACGGAACGAAATGGGGTGCTGGAGTCCTTTACTTCCCCCATCACACAGCACAGAGTGCTAAAGTGTTTTCATTTATGTAATCAGCCATAAGTACCTCAAATCTATTTTCAATTTATTTGACTTAAAAGTATTTTTTAAATTCTGAGGATTTTTTGAGATTTACATTTATGTATTATTAACGTGTGTATGTATTAAAAACTAAAATCTTTTAATCCTATAGTCCTACTCAAGTTACCGTAGAGTATCCACGGTCATTCTATGGTACCGATTGAGGAGACATCTATCGGTCAGATGTCTCCTCAATCGGTACATCAAAACAAACGCGATAATATGTAATATATTCAGGTTTCACTTAAAGAGCAGAAATTGTTTTATACAAAATAAAAAACACAATTTTGTAATACAAGTAACATATGTATTTGTTACGTATCAATATCGTATTCACGTGATCAGTTTCAATTTCTAAAATTGCCCGTAGGCCCTATCAATGGTGGGGTATTATATATTTATTAGAACCGTGCACGATACTCCGCCCGTCGACCTTCAATACCCCGCAAATGGCGGACTGTTTCCAAATTTAATCCTGGAAAAAACCAATAGCCACTGTTTCTTGACCCGAAACCGATTCAGATTCATACAAGGATAAAGCTGGTGATACAGTAAAAGGGATTCTGCTCCTAATAACTTTACATAATCGCATTGGCTTTTTAGTCGACTTAAAAAAAAGGAATTCTCATTTCGACTGTATGTTTTTTGCAAGTTACGCGATATTTTCGTCATTCATCATCCGATTGTGTTGAGTTTTTTTATAGAACATATGTGACAAACGAACACAGTCCACCTGATGGTAAGCGGATGCTGTGGCCCATTGGTATCTACATCTATCCTCGATTATGAATTAAAATGCAGATGTCTGCTCCTGAGGACTAAGATAAAAAGACTAGAAACGAGTCTAGTAAAAAGGGTGTCCGGTTCTCTACACTCACAATAATAAACACGGCACTATAGGGATGATCCCATATAAATTTGAAGAATAGCTTTCACCCATAAGGTTGGACAAATAGGATAAAGTTTTTAACGCAGCTGTTTAAACAATATTGTAGTTGTTATCTTGATCATATGATATTACTTAGGCAATTCAAAAGGTTGCTGAAATCAGTTTTAACTATTTATTTAAAGTTTTTTTTCCAATGATTTCTTATATTTACGCGAACACTACACATTAATTAAAACTAATTTTACGGATTTTATTGTGTTTAATTTAAATTATTTATTAATTCCTGACTTTCCGGACCATAAATAATAAGGCTGTAGGTACTGCGGGTTAACACACATCGGACATCGGGACGTCAGTCACCTCAGTCCCCCGTGACAGTGATAATGACGATTTGTTTGAAAAATCATGAGCTATGTGTATCGCAAGCTTACTTCCGAAAAGAAATAAATCGTTGCATTGAATTTAACCCTACAGTGGTGGTCACCCCGACCCTCGGGAGGTAAAGCTCCTTGTCGTACACGCGAAATTGCTACATTAGCGTCCGTTGAATTGTATGTTGAAAGGGGTCAAATAGACCCTGAAATCATGTTGCGTGTTTAATAAAAAAAGATGTGACGGTTTACCACAGTAGGTAAGGTTCCAGCGTTTTCTTATTTGTTAACTAAACACTAAAGTGCTTGTGTACCGAAAATATTTAAACGCAGTTTTCAAAATATAAAATAAATGTGACTTTTACGAAATAATATTTTAAATTACGTCAGAATTTCTTTTCGCCTAAGGCGTGTGATAATAGTCCCCAAATTAGATACGCGAGGAATTCGAGTTTGATCTCTACCGACACTGAAATTGTTAACATCAATTTTATTTGCTATTTTATCATATATCAAGTCGTGAGAAGAACAAACGATTAAAGGTATTATTTTACTTTTATTTTTAAATAATGCACCATTTTAATTTTTCGTGTGTGTGTGGCAAATAAGCACACTGTCCTCCTGATGGTAGTGAACGCTATGGCCCGTAGACTACTTCTATCCTCGATTAAAAATCAAAATGCATATGCGTTGTCACCCCTAAAGGCTAAGATGGAATGTCTCGTTTCCAGTAAAAAGGGTATTCGGTTCTCTTAACTCACTATAGGAAACACAGCAATATTAAGCTGCTGTTTTCGCTGCTATACTGTGCGAGCGTGGTCCTATCCTGGCCGAGTCGACCCATTCGTGCTACAACTATAATATAGCTGTAGCTTGGCTCTATGACGTATGAAATTTGAGGTTGTCTCTGAATAAAGTCCTATGCGCCACAGACAAAGGAGTCCACAATTCACCTGATGGTACTTACCATGGACTGTGTGCTATTCAGTAAAAACTTAGTGCGATATTTTTTCCCTTTCTAAATATTATTTCAAAAACAAAGCTCATTTAATACGACAGTTAGAAATTAAAGCTACGCACAAACTTATGAAAGCACCAGGTATAATGTCGGCCGTGAACAAAACCAGCTTTGTACTTTTTGTCAGAGTGTGGAACATTTCTTTTACAAGTTATTTTCAACGGCGAATAGTGAAATGAAATTTCAAATTTAAAAGTTCTTCTGTAATTACGGTTCTGTATTCACAGATATTCTTAAGCTTATTATTGTATATAATATTTGTGTCACAAAGTTCACTATGAAGTATTACAGGTATTACGAACGAATGGAGTGATCCTACTAAGCGCGCTCGTTTGTTATTGTAGTTACATCGTGGACAATTATTGCTAATGACGCATAGCTCGTTTCATCATCATCATCACAGCCCTTCACAAGTCCACACCTACCCCAAGGAATGCGTAGTTTGTTTACTCATAGCATAATAGTCAATTTCGTTGACACAACTGTATTTAAAAGTACATTTGCGTTATATTTATGATTTTACAATCCCAATATAAGTTATTTTTCATCTAATCTGCAACAACAGAAGTTACACTAATGCACAGAAGTAGTAATAATAAGACAATACAAATTAATTAGCGCTCGATAACTTCCAAAACCAATGTCGCCACATCTTACTGTATTATAAATATACGCATAATGCACAATGATATCTATTATATTATTAAATTGCTTGTCGAGTTCGTCAACGTAAAACAAAAGCTGCAATGGTAGTTTTACAATACGAAAAGTAATAAATGAAAGTTTAAAAAGGTAAATATCATAGTAAAGTATTCATCTAGATATAAATTAGTTAAAGCAATGATAATTGGTAAATAATCAACTTACCGATGAAAGGTTATGCCTTTATTAGTTGAATTACACGTCCTCGATGAGTTGTTACAACTGATTATGCTGCAGTTCACAATTATAAATTTATAATTACATTACTTGTTTACATCTGGGGCACGGCAGTGACCCGCCAAGTCGAGCAAAAAAGCGGCACGGCCGTACTATACTTTTCTCGAAGCAATTCAAGCCAATTTCGATCCAATATAACTTCGTAGTGGATAAAACTAAAAGCCTGAATTTCAAGTACCCGAGTAGACATTATATAAAGATGGTATATATCAAACTTCATTTAATTTGACAAGTATTTTAAGAAATATAACTAGTCAGTTTCTTAATTTTGTCACTCACTGACTGATCCATCATCAAAACTCTAAGGCACTTCTAGCAGACATAGAAGCTTCAAATTTGGAATAAAATTAGTTTTTAGAGTAAAAATCAAGGAAAAACTAAAATATTTTTTAATTTCGGTCCAGTTTTCTAGATGCACCAGCTGCATAAACTTGCATAAAGCTGCGACACTTGGTTTTTTTTACAAGTTATGTTTTTGATGGCATTACTTATTTACTCCTTTTTTATTTACTATTATTACGATTTCTGTGCACTAATGTTACTTTAATTTGAATTACGCGTATAACTAAAACATTTATTATTAATCATATACTGCAACCTATGTTTTGCAATGTATAATAATTAAGTCTCAATTCAAAACTCTTAATTTACTTTTGTAGTAAATAAAGAGTTTTGAGTCGATAGTATTTAGTTCTATTATTTTCCTAATAATCACGAAGTCAAAATTATTTTACGGCACGTCTATTACTCAATTAAATATTTCTTTAGAAAAATGGCCCGTTGATACATAAATAAATCTGTTCGTCTCGTTGGTGCCGTAAGAGGTGACTATAGGAAACACCTGGAATATCTCATGGCTTACGCTAGATGGCTGTATATTCATGTGATGTATACCAAACGTAGAATACCGAGGCTGATTAAGAAGAGTATCAAAAGTGTAAAAGCGAGACGCCAGTTTGCCTTACCAGATAGTTTATTAGAGCAAAATTAATCGTTCCTACAATGAGAAAGGACTAGCCGAGCTGTGGGCTGTTGTGACTCGGTGAAAACGTACCGTGTCACGACGTAATATAACATTATTTCATTGCATAAAATAATTTTCGTAGGATCGGGAGTATTTCGAATTTATCGTTTCTTCTCAGATTTCCAGTTTCCATTAGAATTTCAAATTTAACTTTGAGTGTTCCATTAGTGGGTCGGACCGTATTACGATGTTAAAATATTACTTTCATTCGCTGTCTCCACGGCTCTCTGTTTAAGTTTGAACTTAAAACTGAAATCGACGTACTGAAAGCTGATACTTGTTCTTAAAAAGATTTTTTCTTTAACAAAAAATATTGACTGGCGTAAAATATGCTTTTTTTTGTTTTACGGTCCTCAGAGGTAAGGCTTTGCCAGAAATAAACGTAAGAAAATACGTAACATTAGTATTATACAAAGCATTTTCGTTGCGCAGTAGCTTAGCAATGAGTTGCACTGCTGACGATTGCAAGTTTCAACCCCGTACGGAACAATTATTTTGTATGACCTACAAATAATCTAATACATAATATATTACTGTAACATCAGGCCCAGCTTTCTATGAACTTTCGCCCGTCTCCTTTGACACTCTGACCTCTCGCCAGTCCAAAACCTTCTAAAGGTTGCTGTCAGAAAGTACGCATCCGTCCACAACCATCAGAAGGTTGCTGTTTACTTATAAACTTCAGATTCGAAACAGCCCTAGTAAAAGTATACGTATCTCCCTATAACTGGTACAACATGCAGAGAATTAAACAAAGACGGCAATTAATATCACACACGCTTCATATATGAACCATAGAAGCTTTGAAATAGTAACATAAAGATTAGACATATTTTATAAAAACTTATTTGAAAGTCATATATCACTCAACTTCAATTACAAAAAGTACTCTGTGATTTCAATGAATGTGTTGTAATTCCTAATAAAACAATATAAGTCTTCCAAATTTAAAAATATATTTTCACAATTATTTCTTCTGCGAGAGCAAATCTCCGGGTGCCAACCAGATGTAAAATAAATAATTGTTTAATGAATAATTCATCGCTCCTTCTGCAAATGAACCTCAATTTTTTTTTAAATACAGGACAGCAAGAAAACATTTATTTTCCCGATTACCGCATTTTTTCATTAGAAAATTAATCGTATTTGTAGTTTACCATTAAATAAAATATTTTTAATTTTGTAATGAAAAAAACTAGTTAAAGTTACGGTCTTTATACGTCCCACTGCTGAGCACAGACCTCCTCTCATTTATGAGAGGGTTTTAGGGCAAGGAAGTGTCCGCCGCACTGCCCCGATGCATGTCGGCGAATTTCACATGTCTTATAAATATTTTTTTATATTGCTCAGACGTATGTAGGTACGTAGGACGTAGGACGTATGTACGACTCAGATGTAGGTTTCCTTACGATGTTTTCCTTCACCGCCGAGCACGTGTTAAATTGCAATTAACAATTTCATTGGTGCCGGCGGGCTACGATCAACAAGTTGGTTTTGTTGATCGAAGCCGACGGGGATCGAACCCGGGTTAATTACTTAATACTACTTTACAGCGAGCGCTAACCATCTGAGCTAATGTAATAAAAATATGTTTTTTTTTCCTGTATTTTTTAAAAAATTGGGGTTCGCCCCTTTGCAGCGTTAGCGACGAACCGTTATCGGATCTAGATGTTTGTTATTGTGAAATTTATACATTAGAAAATCCTAGTGTGGGGACAACGTTTTTTGGTTTTTAAACGAAGAAAAAAGAGCATCTGCGCCCTTCTTTATTCGTAGTTCTAGATGGCACTGGGACTCCGTCTCTGCCCTGAATTCCATCTGGGCAGGTACTTCTCCTACCTAACGTCTGCCGCCAAATAGCGGTTATCTGCCATGTTCCGGCCCGAAGGATATAGAAAGCCAAATCCTCCTTTTTGAAGTCGGTTAAAAAGTGTTGTAGGTTTCAACTTTCAATGACCTGAAGACACAGATCATTGTAGATAACAGTAGCCACTTACCACCAGGTGAACTGTCAGCTCATTTGAAACTTCAATACCAATTAGATGTTCAAGTTAATCAAACATTTCTAGAAGCTCGTTTAACTTTAAAATATTATTCTGTTTAAGTACCCTTGTTAATTATACTTAGTTGCTACTTTAATTCAGTATCGTAGCAACAAGTTCCGTCCGAAACAATGGAGACTTTTATTGTAACTTGGTAAATTAATTTGCATATTTATTCATCATCTGTATTTAAGACGTTTTTTCTTTATCTAAGTGGGTTCAGAACTTTAAAAGAAAGAAAAAAAGAACTGACAGTCTTGTACGCAGTGTATTCTCACTAGTTGGAGTGTAAACCTGGTAAAACATGCGGAACATCATGAATATGGTCGTTGGAGCCGGTTTTATGGTACATCTTTGTTAAAAATATAGCATATATATATATATATATATATATATATATATATATATATATATATATATATATATATATATGAAATGGGGCACATAGGTACTACAAATTAAAACATCATATTATTAATGAATATAAAAATCTGATGTAATGATATGGACGACTGTGAACGACCTTTATGTTTACAGAATGTAGATTGCGGACATGTTTATGATCCTTCCGCCACCACATCGATGTAAAAACCAAAAATTCGCACAAAGGAACACAGATCTCTGCAAAGAATATAAAAATGTTATTTAAATACATGTTTTATATGAGGAAGCTCATGAGACTTAGAAGTGAGGATATTCGCAGTAATCAGGGTAACCGACATAGTCCATCGGGTTAGT
This sequence comes from Parnassius smintheus behrii, assembly GCA_036936625.1. NCBI lineage: Eukaryota > Metazoa > Arthropoda > Insecta > Lepidoptera > Papilionidae > Parnassius > Parnassius smintheus. Next base: position 5,844,333 of record JAUPFT010000020.1, on the reverse strand, counting down.
GAGCTTAGCACGTGGTAGAGCCACGCTGCAGCTATACTATGGTTGTAGCACAAATGGGTCGGCTCGACCGGGGAAGGACCACGCTCTCACAGAATACCAGCGTAAAATAGCAGCTTAATACTGCTGTGCTTCGTATGGTGAATATAGAGATCCGGAGACCCTTTTTTACTGGAAACGAGGCATTCTATCTTAGTCCTCAGGGGTGACAACGCATCTGCGTTTTGATTGTTAATCGAGGATAGTTGTAGATGTCTATGGGTCACAGCATCCACTTACCATTAGTGGACTGTGTGCTAGTTTCTCACCCTTATTCTATAAAAAAAGCTGAGGTAACGATGGGCCGGCCATATAGCTCGAAGAACCGACAACCGATGGAGAAGAAAGGTTCTTAAAGTTACCGTCTAGCTTTGCTATTTTCATAGAAATATTATTATTATATCTATGGCTATTTTACTTTAACAGCCATTAGTGGCGGCGCTCTCCCCCTTGCATAAATCCCCCTTGCATTTTACTTTTGTCGTGGTAGTATAATTTTTTACCCTTTTATATTTCATAAATGTCGTTTTTAGTAATGTTTATACGGGTTGTAAGTTTAAAAAGGGTGTATACAACCAAAGGAAAATAAAAACTGCCTCTTCATACAAATTTTACATCTACCTTGTATATTTTGTATGAAAAATGAGTCAATTTTTTTCTATTTTACAATTTTTTTGTATTAAATGTAGTTCAACTCTATGATTGCAGCTCCTCCCTTCATGTCGGATGTATATGATTTTTTATACAATCTGTACATACAAATAACGCTTGTACCTTTAAAAAAAAAGATAAATCGTATAGGGAAGTAATTTAGAAGGCAGTTGATAAAAATCAAATAAAAAATAGCTGAATACACATATACTTATTCATTTAGTTTGTTACATCATTAAAAATAAGGAAATTTTTTCGAGTGGTGTAATATTGTGTAGGGGTTAACTTTTTTGGGATTTTTTTATGTTTATTTTTTATTTTCTATTGCTACTATTATAAAAGGTGGGTCTTTTATTGGCACAGAACGTTCAAGGTGCGAATAAATTAATTCTGTTAGCACACATGTTGGCAACATCGCGACAATAGTGTGAAGTTGCCGCGTATGTTGGCAACATCACGACAATAGTGTGAAGTTGCCGCGTAAGATTAACAACACGGTAGGCGAGTGAAGTTGCTGACTCTGGGGAAGCAAGAAATAAACCGGAGAGTAACACTTTCGTTTCGACTGCCGAACGCGTTGGTGGTCTCAAGACTCGTGAAGCCATAATTATTGTATAGTGATTATAATACTTACATTGTTCTATTAAATACTTATACGTAGAGTCAGTGTCTAATTACTACCTGTTACCTAAGTAAAATTAAAAGTCTACATCAGAAGTGGGATCGAAAACAACCAAAAAAAAAATGGGTAGGAAAAGAAAATATAGCAGCAAGCGCAAGCACAGGAAAACACGTGTTAGATCATCATCCAGTAGCAGCAGTAGCAGTGGCTCAAAAACACCGCCGCTATCTCCCCGGAACAGAAGGAGAATGAAGGTATCGAACGAAAACTCCACCGAAACTGTAAGTACAAGCAACACAGTGCTTCATAGTATGATACCTGAATTTGATCCGCTAAATTATAATATTGTGACATGGCTTAATGTTATAGAATCTTTTGCGTCAACTTTCTCTTGGTCCGATAGTACAATCCGTTATCAAGCATTGAATAAGCTCAAAGGCTCGGCTAAGGTTTGGTACGAATCGCTGTTGCGTAGTGATAATTCCTGGACAACTTGGGCGTGGATAGATTGGAAAGAAAAAATTTTAACTACGTTTAGGGTAAAAAGGAATATGTTCGGGCTATTAAAAGAGATTATTGAGCGACGACCTTTCGAAAATCAGTCTCTGTACAATTTCTTTTTCGAACAAAAGGCGAAAATTGATAATTTGTGCTTAAACTTTACGGACTACGACATTATATCGATTATCTTAGGAAATATCGGCGACAATAGTATCACAGCATCAGTGGAAGCAAGTAATTTTAAAACATGCGAAACCCTAGGAGCATTCTTACACGGAAGAATTTTCAAATCAAAATTAGTAAAACAACCCTCTAGCCTAAATAACATTCGCGATTATAGTACTAAAACAACAACCAATACACATAGCTCAATATCGAATTCACCTTTGTTAACTAATCTACCCGCACGATCTACAAATCAAAGTAATACTGACCCTCCACAAAGTCGCAAGAAATTAGAATGTTTTAATTGTGGCGGTACTCATAGAAGGGTTCAATGTTCGATTAAATGTGAATTTTGCGGAAAAAGGGGCCACACAGAAGATATATGTTTCCATAAAAAAAATACGAAAAATATTAATACCGACAAATTCGACCAACAAGAAGCGAAGTGTATTAGATTCTTTAATTCAAAACAAAGATTTTTTAAGAAGATATATATAAATGAATTTGTTAGCGATGCGTTTATAGATACGGGTAGCAGCTGTTCTTTGATATCATCTCGTTTGGTAAAAGAATTTAACCTCCAAAGGTTCCCTTTATAACCGCATGTGATATTGCAAGGATTTTCCAAAGATAGTATAAAAGCTGTAATGGAAATGGTTCGTGTAAATATTAAATTAGATTCAGTTAAAATTAATAATGAGGAAATGTATATTCTCAGCGAACTCTCTGGATGTGATATATTAATAGGACGCAATGTGACTGAGGGGCCCGACCTGATGTATTCAAGAATAGGTGAAAACCTTACATTCGAATATGCGAAGAACATGGGTGAGTTAGGGCTTGATTTTGACACAGACTCTCATTACAATGAAATATTAAGGTTATTTTTAAAGTACCGTCAATGCATAGCCTCAAATATAAATCAATTAGGAATGGTTCAGGAGCACGAAATGGAGATAAATTTGCTCCATAGTAAGCCTGTACAATTTAGGCCGTATAGGGCATCGTTTTCGGACAGAAAAATTATGAGATCTTTAGTTAACGAACTTTTAGAAAACGGCATAATTCGCGAAAGTAATTCTGCATATGCAAGTCCAGCCCTGCTAGTAAATAAAAAGAATGGTGAGAAAAGATTATGCATCGACTACCGCGCGCTGAATAAAATAACGATCAAAAATAAATATCCGATGCCCCGCATAGAAGATTTAATCGATCGACTTCAGGGATGTAGTTTTTTTACCAGTTTGGACTTGAAAAGTGGGTACTATCAAATAAAAATGAAAGAAGATTCTGTTCATAAGACTGCTTTCATTACTGAAGATGGACACTACGAATTTCTGAGGCTCCCCTTTGGATTAGCCGGTGCTCCATCATGTTTTCAGCAGATGATGAACCGAGTCATGGGAAATCTTAGATTTGGAAAAATCATTTTATACCTGGACGACATTTTAATCATAAGTCAAACAGAGGTAGAGAACTTGGAACTTCTGGAAAAGGTGTTGAAAATTTTCAAAGAGAACGGTCTAACGATTAACTTAAAAAAATGTCATTTCTTAAAGACGGATATAGAGTTTTTGGGTTACAGAATAAACTCGGAAGGCATAAAACCTAGTGAGGGTAAGGTAAATGCAGTGAAAGACTTTCCCACTCCAAAATCGGTTCATCAGGTGCGACAATTTTTAGGCCTCATTAGCTATTTTCGGAAGTTCATAAAAAATTGTGCAACCTTATCCAGTCCTCTGACCAAACTGTTAAAGAAGAATGTTCCCTGGGTCTGGAAAACTGAACATGATCGTGCTTTTATGACTCTAAAGGATGCACTAATTTCGGACAATATACTTATGTTATTCGATCCTACCAAAGAGTGCGTTTTATATACTGACGCAAGCAGGGACGGAATTGCTGGTATATTAATGCAGGTTTCGGACTCGGTAGAGAAGCCAATTCATTACTACAGTCGCCAAACTACAGACGATGAAAAAAGGTATCATTCTTTCGAACTCGAATTATTAGCGATTATTCAATCACTAAATAAATTTAGGCATTACCTATTAGGAAGTCATTTTCGTATTGTTGCGGATTGCAGTGCAGTTCGTTTTGCTTTAAATAAAAAGGAAATAATACCACGAATTGCTAGATGGGTCTTGGCGACTCAAGAATTTTCTTACGATATTATCCATAAGGAGGGTGCTCGCATGCAACACGTAGATGCATTAAGTAGGAACCCTTTAGAATCGGGAAGAAAATCTGAAGCCGAGATAATTATGTCTATCACGGAAGCAGATTGGCTACTCTCTGTTCAGCTTCAGGATTCTGGGATAGCTGAGATCAAAAAGTCTTTAGAGTCTGGTGACGCGGATAAATATAAAGATATATTTAATAAATACGAACTATTAGGTAACAAGGTATATCGTCGTACAAACCAAGGCCGACGTTGGGTAGTGCCAAAAGCATGCATATGGCAGGTATTAAAATACAATCACGATGACCTCGGTCATTTTTCTGTAGACAAAACGGTCGAGAGAATTTCTCTTCGATACTGGTTCTCACGAATGAGACACGTAACAAAGAAATACATAAATAATTGTATAAAGTGCATTTATTATAAAAACAAAGGCGGGCCAAAAGAAGGAGAACTATATCCATTACCAAAATATGCCCAACCATTCCATACGTTACATTTAGATTACTTAGGTCCTTTTGTAGAAACTCAGGACAATAATAAATACTTATTAGTTACAGTAGACGCATTCACTAAATTCGTCTTCATATCAGCTGTGACTAATACTGGCAGTAGCAATGTGATCCAAGAACTCGAAGGCATATCGAAAATATTCGGTAACCCGCGAAGATTGATTACGGATGCCGGTTCAGCGTTTACCTCAAAAATATTTAAAAATTATTGTTTTAGTAAAAATATTAGGTTGCACACTGTAGCTACGGGTATGCCTAGGTCTAATGGACAAGTCGAGAGGTTTAACAGGACAATTCTAGAAGCCATGAAAACAATGGGAGCAGATTTAAATGAAGATTGTTGGGACAAATGTATCATACCTTTACAACAAGCGATTAATAGCACGTTTCATAAAACTACAAAAGCTGTCCCTAGCGAAGTATTTTTTGGTTATAGGTTGCGAACTGATAGCGATAACTTAATGCCTGAGCTTGAAGATGTTGACGGTGGTACTACGGATGTAACTAAGTTACGTAAATATGTAGATAAAAACATACGGACAAATGCTAACTACCAAAAGAAAAACTTTGATAGCAAACGTACAAAGGCTAAGCAGTACAACGAAGGAGACCTAGTACTGCTAAAAATCCAAAGTCAGACGAATGATGGATGCAGCAAAAAGCTATTACCTACTTTTAAAGGCCCTTTTCAAATAAAAAAATGCCTTGGTCAAGACAGATACGAAGTCCAAGACTTGAGAGTTAGCGAAAGATCTAACAGAACCTATAAAGGAGTGGCCGCTGCAGAAAATTTAAAACCATGGATTAAAATTCATGATTGGCACGCTGAATAAATAGTAAAAACGAGGGGTGTGTTGGCAAAGTAAAGGTACCAATTTATATTTTATATATTGAAACATTGCCCAAAATAATTATAAAGATTATTTATTATTTAAAATAATTATGAAATGTTCTTTTATATATCTTTTATACACGTGTAGTAAATCGCAATTATCAAAAAAGCTAACCCAGTCACCCTAGTACGACAGAAGTGAACTGGCAGTCGTTTTCCTAGGACCAAAGGAACGAACTGAAAACAGTCACATGAATTAAAGGGCGTGAACTGATAAAGTTAGTCGTGGAGGTAGTCTTAAACGAAAAGTGGTTTGAATTAAGCCACCAAAGCTCTGGTTTTCTTAAGAGTAAAAAGTAATTTGGGTAATTTAACAATGGGTCACATTTTAATGCTTAAATATGTGTGTTTCAGCTGTTCGAGGTGTGTGTGTATGTGTGCCTGAGGGCAGGCACAATGCAGGAGGGCCGTGTTGGCAACATCGCGACAATAGTGTGAAGTTGCCGCGTATGTTGGCAACATCGCGACAATAGTGTGAAGTTGCCGCGTAAGATTAACAACACGGTAGGCGAGTGAAGTTGCTGACTCTGGGGAAGCAAGAAATAAACCGGAGAGTAACACTTTCGTTTCGACTGCCGAACGCGTTGGTGGTCTCAAGACACGTGAAGCCATAATTATTGTATAGTGATTATAATACTTACCTTGTTCTATTAAATACTTATACGTAGAGTCAGTGTCTAATTACTACCTGTTACCTAAGTAAAATTAAAAGTCTACACACAACTGTGATAAAACTTCGTCAAACGGGGCAGCATTGTTGTTTCCCAAAACTCTTCACTCATCATTTCAAATCTTGCGTTACATTTCTTTTTACTGAATCAAGGATATTTCTTCTTTTTTCTGTCCATCTTTCTTCGTTTTTTTTGGTATAAAATTGAAATTCACCAAATATAAAAGTCTAAGTCAATTAATCTAATACACTAATACTAATATAAACACTACTACACTAAAAACTAGAACTAATATAACAATTAAATAAAAGTAATATATATTTAAGTTGAGCAACTTTCACGATATGCTCCGTTCAGTCCATAAGAACTGCGCAAGGGAAAGAGATCAACCGTGCGAGCGAGAGGTAAAGTAACTTTGAGCAACACTGCAAACGTCTGAACGCCGAGAAATCCCAACGGAACTAAGAGAATTTTCAGTCGTTTCTGGTTTATAAAATGGTTTAGGCAAAAAGTACGAAAAAATATATTTTTTTAATTTTATTTATTTCTAATTCAATGGAAAATCGTTCTATTTTATGTGGTTTTAAGTACGACTTTGTTACATTTATACTTCTAATAGAAAAAAATTGATATTTGCATTAAAAAGAATCATGAAATTACAACTTTTTAAGCCCTTCAAATTATTAAAGCTAAAAATTAAAGCATTTCTAAAAAAAGTGACCAGATCATATTATTGTAGACAATATGTAAATAAATGTGATCTGAATACTTTTTTGATATTTTTATAGTTTGTACATAGCAGAGGCTTTAATAAGATCCTTTACGCGTGTAACCTAAACATAGGGTTGTTTAACATCTAATGGAGCTATTAATTTAAACACCAAAATAAAATTAAAAACAGTTTCGAAATTTTCAAATCCTACACTTTAAATAAATGTAAAATACGTTTCACTTTTTCTTTTTTAAATACTATAAAAAAATATTTGTTTTGCTGTAAATTTTGCGAGAACACGAATTTTACAAGACTGGATCCTTAAGCGGCAGTCTCGCACCGGTGGGTGAAGTTTAGGGCAGCCCATCACTAGATGATTTCGCCTTTTTAGAACAAAAATAATTGCTACATTTGGGAACTTAACAGTGCCATGTGTTTAAATTCGTAAAATGTCGTTATGTTGTTCCCATTTTTCCATATTATAGTTATTCGTTCTAAATCTAGAGATTTCGAAGATTATTTCAAGAATCAAAAAAGAAGGTTATAATTCCCAAAGAACTAGGGTTAACCTAAACTCGAAAGTGGCAACACTGCTTACGACACCCACGGGCTGAGGTGGGGTGAAGGTATATACACCTATGATAGGGCATGGCATGACTCTGCCAATTATGATGTTAAAAATGTTTTTTTTTATAACAGAAAGGAGTAATTTAATTATATCTGATTAAAAAAAATTGAAACTCGTTAATGAAATTTCTTTTAATTGTTACTTAAACTTGCATTTGGTAGATCCTTGTAAGAGACGGAGTGTGGAAAGCAATGGAATTTTAAAATAGTGACTGGATTACATGGCTAGTTCAGCTGAAATTCTAGTTTCGAAGCACCTTTTGCGAACGTTTCCAGTTACCGAGAATTCTCTTTGAAAAATCCTACCCACTCGACATCAGTCGGATTTTTTTCTTATTGCTAAACATCGCAAAATTAAAGAAGCACAGCGATTTTGATGTTTTTATCAAAAATGTTTTCGTGACAGCAGTAGGTAAAACCATAATTTATAAAATCAGGTTGTTTTCTTATAAGATAGGGGTGACGAACGAGTACACAGTCCACCTGATGGTAAGTGGCATCTACCCTTGACTCGAACTTTAATCAAAATGCAGATGCGTTGTCACTCCTTTTTTTGTAGGATAGGGTGACAAACGAGCACACAGTCCACCTGATGATAAGTGGTTGCTGTGGTCCATAGACATCTACATATATTCTCGATTACGAATCAAAATGCAGATTCGTTGTCACCCGTGAGGACTTACGTGGAATGCCTCGTTTCCAGTAAAAAGGGTCTCCAGTTCTCTATACTCACCATACGAAACACAGCAGCGTTAAGCTACTATTTGACGCTGGTATTCTGTGAGAGCGTGGTCCCTCCCCGGTCAAGCCGACCCATTCGTGCTACAACTATACTACTAATATAACTGCAGTATGTCTCTACCACGTAAAAACTCCTGACGACTGAAATGAAATGCCCCGTTTCCCGTAAAAAGGGTCTCCGGTTCTCTAATCACCATAGGATAAACAGCAGCATTGAGTTTCTATTTCACTGTGTGATGGTGTTTTGTGAGAGCGTTGTCCTTCCCCGGTAGAGAACTACCATGTATAGAAGGCTTGTGCTATTCTTTGATCTACTTAAAGGAGGCAAACAAGACTTTAATAATAAGTGAAAGTTGCTAAGACATAATGCATACGTATTATAGCCGCGTCTTCAAAAGCTATTATGATGTAAATTTCGTTCTTTTTAGTTCTGTGAAGTAGATTTTCACTTTTTATTAAAAGTCTAATTGAAATAACAATTAAAAATGTAAAATTGTAAACGTTATTCTAATAAAATCAGAGAGGTTTTTTCTGTATTCAAAAGAGACGATGTATAAATAAAATTATACAATTACGTACATAAACAAATCTCTTGATTGTATTCCATTGTGTGTAATGAAACAAATGAAGCTCGCCGGCTTATTTTGCGTAAGACAATAATTTGGAGAAATATACCTTTTTGTGTTAGAATTGCGGTGTGGTGCCGGTGTAAGAGAATCAACCATTTCAATTCGCTTCGTGTGTGTTTTAAGCGATGACCCTAGTATGGGATAAACCGGAAAAATCGATGCCTTTCAGATCGGTTCCATTTTTGAATTTAAGATAAGGCAACAAACAAACATTGCATCAATAAAGTATTATTTTGCGAATGTTTTCTTTTTATCTAAAATTATTGGCAGAATATTCACCAATAACATTCAAAAGTTATCGTCATAAAGGGATGATATAACTTTAAAATTTCCGGCCAGTTTTATTTTATGGGCGATTCAAAATACTTTGACAAAGCCATGCCTGTTTTATTACATACTTGAGTATTCCCTCGAATACGGCCAGCTTTATGTGGGTTGAATTGAAAATTTATTACAATTCAAAAAAAATGATAGTTGGCTCAGCCTTTTAGTGGCTGAGCATCTAAATCGGTGTTTTCAGGCCTAATAATAACTGTTCCGGGTCTGGATAGTCCATGTGCAATTTATGTAACATATAAACTTTGACCTATATTTACGAAAATTTAATGTATGTATACAAAAACAAAGGCTGTATTTCGTTCCTGAGGCAATGTTTACGCTAAAACAAAAAAGTCCCAGAAAATATAAAACGTATTTTATCTATTACAAAGTTAAATTATTTAACAAAAACTTTATAAAAGTCCTATATTATCTTTATTTATAAATTATTTCTGTCCCTTAGTCTCGCTAAATCTCGAAAACGTTTTGAACGTTTTTTATGAAATGTTTTGTGTGCGTTTGAATGAGTTTCTTGATGGTTTAGATTCACAATTGGATCCGGTAGGTGGTGCTGTCGTCGAGATCCAGATATCACCGCTGATCGTTAGTTATAATATAAATACATGGTTAAATGGAAAATATATTTAATATATTATAAGGGTCAGTTCACACACAGACGTGAAACGACGCGACGATGCTCGAAGAGGCCAGTGGTTTCGAACCTCGCAGTGGGCCACCACCAGACGCGAATGATGCTCGCTGCGGCTACCAACGAAGCACCGATGCACTACTACAAACCCGATTCGCTGTGTTGACAGAATGAGTACATTTCAACATTTTATACTTTTGGTTAATGTTCAAGAAAATCATTAAAAAAAAACGTTTAAATTTTAATACATATTTATTTGTTAACAGTGTGCAATTTGGCATTTTCTAAATAATTTGAATATGAATTTTGGAAATGATTGTAACGTAAAAACACATCGCGTGTTGACAGCTATACGTGTGAATTGACATGTTAGTGACATTTTAGCGGCTACACGGGCTCCGCCTACTCCCCCGTTCAATGATGTATGTATTATAGTATTCTATGGGTACGTATTCTATTTTAGTCAGCTAATTTTACTTTTTGCGTATCTCTTCAGAAGCCTCTGAAAACCGCCAATAGATGTCACTGTTGATAAAAGTGCAAAATTATACACTTTTACACGATTATATTTTAGTACCTGGTTGATGGAACTTTGCTCGGTATTTTAAATCGTGTGTTTTGGAAATTACATTTAGATACAAATTATATACTGATGGAATATGAATAATATTTTTTGATTTTACCGACATAATAGAAAAAATGAATAAAAAATCATGAGTGCAATTAGTTTAATTCGAATTTACGCGTTTTTAAAAAAAAACTAAAAAAAAGGCTCGAAATAACATATTTTCTCAAAAAAGAAGGGAATTGGTCTCGACCCAGTGTACAAAGATTTCGTAACGCCCATTTCCCATTCGAGCGATTATAATCATTTAGGTATTGTCAAAATTTACCTTCTTATTCTAACTATATTGTAGCCGTTTTTCAATGCCTGAAAACACGGATAAAACGACATTTTCTAAAAATGAATCCTAGCTGGATCGATTTATTGCCCGCGAAACCCCCTGGACACTAAATTTTATGAAAATCGTTGGAGCAGTTTCCGAGATTGCGATTTACAAGAATTGCTCGTTTAAAGGTATATGATTATTCTTATCTAAAGAAAACATTTTTAGAAATGTTTTTTTGAATACCAGTGTTACATCTGATTTAAAACGAAATTCAGATTATTAAAAAATATATTGAATAGAACGGCCGTACTTCTATACAATCAAACAAGAAATCAATCTTTAATGAAAATGTATAAAGAATTCCTCCGAAGCCATAAAAACGCTTTTAAAATATTATGAAATATAACTGGTTCTCACAAAAGAATATATAAGAAGGGTTGCCAACTGACCTTTGATACGCATGCAGGGCAGCGGTAATATTATGTTTTCATTTTCAACCTCAAACTCAAACATTTTATTGCGTTCATGTGGTTACAGAAATAGTTCTTAAGTTGGATATATTAGAGCCAAACATGAGCTCTGATAGGGCGTAGCAATATTATATTATATTATGTTATATATCAATTTATTCTAATCAATTTAGAAAGACGAATTTTATTTTATTTACTTAAACTACTACATTACTTTTAGGTTTAATAAATATTTGCAATATTTACAACGATATTAAAGAGGTATACGTATTCAAAATAAACAATTATTATTTTTCACCGAAAAACTCTGACAACGAATGGAAACTTTTTTAAATAAAAAATTTTTAAGCTCTCTTTTAAATTTATACAACGATTCTTCTTTTTGTAGACATTTGGGAATTTTATTATAAATTTTTACACACATATTTTATATTGATTATAGCAACAGCCAGCAGCTTACTAACGTTATTGTTGGTAATTTGGTTCAACCTAAGTTTTGAGAGTACGGCATGACTTTCCAATGCCGTTCGTCAGGTAGAAGTTCACAAATAATCAACAGTATATTAATTGTTGTGAAAATTATTTAAAAGAATATAAGTAAAGCTTTGGTCGTTAAGACACAAGGAAAAAATGGTACTACTTTTATTGCTATAATCAATCACAAGTTCTCTGCTGTACTTTGCCCTCCAAATATATTGCTATAAAGTACGGTCCTACGCCACAAACAGGAAAACTGAGACTTAAAAAAAAGAAAAAAGTCGGACCGAAGAGACAGGACCCGAACCAGGGTATTGCGATCGCGCAACCGCCCGATACCCCATTTGAGCTATTATAATAGCTACAAATTGTCAGAATTTACTTTCTTATTGTAATAATATTGTAGCAGTTTTTTACTGCCTGAAAACACGGATAAAACGACATTTTCTAAAAATGAATCCTAGCTAGATCGGTTTATTGCCCCCGAAAGCCCCTGGACACTACATTTTATGAAAATAGTTGTAGCGATTTCCGAGATTACGATTATATATATATATATATATATATATATATATATATATATATATATATATATACAAGAATTGCTCGTTTAAAGGTATAGGATTAAGAAGTTTGCATTGTGTTGTATTGTAATATAACATTTATGCGCGAAAGGCCAAGTTGGAGAAAAGTTAAAAATTTTACAATCAATTCTTGAGTGTCAAAGTCATGATTTTGACGCTCAAGAATTGAGGATTGTTGAAATAGTATGCTTAACTAAATAACTTGAATATTAAAAACAATTATGTTTGAGTTCTCGTTATTTGTAGCGATATCTTTTTTAATATTTTTTATAGTATGAATTGAAATGTCAATGAATTAGATTCTTCGTAGGCTACGTTTTTATTTAGATTCCTTATTTCCTGATAATAAGCAAAACGTTCCAAGTAAAGTAACTTTTTGTCGCACGTCACACTTTATTTCTTGCTGGTGCTTGAATGCATGCTAATTATCAACCTTTTGATCGATGCATGAGGTTTTTGCAACCGATTGTAGGCCATCAAGAGGTCCAAATCTACATTTTATAGGTGGATCTTAAGATCAATAGGAGCAGCATCGTCCGACATTGCAATTGTGCGATGACATCGGCACTACGCATCAGTATAAGCACAGCTGTAAACTTAAGAAAGCTATGGCCTACTGATGTGAGTGATAAGTACATCATGTTTTTGAGAAATTAATCACTGAAGTTAGCCGGAATAACTATTGTTACGAGCTTGAGGTTCGTGACAATAAAAATTGCCGATAAAATTACCTAAATTAACACTTTAATTTACTTTACACAAATTAAAGTTAAAACACTAATAATTAAACACACTAATTCACTTAATTCCGCTCCGAAGCTTCGCTTGTGTCGCTGAGTTCAACTCTGTTTCGATCGCATCTTGCGCCACCTATTTATTTAAATTAGCAAAATATCCGGAATGTTCAAGTAAACACGCGCAAGGTACCGAGAGTTCGAATATAGATTTTCTAGTTCTTCGGGTGGCGCTGTCGGTCGAAAGATCTGTAATGTCATAAACTGCAACGCTCCCCTCGCTCTCGTTCCTGACACTAGATGGCGCTAGTTGTGTCGTCGACTGGAGCGCGTAACACTGCCCCCTCCTAAGACATGCTCGTCCCGAGCATTATCGGTCCCATAATAACGCGCCAAGCGATCCACATGGACGATCTTAGGAGTCCCTCTTGCGCCTTTCTGTATCCGGTAGGTCACATCGTTGATCCTGGTTACAATCCGGTACGGGCCGTCCCATTTAGCTTGAAGCTTAGGAGATTTCCCTTTGCTGCGGACTGGATTGTGCAACCACACTAATGAACCTTCGTTGAACCCTTTATTGTTCATTTTTCGGTCGTACCGGGTTTTCATTTTCTCAGACATTTGCTGGCCCGATTGTCTGACGTGCTCATAAATTTCATTCATTTTGTTCCGCAAGTCATTTGCATAATCGGTTATACTGCGTGGGGCAGGTGGTATCCCGGTGATCAGGTCCGCAGGCAGCCGTAATTCTCTTCCAAAGTTTGCGAAAGCTGGTGTCACTGCTGTACTTTAGTGAACAGAACTTCGATATGACAACAAAAACGGTTGTATGTGCTTGTCCCAATCTCGTTGCCGATTGTCTACAACTTTTGCTAGGTACCTCTCCAATGTCTGATTAAATCGTTCCACCAATCCATCAGATTGCGGGTGATAAGAAGTCGTTCTTGTTTTATGAGTACCCATAACTCGGCAAGTTTCCTGGAATATTTGAGACTCAAAATTCCTTCCTTGATCGCTGTGAATCTCTAAAGGTACTCCAAAGCGACAGAAGACTTCATGAACTAGTTTATCTGCAACTGTTGAAGCTTCTTGATTTGGAATGGCGAAGACTTCTGGCCACTTAGTGAAGTAATCCATCACAACCATGAAATACTTGTTACCGCTTTCACTCTCCGGAAACGGCCCCGCCACGTCAATGGCTATTCTCTCCCATGATGCACCTACATTGTACAACTTCAATGCACCTCTACTACGAGTCTGAGGTCCCTTTACAGCCGCACAACTTGACATTTGCGACACCAGTCCTCGACATCGTTTCGACAGTGGACCCAGTAAAACCGTTCTCGGATCTTCAGTAGAGTTCGTTTAACTCCCAGATGGCCTCCTGAACAATCATTGTGGTACAGCTTTAGAACATCCGGTACTTTAGCTTTAGGGACAACCATTTGCAAATGACAGCTGTCTCCCCGAACGTTTTCCCATTTACGACACAGAACTCCATCCTGAAGCAGCAAGCTGTCCCACTGGGCCCAATAGCTTTTAGTGGTCGAACTCATCGCTGAGACGTCACTCCACTTGGGCTTGGCAGCACTGGCCTTTATCCATTCCAGAATCGGCTTGGTGTCCGGATCTCCCTGCTGTGCATGTAGTAAGCTGTCCTTCCACTCGTTGCTGAGGTGGTCTGCCCTGAGCATCCTCACGGATACCACTTCCTTACTCTCTTGCCTAGTACAATGTTTGCAATCTTCAGGACAAGGTCTTCTTGACAATGCATCTGCGTTGCCATGAGATTTCCCGCTGCGATGTTCGATCTCAAAGTCGTATTCCTGCAGTAGTTCAATCCACCTCGCAACTTGTCCTTCTGGGTTTTTAAACTGCAATAGCCATTTTAGTGCAGCATGGTCAGTTCGTAAGTGAAACTTTCGTCCCAGAAGATATTTGCTAAAATGCTGCAACGACTTTACCACAGCGAGCAATTCGCGTCTTGTGACACAATAGTTCCTTTCCGGTTTTGACAACGACTTGCTGAAGTACGCCATCACGACCTCTTGGTCACCACTCCGTTGAGACAGCACACCGCCAAGTCCTATATCACTTGCGTCTGTGTCAACTATAAATTCTTTACTTGCATCAGGGTATCCCAAAATAGGTGTTTTGCACAGACGATCCTTGAGCTCCTGGAATGCGATATTGCAACTTTCATCCCAGCAGAAATGTCGCTTCTCCTCGGTTAGCTTGTGCAGAGGTTTGGCTATATCTGCAAAGTTCTTCACGAATCGCCGGTAATAGGAGCACAAACCCAAAAATGCTCTAACCTGCGTCTTGTCTTTTGGAACAGGCCAATCCTTGACAGCGGCAATTTTCTCTGGATCTGTGCGGATACCTTCTCCCGATACTACAAACCCCAAAAAGTTAACTTGCCGTTGGAATAGTGAACATTTCTTCGGGTTCAACTTGAGGTTGGCACTCTGAATCTTCATAAGCACGCGTTCCAGGTTTTGAAGGTGTTCCTCAAACGTACGGCCCACGATGATGATGTCATCCAAGTAGACCAGACAGGCATCGCCAATTAGCCCGGTAAGTACAAGTTCCATCAGCCTTTCAAACGTTGCTGGAGCATTGCACAACCCAAACGGCATTACTTTGAATTGCCACAGACCCTTTCCCGTCGAGAACGCAGTTTTCTCCTTGTCCTTAAGATCAATTTCAACTTGCCAGTAGCCACTTTTTAGATCCAGCGTGCTAAACCATTTTACTCCTGTAAGCATGTCCAGCGTGTCATCAATTCTTGGCAAGGGATAGCTGTCCTTCTTTGTAACGTCATTCAGACGGCGGTAATCAACACAGAACCGCATGCTGCCATCCTTCTTTTTCACCAGCACCACTGGCGAACACCATGGACTGGAGGAAGGTTCAATAACACCATCCTTCGCCATTCCTTCAATCATGGTTTCCACTTCCTTTTCACGTGCTACCGGCAATCGTCTTGGCCGCTGACGGATAGGCAACTCTTCACCTGTGTTTGTTTTGTGTTGAACTAAACCAGTCTTTCCTATGTCAGCATCGTTTGATGAGAATACATCGGCGTACTCGAGTAACAACTTCTTCGCCTTGACCAATTCGTTCGGGGACAGAACACTGCGACAGTCTTCCAAAAGTGTGGTCACTCTCGTTTCTGCATCCTTGCTGGGGGTCCCACTCGATATATATTGGCACCGACGTAACCAATCCACTTCCTCACAAGTACCAATTAATGTGCCTTTTTCTATAATCTGGTCCCGGTCGCAAAGGTTCAGCACACGTACTCCTGAGATGTCAGTGGTCCTGACCAAGGTTCGAGCTACTTTCCATGGAAGGTCATTGTTTACCCTTTCCACAAGTACACAACGGTGAGCTTGCCCAGCGTTTCGGGGAAGACTAACCGGAACAATCGTTTCCGATCTCGGCAGAAGAACAATCTTCTTAATGCTGTACACGTTCCCTGGTAACGCACCTTCCATAAAAAGTTCCTCCTGTCCACATTTCAAAACATCTTGCTTAACGTCGATCTCACAACAATTATTCCTCATAAAGTCTAGGCCTAGGATGCAGTCGTCCATTATATCAGCTACGATGACATTATGCAGAGGTAGATCACGTTGCCAAGCTTCAACTCCATCTCCTTCTCTCCACGGACGGGTATACGCTGACCGGTGGCTGTTACCAAATTAATGCGTTCTCGGTTGTATGCAGAGTCCCCAAGGAACTGACTTATAAGTTGGGAACTAACAACCGTACGAGAGGCTCCAGTGTCTATGGTCAGTTTACACGGCATTCCATTGACCTCGCCCTTGATGATTAGACTGTTCCCATCATGGGTTTGTGAGATCGAGATCCTTGGGGCTCTTTTAACATCAGCCAGCACCCGCCCCGCAGTTCTGGCTTTTACTCGTTTCCCTGCTGCTGCTGGGCGGTGCTGTTGGCCGCACTACCCTCCTGGGATCGTTCACCTTCCCTTTCTAGGGTTCGCTTAGGGCAGCTGAATCGAAGATGGCCCTCTTCCCCACAGCCATAGCACCTAGGGCTGTATCCTTTGTTGCGGTCGCGAACTGTAGCTGCTGCAACCTCCCTGACGCGATGGGAACGATGATCCTGCCGCACGGCTTTTACCTCCAGTGCATGGGCCAAGGCGTCCTTAAGCGTCTCGTGGTGCCCGAGCCTCACAGCAGCTCTGACTTCCAGGTCGCGGATACCGTCGATGAATGTTTGCACCAGGTTCCCTCCAATGAGCGCAGGTACAGACTGGTATGCTTTACGAACCATCTTCTCCACCTCAAGGGCCCACTGCTGCAGTTTTTCGTTGCTGCGTTGCACGCGATCTTTAAGCTGCGCGCGAAAGACGTGTTCCAGGTGAGCGTCACCATATCTCGCCTCCAAGGCCTCAAGAAGCTGCTCATAGGTCACTTTCTCACCGAGAGCTTCCAACACAGTTAAGGCTTGGTCGCGCAGGCCTAGGGTGAGTGCAGTCATGGCTTGGCTTTTATTCCAGCCGTTCGCCTCCATGACGGCCTCGAACTGGATTTTGTAGGCCGACCAGGAAGAGGTCCCGTCGAACGGCGGCACTTTGAATCCACGTTGCGAAGGTGCTGCAGCTACTACGGGAGCTGTAGTTCCATCCCCAAGTTTGAGGTCGTTTAGCGTTTTCTTCACGTCAGCCATCACGTTGTCAACCCGATTGTTCACATGGTTGATTCGGGTTTCATGTTCTTCGATTCGGGTTTCAGCTTCCGACAGGCGGTTGTCGTGTTGAGCAACCCTATCCTTCACCTGCCTTATCTCTTTCCCAAAGGTAGCGTGAAGGTCCTTCATGAGGAGCATCTGCTCTTCCGACCGACGAGCCTGCTCCGCCTGCTGACGGGCCTGTTCTTCCTGTCGGCGAGCCTGTTCATCCTGTCCGCCCCGCAGCTGCTCTTCCAACCGACGGACCTGTTCCTCCTGTCGGCGAGCCTGCTCCTCCTGTCGGCGAGCCTGCTCCTCCTGTCGGCGAGCCTGCTCCTGCAGCATCACCATCAGAGCACCTAAGTCAGGTGCCACAGACGTAGAAGCTGCTGACGGACCGGCTTCCGTGGCCGGCGGCTGGCCCTCAGACATCTGTGGCGTTGCACCACCAAATCTCCTCTGGTCCGTCTCCTGCTGGCGTTGACTTCGGGTACGGACACCCTCCGTTTCCTCCTTAGGTAAAATCGGCATTATTTTATCCCACTTCTGACACCAATTGTTACGAGCTTGAAGTTCGTGACAATAAAAATTGCCGATAAAATTACCTAAATTAACACTTTAATTTACTTTACACAAATTAAAGTTAAAACACTAATAATTAAACACACTAATTCACTTAATTCCGCTCCGAAACTTCGCTTGTGTCGCTGAGTTCAACTCTGTCTCGATCGCATCTTGCGCCACCTATTTATTTAAATTAGCAAAATATCCGGAATGTTCAAGTAAACACGCGCAAGGTACCGAGAGTTCGAGTATAGATTTTCTAGTTCTTCGGGTGGCGCTGTCGGTTGAAAGATCTGTGATGTCATAAACTGCAACGCTCCCCTCGCTCTCGTTCCTGACACTAGATGGCGCTAGTTGTGTCGTCGACTGGAGCGCGTAACACTATGATATCATGACGTCAAACATCTCAGCCCCTCTCCCCATCCCGCGTGTCCATGGGTGCTGTAAAGCACTCGAAACGTCGGGAATTAAAAAAGTTAAAATTAAACGCGATAAAATCTGTAAAATTATGAAAATTATCCATTTAATGTGTAATATTTGCATTAATATAAGAAATCATTCGATTAATTACTTTTATTATTTTAAGTGGTAGAGCCATGCTGCATATTATGGCTTTAGCACGAATAGTTCGGCACCACCAGGTTGGGCCGCGCTTTTACAGAATACCTACGTGAAACTTTTTGTCTATAAAAAGATGTGTGCAGTTCTAACGCGTTAGTAGAAAGAAACCTTTAGAAAATTGCGAGTAAAATCTCTATTTCATTTTATCGAACAAAAGATGACGTAAAATAGCCGAGCCTAAATAATTTAATGTAAATCGGTAAGTTGTGAAATCGTGGATTGTTACGAATGGATTGGATATGATAATTTTATTCAATATGGTTAATTTTATTTATTTAATTAATTTGTTAATTTTACTGTATATTTTAACAGTTAAAAGTTAAATAGATTTTTTCGTTATTTTATCGCGTATATTAACTTTTTTCTATTCCCGACGTTTCCAGCACTTTATAGCAGCCACGGTCATGGGGTAAGGACTTTAATCTGTGGGTAACCGCGGTTAACTATGACATTAGTTACAATACGCGATATAATCCGTAAAAACTAGTTTAATTTAAATGTGTAGTGTTCGCGTAAATATAAGAAATTATTTGTCAAGAGTTATATTAACCATCTTTAAAGCACCGCAAAAAGAGGAGACCGAGATAACAGGAGACACTGTACACTGTATTCTATCTCATTCTCTTGCAGGCTAAATCCTGTCGATGAGTATGTGTGTCTCTTTTTAAAGTCGCGTTTCGTTTCCACAATCAACAACGATTCTAAAAAAGCTTCCAATTCAAAGCTTAGCGTATAGAACCTACTGTTGAATTATTTCAAAAGAAAGTCGGTCCTTACGGTCATTTATTTCACCAGTTCATTTTAATTTGTTTATCGCATAGAGAGTTCTCGTTTATTTTCCATCCGTATTGATTCCGCCTGTAGATTGGAATTTCAAATTTCTATTCGGATGTTCCATTACAATGGGGAGATTTTAATTTGTTGGAGTTTACGATCAATTGTTCTAATATATGCTCGGTAAATAAAATACTTTGCTGCTTCTTTTAAAGTAAATCATTGGTATAAACATTTAAATCGGTAACCAAATTGTATATCATACTTGCGATTCGCCCCGACTTCGCACGGGTAATTTTTGGATCTCGACACACCGCCATCTACCGGTACCAATTGTAAATCTTAACCATTCTTGAATCATAATGATTTCTTATATTTATTCGAACACTACAAATTGAAATTAAGCTAGTTTTTACGAACTTTATCGCTTATATTACATTTTTACATTCCCGACGTTTCTAGCACTACAACATCCATGGTCTCATAGAGAGTTCTCGTTTATCTCGTTCTCGAAGTCTCATCATCACTTCAATATAATATAAGTTCATACTGTGTAGATACTGTGGTCTGCGTAACCGGGGTTAACTATGACATTGCGACGTCGAACACCTCAGTCCCCCCGTGACCATGGGTGCTGTAAAGTGCTCGAAACGGTAATATAAAAAAGTTAATATATGCGATACAATCCATAAAAACTAATTTTATCTAGTTATTCTTGAATCAACTTAATCACACACAAAATTTGTTCAAAATCGGTGCAGTCCAACCGTTTAGAAGTTCAGTTACATACATACGGACGGTAAGGGCCGGAGCCACCCGCAATCACTGACTACTTGCGCGTTTCTCAGGCCGTGGTCCTTCCAATGGTCGTCCGACACTGTCCTTGTCTTTGACGAGAACCTTTCTTCATCATCGTTTGTCAGTTCTTCGACTTCTTCCAGCTTTATGGCCAGCCCATTACAACTTCTAAAATATAGAGTAAATTCGTACTCACTTTTTGAATTTATCTATATATGTTGCAATAGGAAGAAAAATGTGCGTGAGATATGTTAATAGTTTATAAATCATCATCATCATTAGATTGATTCAGCCTACTGCTGAATATAGGTATCAAACAAAATATGATCCTGAGCCACGTGCATCCATCGACTTCCTGCATACGTTACCAGGTCATCACTCTTTCTAGTAGGAGGGCTGCTCTACACTGCTACTCGAGAAATTTTTTTCAATGTTTACAAATACTTTAAATAAATGAATAGCTATTTTATCAAGCTATGTACGTTTGTTTTAGTTTAGCGTAGATATGGTTGTCGTTTTATAAATTTTAACTTAATGTTTTTTATGTATGTATATTTTTATATATAATGTGTATTCAACAATATTTTAAAAGTAACATGAGGGTTATATGGTTAGCTAAGCTTTCCGCCTTATAAAACCAAAACTAGGAGAAGGACAGAGACAAAAACTTAAAGTCGTTCACTATAACTAATACTTATATTAAGAAAAAATAGCAAACAAGCTTTGGTCATAATGGGGAGCACTTCGAAAAATCTACTTAAAAAACCTACTACACTACACTATACTAAAATCGACTAAAATATTTACTATAATGTCAAGTGTCAAAATGGCGTCGATAAAGCATCGCACTTTTGCCCCTTATTATTTGATTGAGCGATAAATAGCTGTCTTATCAGCTTATCACACAGCCATCTTTGCAAACAAGGATGTTATTTTTTAGTTACAAGAAAGTGAACATATTAACCGGATGACCATATTACCCTCATGCCCCCATTTACTATATTTCATTAAAAATTAATTTTTCAGACTAGGGGCGTTAAATATTTGCGCTAGTCCAAAATAAATTGAGATCTTTAGCTTTATACATTGACTTTGACGCAGATTGAATAAAACTAAATTTACGGATTATATCGCGTTTATTTAACTGATTTTACTTATTTTTAATTCCCGACGTTTCGGGTGCTTTACAGCAACCATGGTCACGGGGGGGACTGAGATGTTTGACGTCCCAATGTCATTGTTTGCCCGGCTACCTTAAATTTTGAATATTAATTTTTGGTCCGATTTACGCAAAACGAACTTGTGTGTGAATTTATATTTTGTTGTTTAGTCTCACCCCCGGGCGTTGCTGGTAACTATTTGCAAAAAGAAAAATTTATTAGAATTGAATTTGAGTTGAAATTTAACACAAATCACAAAGCGGGGAATTAACTTGTTCATTAGATTAGAAATGGATAAATCGAAAGCATTGGTTTGTATAACAAATACCAACATACATGATAAAACAACAATTTCTCGATGATGATGACACTATGACCGTCTGCGAGTGAACAAGTAAGTTCACTTCACTAGCGACATCTGGCGAGTTTAAGACCATATACAAGTCTTCGTTGCCGCGGTGCTAAAAAATCGTTTAAAAATGTAAAATTATAATTATTTATTTTTAATTCGTAATATTTCTGGTTTAAGAAATTTATTTCTCATAAGAATAGATCATACCATTTTGTCTGAGGAACACAATATTGACTTAAAATAGAGTCACTAAAGTTCCGCTGAAGTAGTATCCTTGACTTAGCTTTAGGGGAACGGATTTTGTATGACAAATATAAAAGTTCGTGATAGGAAAAAGAATCAGCAGCATGTTGCCCAAATTTAAGAACGTGGTCAGGTAAAGACACAAACATTATGTCGAGAAGAGAAGAGGCACAGTTCGGGAAAAAGTGTGTGGCAGAAGTAGGAAGAAGTTTTAAATTTGCTGCTTCAATAATATATATATATATATATATATATATATATATATATATATATATATATATATATATATATATATTTATATTACCATACGTGCCACATACATTCACCGTAACCAGACGGGCTTCCGCAATCCACTTTTCGCCCCTCCGGGAGACAGAACGTGACGGGTGGCGAACCTCGTCGCCGGTTTTTCTCCTGGAGATTCTTCGCACCCCTGCCCCATTAAAGGGGCGCCGGGAACTCGGGGCCATTTCTTTTATCTCCTGACTCGTGGTGCGAACAAGGGGTGGTGGTAGGTTTTACGCCACCACCACACGGCGGGAAGTAAGGCACGTATGGTAATTCATAATGCTATGTTAGTCCCTACTTTAATGTATGGTAGTGAAAGCTGGGTGTGGCAGAAGAAGCACGAAAGTAGAATAAATGCTGTAGAAATGCGGTCTTTAAAAAGTGTGCTAGGGTTGAATCTGAATGACAGGGTGAGAAATTGCGTGATAAGTGATAAATGTGGTATGCAAGATGATGTTGTGACCAGGATTAAGAAAGGAATGCTTCGGTGGTTTGGTCACGTAGAAAGAATGAATGAGGAAAGAGTGACAAAGCAAATTCATATGGCAGATGTGAACGGCAGAGTCGGGAAGGGACGCCCTAGAAAAAAGTTTATCGACCAAATTGGCGATATTTTGAAAATGGGCCACGTTAAAAGTACCCTTAACCGACGAGCATGTATGCGTAGATATATGGATGTAAGGGAGGCGAAAGAGGTATGTCAGGATCGTGTCAAATGGAAGTCCGTTGTCTCTGCCTACCCCTCTGAGTGACAGGCGTGAGTGTTTATGTATGTATTATTATATATATGTAATATTATTAATAGTACTCGGTTGACCGAGCTTTGCACGATATTTTTCGCTCGGTTTTTTTTAATTCGTGTGTTTTGGAAATTATATTTAGATATAAATTACATACTGATGAAAAACGACTAATATTTTTTGATCTTAGCGACATAATATAAAAAACTGAACTGGTTATTTGAATAAAACATCATGAGTGCAATTAGTTTAATTTAAATTTTCGTGTTTTTAAGAAATACTAAAAAAAGGGCTCGAAAAAATAGATTTTCTCAAAAAAGAATGGAACTTGAAAAAAAAAATTAAAAAAATTCGGTTGGTCGGTCTGGGTTCGAACCATGGTATTACGATTTTGCGACCGCCCAATATATCAATTAAGCTATTTGTAATCATTGATAAACTGTCAAAATTTACCTTCTTATTCTAAAGATATTGTAGCAGTTTTTCATTGCCTAAAAACACGGACAAAAAGACATTTTCTAAAAATAAATCTTAGCTAGATCGATTTATTGCCCCCAAAACTCGTTTTTACTCGTTTGAAGGTATAGGATTTTACATTCACATATAGATATTATCATGTTTTTAGTGCACTTGCTTAAGTTTCTCTGCTCAGCTCGTGGTTGACTGGTAAAGAATGCCTTAAAACCTTAAGTTCGTCAACTGACCGTTTTAAGTGCAAAAAAGATTCCAAATAAATAAATAATATGGCGTCTGGTTATCGCCATATTGAATTTGAATTTCTATCATGTCTTCCGTGACAAATCGATTGTCATAAAAATCATCAAACTGGACCCACACGTTTGGTCTCTAGAACGCTACAAATAACAAACATACGTAGGTACTTATATAGGTTGATAAGCACACTACCCTGCTCAGTGTTGCGCAGTTGTAAAACAAAAAATTTACCAGAAAGGGCAGAACAGCATCAATTCGGCCAGCAAGTTCGATAATCTCAAAAATATTTCAACAGTGAACACAAAGATATATTTCACAATTGCACTGGAGGCTTCGTTGATGCGCGTCGGTCAATATTTACTTATCGATATTGCGAAGTGTAAAGCCAAGTAAACTTTGCAAGAGTGATGGGTACGAGAAATATCAAAATCGATATTTCATATTAATATTTTTTTCGATTTAATCGAAGCTATTTTTTTATAATTAGGATGACAAACGAGCACACAGTCTACCTGATGATTAGTGGATGCTGTGGCCCATAGACATCTTTTTATTTAGACATTTAACCTCGATTAAGAATCAAAATGCAGGTGCGTTATCACCCCTGAGGATCAAGGTGGCATACCTCGATTCCAGTGAAAAGTTTCTCCGGTTCTCTACACTCACCATTAGAAGCACAGCAGTATCAAGCTGCTATTTTACGCTGGTAATCTGTGAGAGCGTGGTCCTTCCTCTGTCAAGCCGACCCTTTCATGCTACAACCATAATATAGCACCAGTGTAAAAGAAGCTTTCTGCGTTCTTTATAAAAAAATATTTATAGCAAAAATGTAATTCGAACATATTTATATAGCTTGTCACAAGTATAAGTAGGAGTTGCTGATTGTCTTAAGTTAATTTTTGATTATAATATATTTAATGGAATCAACCCTAATGAGTTGGCTGTTGGTTGATTTGGGAGGCATAGGGGTGAAACACTACCGCTTCATGACTCCAAAAAAAAGAGAAAGGAAACTATTTCGGGCTCAAGTAGGGTTCGAAACCGGGACCACAAGATCCGTTGTGGCGATTATAACCACAAAACCGACGAGGCTGTGAAAACACCTTATATTAGTGGCATCGTGTTGGCATCGTAAAGATATTTCACTATTCCGTTTCGTTTCGTGGGTGCCTTAAGATGCGACTATAGGAAAAGAAAGAAATTTCTGAGTGCTTACGTACGATATACCTATATCACGGTCTTATATACTATCACGGATACAGGCGGTTGCTTACTTGTAGTGGCGGTGTTTACCGTGTATTAGCTGTTTAAGCATATCCTTTATCCCATATCATCCCGTGGGTGTTGTAAGAAGTGACAGATGAAAACATATTACGAGATAGGAACGGTGTCTTCCTAATAACGACACAAAATTAAAAAAAACCTGACTTTACCAGCCAACTTGCTAAGCGTGGTAACTATGACAGATATGGGTGATATTGGCATTGGCATATATGGCAATCTATGGGGGAGCCCTAAGTTCAGCAGTGGACTTTAACAGGCTGCAACGGCAACTGTAACAGTTGCCTACTTGTTTTCAGGTTAATCCGGACCTGGTGATACAAATTGGTAGGAACATCTCATTAACTTCTTTTGTAAAATAACAAAACCGACGTCAATATTGGTAATAATATACTCGTATAAGCTTCTATGGCAGGGGCCAGTCGTGACCTTTTACGTGTTCATAAAAAAAGAAAAAAAATAGCGGCAATGGCAGTATAAAATAATTTAGAAACGTTACTAAAGTCAAATTATTTTTTAAATAAACATAATATTGCAAATATTTACTTTGTTTACGAACCAATCGAATGGTCCTTTGTTTTGTTTGCATTCATTAGAAGCGAGTCCTTGTCGCGTCCTAAAAGGGACAAGCTCGAGCAGCGAGCCTTCCTCCTTTTGTGATAGGGATTGGACGCGAAATAGCAGAATAGCTGTGTTATTTAACTTGGTTATCTAACTTGGTAGCATTTTCAAAGATGAAGTTCATTATGAATAAATTTCGATCTCGACTTACTACTAAATATCTCCAGGATTTAACGTATTAACATACAAGGTTGAAAGAGGAAGTGTTATTCTTGTGTACGTCTAACCTGAAAATTCTTTGAACACGTTGTCGTATACCGGAATTGAAGTTAATTAGTCTTAGTAACTCTGGGCACTCTATACGAGAATGCACAATCTTGTGATGCAAAACTTGCTCGGCAAATTGTCTCCTCAAAGACAATCGCTGGGCATTAAAAAACTTTAGTCGTACTGTGTTTCATATGGTGAGACCCTTTTTTACTGGAAACGAAACATTCCATCTTGGTCTTCAGTGGTGACAACGCATCTGCGTTTTGATTCTTAATCGAAGATAAATGTCTACCCGTTTGTCACCCTTATTATATAAAAAAAATTATAATTGTATGCTCACCCAAAAATAACGCTGAATTGTTGTTAAATAGCTCTGCTATAAAACGATATTCTTAGTTTCGTTAGTAATCTAGCAGCTCTATTTCATGTTATTAGTATTCAACAGCTGTACTGCGAAGGTCGACCGCATTGCAACACCGTGTGAATTACGACCATTATGCTTAGATAGTAATTAATATTTAATTTTGTTATGGTGGAACAATGGAGACATGTGTCGCCATATAAGGTATGAAGATACTTTACCGTTTATGGTTTAACAGTTGACACATCTTCACGGTCAGTGATAATAACGGATTCTTATTAAGGCGTGAAAGTATTTTCTATATAATTTATTTACATGACATATTTAAAATTTCATGGCTCCGTGGTGCAGTGGTTTAGCAATGGCAAGCCATTTTAATGGCATAGCTAGAACAGAATGACCTCCTTAGTAACCGGCAATATGGGTTTTGCCGAAATCGGTCAGCTGGGGACCTTTTAGGGTACGCCATACATGTATCGGACGAGGCACTCGAGAACAGTGGGGAAGCACTTGCTCTCCTGATGTCTTGAAGGCATTTGACAGAGTTTGGCACACTAGCCTTTTGGGTAAACTTCCAGCGCACGGCTTATCCCCTGATATGATGGAATGGGCATAGGACTTTCTGAGTGAACGGTCTCTCCGGGTCATCGTCGATGGCTCATCCGATCCTGTGGCGACTAACGCCGGTGTTCCACAGGGGTCCGTTGCTTATGGACGGTATCTATGGGTATGCAGACGATAGCATAGTTGGGGAGAGATACTAACCAAGTGCCCGGGTCAGTCCGAAAGAGAAGCTACAGCTGGGCGTGTGAATCTCATACTACAGACATTCTCCGATTGGAGCGATGCCAATCTTGTCCGATTCAACGCCTCCAAGACACAAGCGTGTTTTTCACCGCTAAAAGGAACAGCTCACCCTGGCTTCTACTTTCAGAAAAAGTATCCTTGTAGTATACTGACCGTCTTCAGTTATTAGGGGTTGAATTTACTCCGAAACTCAACTATGGGTGGTTCGTTCAGTCCAAAGACAAAGAAGCCACAAGAAAACCTAGTATCCTTCAAAGGTTACGGCGGTACTTCACGCCAGGGCAGCTTCTTACCATATAAAGCGCAATTTTGGTTATGCATGGAGTTCTGCTGTCACATATGGGCTCGTACTGCAAAATGCCACCTGGCAGCGTTGGATTCGGTGGAGAGATGTGCAATTAGTCTTATTGGTGACCTTGTTTAATGACAAATTTTGTACATTTTTGGGATTTTGTTGTAAAAGCGTATACATAAATGAATTACTAATTCTGAGAGGTCCAGTAACAACAATAACAGTGGTGTTTAAAGTAGAACATTTTTATTCCTATGAAAGCTATTTATGTTTTATGTACATAGGTACATTACATTTTCATAAATGTATTCCGGTGCCAAAGTTAATATGTTTATTTCCTTAAATTTTTCACTAAGGGACTCTTTACAATTTAAGTTATAAATCGCCTGTATTTGCAAAACAAATATGACTTCAATGTCAGTTGCAATTAAAATGAGAACATCATCAATGTATTCGAAGTCAATTAATTACGCATTATTAAAGATAACTCAAAAATTACTAGTCAGATCTTGATTGAATTTACATGGGACCACACGAGTAGCACCAGCTATCAGGTAAAAAGAGGATCATCGACATCAGTTCAATTGAATTCCTACTCTTTTTTGAAGTCGGTAGAAAATAAGAAAGGAAATACAAAAAAGGAAATATTGTTATTATTTGCGTAGGTAATATTAGAGAAGATTAGCCTTGATTGCACATGACAGGCGAATTTACTATCGCAGTTCAAAAAGTTTAACAGATTTGATGATGCTTCTCGTCGCCGGTCTGAGTATTTTACGTAATCTGTTATGAACGAGGTTGTTATACCGTCATCTATTGTAAGTTGTAGAGTCACTCTGCAGCTACGAGTATACTATGGTTGTATCACGAATGGGTCGGCTCGACCGGAGGAGGACCACGCTCTCACAGAATATCAGCATAAAATAGCAGAATGATGCTGCTGTGTTTCGTATGGTTAGTGTACTGTTTTACTGGAATCGAGGCATGCCATCGTAGTCCCCAGGGGTGTCAACGCATTTGCATTTTGATTCTTAATCGAGGTTAAATGTAGATGTCTATGGGCCACAGCATTCCACTTACCATCAGGTATGTGTGCTCGTTCGTCAGCCTTATTTTATAAACAAAAGTTATAAGACCTTTTTGGATTATCCCATAGTCGCCTCTTATAACACTCATGGGATGAAATGGGGTGACAAAATCTCATACACTGCCACCACATATCACTGGCACTTTAGACACAATAATACTAAAATAAAAAAAATAAAAAACATTAAATCTCAGGTATATATAATGTACTCTGTGATCTCAACAAGATTTACCTGTCTAAAAATAAGAGAGACGTTTCCACGAATATTAATTTCTGTTCTAAATTTATTTTGATACCTGTTCATTGTTTTAAAATTGTTAACATGAGATGAAATAGGATGTTGGATACTCTTGCGCCGCCAATAAACAGGTTCTCCGTTCTCTTTACTATGGCAGGGGCCCACGTCCAACATTGAACTTTTATAAAGAAGTATTATACATTAAAAAAATGTTTGTCGTAATGAGGTAAATTTTAAGTCTATAAATGAGTTATTTTTTAACCTTTCATGTCACTTTGTCCGTTTTTCTGTCATAGATGAGTTTTTTAAACTATTTCACATAAAAATCCGAAATATAGTACAGAGATGTGTGTGATGGGTGATGATATAATACATTATAATACATTATAATAAAAAGTAGTATAAGTTTAATAAAAAGTATATATCTGTGTTACATACACGATTTTTTTATTAAAGTTTCGGTATAATTTTTATAATTAGAAATAGTGCAATTCGAAAAGAAAATATTTCGTCTTACATAAAATGTTTCAATTTTTTTTTATTGGCAAGCACTCTGTAACTTTAAAGCGAGCAAACTTTTTTTAAACTACATCCGCAACGACCCCTAGTAACGGCCAATCTTCCTCGCCAACGCAAGTAATAACGCCTTTGACATTACACATTACATACTCGTTCCGTTATGGGCAGTAGGTAAGATCTCATTTCCCTGCTTCGTCGAATACTAAGGCAGTTTTCCATACCTGACCAGTGGAAAAAAAGAAAATAGTGGACACATTTGGCCAGAAGCTACATCACACTGGGCCCGGTAAACGTAGAGCATTTCAAAGATTACCCAGGTGAGTGTTTGCCAGGTCTTATATGTACGTAACAATATAATGAAAAGTACACTTAATATTATTAAAATAGGCATACAAGTAATTAAATAGTGATTTTAATATTAGTTATTTTGTGAAGACACAAATAAGTTTGGCAGCAATTATAATGTAACAGGTCTCGAAAATCAACAAATTGAGTTTTTGTACAAACGTTCGCTGCGAGATTCGAACCCTAGACCTGCATCGGAATGGCCTCCCTGACCACTAAAATCTAGTCGTAGAATATCATAACCACTTACAAGTGACGTTAACAAACGTTATATAACTCGTTTAATGACTAAAACGACCCAGTATTCAGTTCAACGTCCGAAATGACATCCCGTAATGTTATAAACAATGTTGACCTTTCTGAATGCCAGTGTAAACTAGTCAGGCTTCCGCCCAGGGTTAATAACCCTATCGATTTTAACCTTTTTTTTTAATAATTCTTACATCTTTGTAAGGATTTTAACGAATTAAAAAAAGATGTATAAAATTTTATTATCTTGACGTTCTAGTCATTGAAGTGGTTATAATGGAACACGAGATTTTTTTATCAATACGAAATTAGAATCGTTGACTTAAAGTAGTATAAGACAATGGTTTGAAGATATTTCAATTGTTAAAAATTTTAAAAAAAAATAAGTATTTATTATTTAACGTTTATTAAACAGGCAACTTTTTTTGACGATAACGAAAACTATAATCTTAATAATTATTATTCTTGAACTATAAATACTAAGTGGAATTGAAACTTATAGAATTGGATGTCATACCTAAAACTGCCTATAAAGCTAAACGTAAATTACGTATACATTATATAATTTTATATTATATATAAAATATAAATAATTAAATAATATAATAATATATATAATAATAATAAAATTTAAATAATAATAATATAATTTTATAATAATATTTTTCTATAATTTTATGTTATATTCTGTGAGAGCGTGGTCCTCCTCCGGTCGAGCCGACCCATTCGTGATACAACCATAGTATACTCGTAGCTGCAGAGTGACTCTACAACTTAGAAATGGTGTACGGAAAAACTCTAATGAGTTTATGTTTACACTAAAACTATTCATCTTTGTAATCATAAATTTCTTAAATAAATAAATAAATAAAAAATAAAAAAATAAAAAATATACTACTTAAATGTCTAAAAAGCATTTTTTCTTTTTTTATCGAATAAGGGTGACAAACGAGCACACAGTCTACCTAATGCTAAGTGGCCCTAGACATCGACATTCATCTTCAATTAAGAATCAAAACGCAGATACATTGTCACCCCTAAGTACTACGGTGGAATGCCAGCAAAAAAGGGTCTCCAGATCTCTACACTCACCATACGAAACACAGAATTATTAAGCTGCTATTTTACGCTGGTATTCTGTGAGAGCTTGGTCTCATCCCGGTCAAGCCAACTCATTCGTGCTACAACCAGCTAATTTAGCTGCAGCGTGGCACTATTTACGTTTTTATTCCCTACTTGATCCAAACTGTATAATATGTCAGATTAATCGTTTGAATCTGTTCTTTTATTAAAACGGTACTATCACATTACAGTCGCATTCAAGCTGAGGGAGAGGAGAGGAGATCTACATACGCTGATGAGGGCCTCTGCTTTAGGGGGGGATTTGCCTTGGCCGCAAATTATTGCAGGCTTTCTTACTTCTGATGCTGCTTCAGCACGACGCGACGCCCTGGCTGTTTTACGTCTTGGGTAGACGAAATTCTCTGAACGAAAATGAAATAACGTCATCTATCGGAATGATATGAAAAATTTCTGTCATTTCCCATAGTTTCTTCTTACTACCTACGAGACGAAATGAAGTCATATACCAAATTAACCTCTGCCAAATTCAAAAACTTTATGAGACAAAATTGTATATAAAGGGTTATTATAATATTATGGAATTTATTTATGGATGATAATTACCCCTTGGAATTAGGCGTTCGTTACCAAGCTATTTTTAATTTATTTTGTGTTGTTAATTGTGTAACATATTAAATGATTGTAAACTAATCTTTTTTTTGAACATCCCGCTGAGTTTCTTGCTGGTTCTTCCCAGGACGGAGGTATTTTCAGAACCAGTTGTAAAATAAACATATTCACTTCGCTCCCAATAAGTATTATTTATAATCTATATTGAATAAAAAATTGGCTTCATTTTTTATTTCATGTATTCTTTGATACTTTAGATATAATAATATTATAATTAATAAAATAAAACATTAAGCCCCACTAAGATTTTTTATAAATAAAAGAAGAAGAGACGTTCTCACGATTATTAGTATAAACGGTTTTAAGCACTTCTACAAATTTCCGTTTTAAATCTACTTTGCTATCCAATCACTATTTTAAAATTGACGTCTAGGAATGCCTAGATAATCAACATCCGTTTATTTTGTTTTTTAAGTTGCAACTTTTATGCGTCTCTTACGGAAATAGGTTTACATTAATTACCAAAGACTCAACCGGTATATCTAGTTACACTTCTAAGAGTGCCTACTTTTAAAATTATTAACATTAAAATGTTACAATTAAAGTTATAGCCTATATACGTCCCACTCCTGGGCACGGGGTTCCGCTCATTTCTGAGAGGGTTTTAGGGCAAGGAATTATCCGCCTCGCTGTCCCAAATGCGTGTTGGGGAACTTCACATGTTTTCGAAATATTATTTTAACCAAATTGAAACCTACTTAAGTCATATATTTATTTATCAGGAAACTACGGCACGATTAAGTACAATAATAATTTTCTTACTGATGAATTCTTCTTGATGATGATGAAAATCATAACTAAAGTACGAGCAAAAAGGATAATTTAAATATAGATATATTATGTGTGTATGTTACTGGAAGTATGTACATGTGTGCTTTAATATTTCATAATTAACGTGCTATATGATGTTACATAAGCTTTTTTGGTAACAACTTGTTTAAAAGTCATTGTTATAGTTCATGCTGTGTTTACTAGTAAGTAGTCATTACAATTATCATACGAAACTATTTTGTTATTTAAGATATTATTATATAACTTAAGTGTTAGTAAGACATATGAATAAAATAAATAAATTAAGTTTAATAAAGTAACGGAAAGACGGCATGGTACTGCAGTGGCAAATTTTTTTCTTGCGGTGCTGCTGGTCCCCGAACCAATTATGAAACAATTATTACAAATAATTGTTTTGATTTGGATATTGGGTCTATATGCAAATTATGCTTCTAATACATATCAAGATACACAAGCAATTGCTATATGCTAAATGCTACAAATTCCGTGCTAGTCCAGCTGGGTTTATTCAGTGCGTTTTGTCCTCGATATATACTGTCACTCTAGGTTTTCCTCGCGTTGTTTGCTTTACCATATTAATAATTTATCACGAGATAAATTAGCACTTAATATTGCAATTAACAATTTCAGTGATCGATCTCGAGTATCTCGCGTAATTTTAAGGGGAACGTTTCGGCCCTGCGGCTCACTTAAATGTTCTTTTCTAATAATTCAGTAGCTTGCGAAAACTCTTAAGATATTTAATGAAGGTTTTATATTTTAAGCAATCAATTAGCAAAATTAAACATTTTAAACGCAATAAACGACTTTAAATAGGTTGTGTTAAACTTAAGGATAATTATAGGTTAATAAACGTATTAAAGTATGGTGATGAAAACGACGACGATTTGGCTTTTGCGACTACGGCGAAGTTACGGTTTTTGTTTTTATAAAAAGCAAACAAAAATTCAGCTCACCTGATGTTAAGTTACTACTATATTTGTGACAAAAATTGTACAAAATAAATTATTGTAAAGTGAACTATGTTTAAAAAGAAATTCCCGCTAGGTTTCTTGCCTGTTCTTCTCAGGGGTTACAAATTTATTGAAGACAGAGGTTTTTCTCCGAACCAGTGGTAAATAAGAAATGACTTTCAATAAGTATTATGCAATAATCTACATTGAATAAAAACTCATTCATTTCATTTAATTTTAATATAATATACGAGTATTTGGAAGTCACAAGCGAGTCTATTCGATGGAATGTAGATTCTGCAGCCCATGGACACCTGCAAGCAATTTCATATAAAGAAGGCTGTACCGTCATCTGTGAGGCAGAGAAATAAGATGGGATGACATGAATGTATAGCTTGATGACTTAGAAATAGGTGAAAAATTGGTACTACCAATAATAACGCGAAACTCACTAAGCCCATATGATGACTGGAGTGAGAATTTTGACTCAGGACTCGCGAAGTATTTTATTAACAGTTTTTTTTTGCTTTCAATCGGGTATCCGTGACCAACAGTCACACGTCCACCCAATAGTAGTAAGCTATGGCCCATAGACACTGCAAATTGATTAATGTTGATTAAAAATTATCATTCAATAAATTTGAAACCCCTGAGGTCTAAGACACAATGCCGAATAAGAAAGAATAAAGAGGATAAAATACAGAATAAATCATGATGTTGCCATTTTACTTTGGTATTCTGTACGGGATATCCCACCCCGGTCTAGCTGACCCACTTGTGCCGAGTCCATAATGCAAAAGATATAAAATTGAAATACATTTTCAATTCAGCCCACTTATAAGTGGCCATATTTGAGGGAATATTCAAGTATGTAATAAAATTGGCTTTGTCGAAGTATTTTAGATCGTCCATAAAAATACTGGTCCGAAGTTTTAACATTTTATAATCTATTTATGATGATAGCTTTTCAATACTCGTACTAAAGACTTTATTATGCCAAAATGATATACCATATCATATAATTTGAATTTGCTTCTCTCTGTGTTGTCTCAAAATTTGGCCAGTTTTTCTTTTAAATTAAATTACATTTGTGGTTTAAAAATATATAAATAAGATATTTATTCGCTTATATATTCTACCGTGTGATATCGTACGGGTTTGACATCTACTTTTAATCCTGTGGATGTCGTGTAGGTGTCGTGACGTGATCGTATAGTAGCGGTGTAAGAACATCCATCACTCCATTTCCTCACGTGTTTTTTTTTATAGAATAAGGGTTACAAACGACCACACAGTCCACCTGATGGTAAATGGATGCTGTGACCCATAGACTCTACATTTATCCTCGATTAAGAATAAAAACGGATATGCGTTATTACCCCTGAGGATTAAGATGGGATGCCTCGTTTTAAGTAAAAAAGGGTCTCCGGATCTCTACATTTTCCATATGAAATACAGCAGTATTAAGCTGCCATTTTACAGTGGTATAGGCGACAAAACAGGATATAGGCGGCAGTGTCTTCCTTATAACAACTAAAAATACACGGTTGCCAACCCGCCCGCCAAGCGTGGCAACTATGGCAAGTATTCATATGAGGTAATCCATGGGAGATGACTTTGTCATATGAACATAGTCATCCCCCACTTTTAATGGGTTGTAAAGAAGCCGTGGTAGCTCAGTGGTTAACGCTCGCTGTAAATATAACAGAACGCGAGTAACCCGGGTTCGATCCCCGCCGGCACCAATGAAATTGTTAATTGCAATTTTAAGTGCTGATTTACCTCGTGCTCGGCGGTGAAGGAAAACATCGTGAGGAAACCTGCATGTCTGAGGAATAAGAAAAAAAAATATTTCGAAGACATGTGTAGTTCATCATCACGCATTTGGGCAGCTCGGCGGACACTTCCTTGCCCTAAACCCTCTAAGAAATGAGGGGAGGCCTGAGCCCAGCAGTGGGACGTATATAGGCTGTAACTTTACTTTTACTTTACTAAAGGTAAAGATAACGGTGTTACATAATGTAAGAAGCTAAGAAGCTACGAGCTAAGCTAAGAAGCTAGGAATTGCAAGTAAAATCTAACATTCCCTGTAGATGATGGGAAAACGATAAAGTTTATATTAGACGTAAGATATACAGACCAGAGTCGGGTAGCAGCGTCGGAGGTTGAAGACACGTCAGACAGAGAAGTCTGATATTGTGATTCTCAAACCGCATGCCAAGTGTGACGATTATCTGTATGTTAACGCAATTCCTCACTACAACGTAATGGTGGGTGTACACGCTCGTCGAGACACCACGGACAGGCCGAGTACGAGTGTATATCCGCTGCTCTTGTCGCGTCGTGGTGCGTCTAGCGGCCCTCGTTCGCTATCTAAAGGTCTAAAGCGTGTCGGTTTTTTGCGCTCGAGTCAAAGGGTCGTGAGTCTCGCGATAAAAACGGAAGCGTACTCTATCTGTTCACCGCACATGGTTCTGTTACGGTAAATAGAAACCATCCACGATCTTCTTCTCGCCATGGCTTATTAATTTTCTTTTTATGGTAAATGTGTAAAAAATATAATAACTAATAGCACAAAGGCAAAACGCAGCAACAGTTTTATCTAGATCCATCTCAGCGGACGTACCGAGTTCAAAAGATACGAGTTTGTGCATGGTGTGTTCTCGTATCCAGCCTCTACGCGACGAGAGGCACGCGAGACGACAAGACGAGCGTAAACAGCCGCCATAAGAGGCTCATATCCATCAGTGGAGATTTACAGGCTGATGGAGTGATGGGAACAAAGATAAAGATTGGGCATAATTTTTTTAATATTATAAGGGTTACAAACGAGCACACAGTCCACCTGGTGGTAAGTGAATGCTTTGACCCATAGAGATCTACGTCTATGATTAAGAATCAAAATGCAGATGCGTTACCACCTTTGCAAACTAAAATAGAAAAATAAGCTGCGGCGCATCACCTATTTCAACTTCCTTCTGTCGCCTGTTACGATACCCATAGCACGATACGGGATAGTCGATGTTCTTTCAACGGTATATTGATGATGGTGATGAAAAACGCACCTAGTAGAGCCGCGCTGCAGCTATATTATGGTTGTAGCACGAATGGGTCGGCTTGACCGGGGAAGGACCACGCTCTTACAGAATGCCAGCGTACAATAGTAGCTTAATACTGCTGTGTTTTGTATGGTGAGTGTAGAGATCCGGAGACCGTTTTTTACTGGAAACGAGGCATTCCATGGTAATCCTCAGTGGTGAGAACGCATCTAAGTTTTGATTCTTGAGTATAAATGTAGATGTCTATGGGTCACAGCATCCACATAGCATCAGGTGGACTGTGAGCTAGTTTGTCACCCTTATTCTATATAAAAAATAGTGCACTTAGGTTCAATAAACCCTTCGATGAACTGCTAATCATAATAAAATAATGGGAGTACATTCTGGAAATTATTACGTGAAATTTCGTTCGCTTGCGGGAAATTTTTCACAAATCCC
The DNA here is from genome assembly GCA_036936625.1 of Parnassius smintheus behrii. Classification (NCBI taxonomy): domain Eukaryota; kingdom Metazoa; phylum Arthropoda; class Insecta; order Lepidoptera; family Papilionidae; genus Parnassius; species Parnassius smintheus. The sequence continues at coordinate 5,807,314 of JAUPFT010000020.1, read as the reverse complement.
GAAAACAATAAGCAATCACTGCTTCCTGTTGTTGGCACGAATGCGGAAAGTTGCAGTTAATTGTTTTTAAAGCTATAAAATTCAGTTGGCCCGTAAATCAAGACGTAGAGGATGAAAATATTGTGTCAAAATACTGTTGCACGGTTCAATATTTTTTTTTAACTTTACGGTCACCAGCTTGACATTTTTCTTTCCCGATTATTAGAAACAAAGAGGAAATTGTTTTGTTCATAACGACATCTAGAAGAAACTACAAATACAACTACAAAATAACGGATTATGATATTGATATCTACAAACATATTTCCGGAAATTAAACTAATAATAATAAAAAAGACTGACTACAAAGAACTAAACATAATAAAACTATTTACACAAATAGACAATCTGATTTAATATCTTATGCTGGTATTCTGTGAGAGCGTGGTCTTTCCCCGTTCGAGCCTACCCAGTCGTGCTACAACCATAATATACATGCAGCATAGGTAACATATATAGGTACATGTAAAGCTAAAGCTATATTTGGCTGCAGTACGAATGGCCGGCGAGGGACCATGTTTGCACGGAACACAAGCGTAGCATCACCACCAAGGTGACGACGCATCTTATGCAGATTATATAATTTAAGAGGACAAGAGATAAATCTACTATATACGTGTATGAAAATCAATTACCGTGGGTTAATCTCGCAAAGACTCGAAAACAGCTCCACCGATTTTGATGATTTTTTGTGTGTATTTGAGTGCGTCCCTGGATCGTTTAGATTTACAACTGGATCCGGTAGGTGGCGCTTTTGTCGAGATCTAGACATCACCCGTGCGAGGTCATGGCAGATCGCTAGTTTCTAATTAAAATTTGTTTGTTTCTTATGTCGCTTTAATAGTAATTTAAAGTTTTTAAAAAACATCAACATCAACGAAGACTTACTGGATGATATCCTTAAATAATATTGATTAATTTTAATTAGTTTTTATGATATGTAATAAAAGATTTCAATTTAATTTAAAGTTGGAAATCGTTAGCCGGGTCAATGACATAATATTCTGATTCAACCTGTGTCTGACAACATAGCTTCGGTCTTGATGTTCTTGAAGCCGACGAAATTAAAGAATTCTTAATTTTGATAAAAATAAAAGATATGTATATGACACTATAAATTAGGGAATTAAAAATGAGTGCATAATATAAAAATTGGCTGATCGCTCCATAAAACTGAACCCAAATAAAAAAATAAAAAAACAAATGTTCGAATTATTTAAATTGAATCCTCATCCAAGGCAGAGTTAATTAACCAAAAATAATCTTATAGAACGAAATTTAAGAATACGAAAGGACATATAGACACTGGATTATTGCTAAGCTAAAGTAGCAATGGGCCGGCCACATAGCTCGAAAAACCTATAACCGATGTAGCCTCGTACCGGTAGATGAAGTGTAGGGCGACCTCCCACTAGATGTAGTGACGACCTGGTAAGACATGCAGGAAGTCGATGGATGCAGGTGGCTCAGGACAGTGCTAGGTTTTCCTTTGGGGAGGCCTATGTTCATTAGTGTATTTGTGAAGGGCTATGATGATGATGATGATGATATAGACACCATCCCTGCAAACTTATATTCTTCTAGTATCTTAGCATAAACAATAGATCACAATTATTGAATACATATTATTGCATTTTTGCTGGTTTTATTAAATAGGGAGTTCAAAAATATTTATAACAATATGTTTTTTGTTATGTTTTGTAAACAATATAATAATGTAAAGTGATATGTTAAAATAATAAAGATAATAATTTATTTTAATGAAACATTGGTAGAGTTTATTCAACTTAGAAAAAGGCACAAATTTATTTGACTTTTTAATATATTCAAAGAAAAAACCAGCCAGTAGCATTAAATCAGTCACCGGCTAAATTAAAAAATGTTGATGTGAAATCATTATCGATGAATGAGCCCATAAAGGATCCCACTGATAATGTTTGTTTTTTTTTTAATTATAACGATAGCTAATAAAACACAAGAAAACCAAAACGCGTGAAACATATATAGCTATTAAGACCCTAGTAACCTTCCTAGAAGATTTTTAATCTTTATGTTCAAGCCATGCTAATTCAACTTATGTTTTGTATATCTTTAAACGGTGTCCTGTACCTAAAAATGACGTCCTTATTGTTTAATAATAGTATTTTGTCATATAAACACCTCTCGTAAAATCATTCTTTCAAACGTGGTAGAGCCATGCTGCAGCTATATTATAGTTGTAGCATGAATGGTTCGGCTGGACTGGGGAAGAAACAAGCTCTTACAGAATACCAACATAAAATAGCAGCTCAGTGCTGCTGTGTCTCGTATGGTGAGTTTAAAGACCCGATCACCCTTTTTATTGAATACGAGGCACTCCATCTTAGTCCTCAGGGGGAACAACGCATTTGTATTTTGATTTTTAATAGATAATAAATATCTTTGATCAACAATACCTACATAAATATAGTTTCTTTTAGGCGACCACAGCATCCATTTACTATGTCAGGTGGACTGCATGCTCGTTTGTCACCGTTAGTCTATAGATATAATCTAGGCTCCCTTTTAGAGGAAATTAAATCATAAATGACAAAGATCACAGGCATAGTCAAAACATGAAAAAAGCTGAGTGTGCACAGTGTCAGTATTTATCTAGGCCAGTGATTCTGAGTGAGTGATGCCTTTCCATCGGGGTGATTATATGATCGCTTATAGTGATAAATCCTTAGCCGAGGTAACCAATTCCCGCAGAAAAGGATTAGTCTAAGACAAATTAATCGCTTTACTTAAGTAAGATGGCTGACTCTGAACCGGCTGGGTCATCTTTTAAACCTTGCTTAAGGCGATCGCAGTTAATCTCGCAGATTCAATTAGAATTTTAATTAAGTACATTTGAGAAATTAAAACTTTGACATAATTAAGTTTATGTGGTTTTGCTTTTGTTGTTTATTTTATTATTTTCCTTTAGGCTACTAAAGTCCACTGGATCTTAGTCTTTCCGATTGTAGAGTATGTATTTTTTGTTAATAAATTTTTCAGTCTTATTTCGTTCGAACCTGTCAAATGTCCACAGCTAAACATAGGCTTTTTATTATTTATTTTTTATCAGAAAGGTGCTACTGCCCATCTCCAGTTTATTCTGCTTACGAAACCCGCTAACTTTTTTAGTATAAGGTTGATAAATGAGCACACTGTGAAGATAAGTAGATGCTGTGGTTATAGACATCTACATCTGTCTTCAATTAAAAATGAAAATGCAATGCCTCTTTCCAGTAAAAGGGTTTAGTTTAGCTGTTATTTCACGATTTAAATATATATATACTACTACTTAAATTTCTTTGGTGTGGTCCCATCTCAATCGAGAAGACCTATTCGTGCTACAACAATAATATAGCTAGCCGCAGCGTGGCTCCACCACGTATAAAATAATATGCTGTAACATTGTGTTTTCAATGTTGTCAATTTTAAGTGTGACCGTCCATTACACAAGCCTCGCTTACGAGGCGATGTCAACACAACGGCTGCCATATTGGGACAATAAGCAAATTAGCTACAATGTAAACTTATGTGTCATTTTCAATGTTCTTTAAACTACTTTGTTTACAGCTTAATGTACCTGTTTTGTTTTAGTACTAAAATACGATTGTTGACTTAATAACCGTCTTAATAAACCAATTCTGTAACACACAGAAAAAATTAGGTTTCCCCGAAGAGGTTATCAAAACGTAGCCAGTGGAGGGAGGCAACTGTGTCTACAAGTCTAATGTTAGAGCCTTGTAGAACTTCCCGTGGAGTTCCTTCTTCTTCCATACGGTCTCCCGGGCGGAAATGCTCTGTACTGCCGGGACTTGCCATCAGCAATGAGTAAATCCTTAATCACAAGAAATAACTACTACCACCAAGTTACACTTAACTAAAGTCCTCTAGAACTAATTTCGGCCACAGTGGTCAACGCACACTAGCCATCTGCGTAGGACAGGATTACAGTACACGAATGTACGTGCAAGAACAGGTGCGCTCTCTAGTCCCTTTTAATTAAATCAAACATAGCCCGATGGAACGGTAATCAGGCACGACTGAAGAGATATCACGCGAAAGATTAACGGCTTTCTGTGCTGCAACACCAGTTTGACATAGCAGCTTAATGCTACTGTGTTTCGTATGGTGAATGTAGAAAACTGGAGACCAATTTACTGGAAATGATTAATATAATCAGGTGCGACAACGTATCAGCATTTTGATTTTTAATCGAGGATACATGTAGATACATCTATGGGCAATCGGTATGGGTGTGCTCGTTAGTCACCCTTTTTCTATAAAAAAATGCCCTGGTACTGACGACGAATAAAAACCTCGCAAAAATAAAAAGAGACCTGTGCTTAGTAAAAAAAAAAAACAATTGCTTAAAGATCACCTAAAGTTATCGAATCATCATCATCATTACAGCCCATCACAAGTCCGCTGCTGAACAAACCCCTTCCCTTTATATTGCAACCCTGAGCCACCTGCATTCATTGAGTTCGTGTGCAATTAGTAATTTATGTTACCCTTCCTTATGTACGCTAGGGTTCATAAAAGATACTAGTTGTTGTTTTTTTTTTAATTTTACCCTCACTCTAGGATTTTATCCTGCATCGTTAAGGTGGTTTACAAACATTTATTTCACAAAGACAAACATCGAGAATACGAAACAGCGGCCCTAAGCACAGCAACTCGTTGTTAAGCCACTGCGCCACGGAGCCGTACTAAACTAATGGTCGCCCGGTGATTGAAATTTAACCGTAAGTAATAAAATTATTAGGTTTGTATTTAAAGCAAGCTGTATTTCACTTTCAATTGCAGAACAATATAAAAACACATATTATCTACCATACAAAATATAAAATAAATGCTTTTTTACCTCGACATACACTTGCACACATACATACATAGAGTATTGGAAATTTTTGAAATCACACAAAATTCACAATTTATTCTGTGAATCTGTCAATAATTATTGTTGGTAAAATTTTAAAGTTCTTTGGCGATAATTCACACTCTGTGCGACTGTTTGACCACAGTCTGTTACGTATTTAATATTGGCAGTATAAACGCTAACAATCGACAGACAGTTTGACAATGGTAGCGTGAATGTAAACAATGAATGTTTTATTTATTAAATTTTTGTAATACACAATATATGTATAATGTAACTATACCAAATCTCACTCACTCGTTCGTCCGTACAATATGCTTAAAAAGGTACCTATTCAAAGTTTTCTCTTCACGTATTATATAGATTATAGTATATAGATTACACTTTATTTCCATTAAAATGTTCCTAAGCGAGGTTAAATAAATCCAAATTCGAGGACAAGATCGAGCTATTTTGTTACAAAGTGGACATGCCTAATTAATTTATCTAAACGTGGTACAGATATGCTGCAGCAATATTAGAATCGGAGACCTTTCTTCTTTACAGTTATGAGGCATTCTATCTTAGTCCTCAGTGGTGTATACGCATCTGCATTTTAATTGAGGATAAATGTGAAGATAAATATGCTAAAACCCACACGATAAAATTGTTATAACTTAGTTCTATTCAATTTGTATTATTCGTATAATAACTCTTGAGCCTTACGTGGTCGCAATCATGGACTATTCATGGAAATGCCTGTAGGTATAGAACAATTTGTTTCGTGCTATAGCTGAACTTAGTTCACTTTAAAATAACTCGACTTGCCCTCGAGGTAAAGTTTAGTGTCAGTCAACTGAACTTCTATGGAAGTCTGTTGCCCTCATCTAGCCCGGTATTAACAAAACTTCTTGTTTAGTCAAAGTAAATTAATTTTGTCATAGATAAATTGCTACGTCAAATATTATTAATAAACGTTTAAGATATTAGACAATAAAATCAACAAATAAATAATTGAAATCCTATACCTTTATAAACGAGCAATTCCTATATATATATATATATATATATATATATATATATATATATATATATATATATATATATATATATATATATATAAATAAATATATAATATATATATATATATATATATATATATATATATATATATATATATATATATATATATATATATATATATATAATCGGAATTTCGGAAACGGCTCCAACGATTTTCATAAAATTTTGTGTCCAGGGAGTTTCGGGGGCAACAAATCGATCTAGCTAGGATTTATTTTTAGAAAATGTCTTTTTGTCCGTGTTTTCAGGCAATGAAAAACTGCTACAACGTAAGAAGGTAAATTTTGACACTGTGTTAATGATCGTAATAGCACAAGTGGATATCGAGCGGTCGCGAAATCGTAATGCCTTGGTTCGCGTCCTGTCTTCGGTCCGAATTTTTTTCCTTTTTTTCAAGTTCCCTCCTTTTGTGAGAAAATCTATAATGTCGAGCCCTTTTTTTAGTATTTTTTAAAAATACGAAAATTTTAATTAAACTAATTGCACTCATGAGTTTTTATTCAAATAACCAGTTCAGTTTTTTCTATCATGTCAATAAGATCAAAAATATTATTCATCAGTATGTAATTTGTATCTAAATGTAATTTCAAAAAAAAAAAAACGAGCAAAGCTCGGTCATCCGGGTACTGAATAATTGAAATGATTAATATTTATATTGTGAAGAGAGAACATTAACTTATTGTTTTCTTATAAATTGCTTATTTATTCAGCTCTCCTATACGGACACGTCAATACAACTTGTAAACGAATAGGAATTAGGAAGCCTTTCTGTAAAACGATATTTTATGCTCCGGCTTATGCCTTTCCGCGAATTCATATAGCACGGCTCATGCACGACAAAAAAGAAAAAGAAAATATTATTTAAGCTATTATTATTTTAAAAGTATATGATTGCGCCAACGCACAACCTTGCATTTTGTATTTCTCGAAGTATTTTGTTAGTTAAATTGTGTAATTTTGGTCGTGTCCGCAAGCCGACAACGGTTCGCAGTTATCATCGTGCCCGCATGGCCGTAGAGGGGGGCCGCTCGCCGCTTCACCAAGTAAGTGCCTGTCCCTATTTATGAGCTGTTTTATTTGTTGTTCCTCTTTCGGTCGTGTCGGCCAATACATCAAATTAGTTTCAAAGCAAGTATATTGTCCAAAGCCTGCCACGTGCCACGTCCAACATTATGTTTTGGTTCCTTTTGAACAACGCTAATACAGTCCACTTAATCGTTCGCCCCACAATACCTTTCGTCATTCGTGCACCCATAACTTTTTGGTCCAGTCGATCCGGATTTGAACTAGCAACCTATAGTCAATTAGTATACGTTACGTTGAGGCTAAGAAGGTACTCACAGAATACCAGCGTGAAATAGAAGCATAATGATGCTATGATTCGTACGATGAGCGTGGAGAATCGTTATCGAATATCCGTTTTACTGAAACAAACCATCTTAGTCCGGATGATAGCGTATCTGCTGTTTGATTAACCTAAAACGTATTTTTATATATCAATGGGCAACAGTATCCAATTACCAACAGGTTTACTGTGGGTTCGTTTGTTGCAATTATTCCATTATAAAAGATCGTAGGTACTTACACTTCTCTTTCTCTCTCGCAGACACAGTTGCTTTATCTGAAACAACCAATAATTTATTAGTATGGTTTTTATTAATATAATCGTAACTATTAGATACCATTGCATAGGCCTCCCCCACAGACCGATTCATGGGGGGGATATTTGCCATATTTACCACGCTTGGTAAGTGAGTTGGCCACCGCAGTTGTTTATATTAATTCAGCTGTTATCTGGAAGATTTGCATATAAATATAATTGTATATGATAGCAATATAATGAAATGAATGTAGGTACTTCACAGTGCTCGTTGTTCTGCTATATCATGGATTATTGTGCAAATATTACCATGTTTTAGTCGGTTTAAAGGGTATTGTGGTATGACATTTACGATTATCTTAATAAGAAGGCTAACAAGTCAATGATGATGAAAAGAAAAGAATAACTGTCTTCGAGACTGAATTCCTCTCACTGCGGCTAGTCACAACAGATACTAGCAATCTGCACAAGATTATAGTGCATGAATGTAAATGCTATTCCCTTGCTCTCATAGTCCGATGGGACAGGATCCGACACGACTGGTGAGAAATCAGCTTTCCGAGGCGCGATGTTAAACACCTAATTTTTTGACTCCGAGCTGACACTGATTTGGCAGAAAAATCTAATAATTGATTCTTGGTCCCACCTGGAATTCGAACCCGGATACCAAATGATCAGCAGTCACGTTTACTATAAACGAGAGAGTCGATGAGATATTATCATGTGATTCTAGGATATACAAACGGAAAGCTTAATTTTAATTGTTTTCACTAAGTAATCAACACAAGTACCAGGATATCATAAACAAGTAATAGCATTATGCATAGAACTGTGCTAGCTGTTGTCTAATACCACGGGATATATTACTACTACGTATCTATATACCTCGTGCACGGACTTATAAAAACGAGTCGCACAAATGTATAATTGTTCAACCAGGTGGGTGAGGCGTTTGACGCAATAGTGTGGCATCATTATTACACCGAGGCATATAAACGTTTACAATTGATTTTTGCAATTGCAACATTTTTGGCAATTGATTGAATATTTACTTTTCATCTTTAAAAGTCCTGGACATGGGATTTTCCCATTATACGGAAGATTTGCCGTAATACAACACTTGATATGCGAATTGGCGCGAATAAGATGTTTAATGCTGGTAGGTTCGGGGAATAAATGATACGTCTAGTGATCATGACTGTAGATTTAATACTCCCTGAATGGCTCTTAGTCTATTACATATATGAGCATACTGTAGTGTATGCTCATATATATGATAGACTACTAGACGCCCATCGGCAAAAAAAAGTAGAATTACAAAAAAACTTTTTTCAATGTAACAAAACTTTAAAATATTAAAATTCTTATACTATAACATACTTATAACATAATAAAATAAAAACAAATATCGTAAACACTGTAATAAAAAAAATTAAATGATCCTATATAAATGTTTCGCAAATTTGACTTTACTTTTCTGGCTATATTACATCTTATCTGACTTACACGAGAAGTTGTTACTGCTGTATATCGGAAGAGATTTTTTAGCTTTTCCCATAGTCGTCCCTTTCGGTAGATTACTATGTTCATCAACTCTCAAAAGTCTGAATGATCTGAAATTTTGTATATACAATATGTAACAAAAAGCTTGTGTTTCTCCTTAAGTGCGTTATCAACATCAGTATTAAAATGTATAGAAAATAACTTTTCTGTTTGCATATTGTATGCAGTTTTATTACCTCTAACTAACACACTCATCGGTGAAGCGGGGTCTTTTATAAAACAAGGAGTTTTATCAGAGGTAAATGCAGAGGTGAGAAAACGACATTAATTTCAAAATAAAAAATTATTTGAATTAAGAAAAAAAAAGTTCGAATTTTACTGCAATAAAGTTATTTCTTTATGTTTGAATACTGATTCTGTTAACGCAGTTAACGGGAATGCAAAACCCTGTGGTTTATGCGTTAAGGAGCGATAACAGTAAAATAATATCATGACCATTATTTTTATATAGAATACGTGTGGCACACGAGTACATAGTCTGCTTGATGGTGAGTGAAAGCTGTGGCTCATGAACATCTACAACTAACCTCGAATAACAATAAAAATACAGATGCGTTGTCACCGTTGAGGACTAAAATGGAATGACTCGTTATCAGTTAAAAAAGGGGCTCCACTTCTCTACACTCACCATAGAAAACAGCAGCATTAATCTGCTATTTCACGCTGATATTCTATTAGAGCTTGGTCCTACCTCGGTCGAGCCGACCTATTCGTGCTACAACCATAATATAGCTGCAACATGGCTCTGCCACGTAAAAAGTATAGACTTAGTATTTCCACTATGATAATATTTTTTGTCTTGATTTATATGCAGGACAATATACAGAAGTGTCGCTTTTTGCTATACCTACCAGTTCTCAAAACTTTTCACATAAAACATTTACAGCGCGCAATTTAAGTGTAAATTAACTGAAATGAAATTTGAAGTGGGACATAACAAAGCGTTAAATTATTTAAAATGCAAAAGTGGCCATGACCGACATGAACATCTGTAATTATTTAATATTGCTACAATACTACTGCCTAATGATGCGTCATTTAAATTATTCATTAATTTTGTAGTAGCATTTCTGATAATAATGATTTCTTATATTTACGCGAACACTACACATGATTAAAACTACTTTTACGGATTTTATCGCGTTAATTTTACTTTTTATTTTTAATTCCCGACGTTTCGGGCGCTTTCCAGCACCCATGGTCACGGGGGACTGAGATGACTGACGTCCCGATGTCATTGTTAAACCCGGAGTACCTTCAGCTTTTTTAAACCATAAACAATAATTAAAAAAGCTGAAGGTACTCCGGGTTTAACAATGACATCGGGACGTCAGTCATCTCAGTCCCCCGTGACCATGGGTGCTGGAAAGCGCCCGAAACGTCGGGAATTAAAAATAAAAAGTAAAAATAAACGCGATAAAATCCGTAAAAGTAGTTTTAATCAAGCATTTCTGATGTTTTTAGAAATGTTTTAAATTACTTATTATTTAAATTTATGAATATTTTCCATTTCACGAAAAATTTTATTTTAAGCAATATACCAAATGCTTTTTGCAAGTAAAATTGTTGCCTTAATTTTCGTAAGTTTAAATAATTAAATAAATGTCCTGTATGTTTGTCCTCGTGCAATTTATGTATGTAATTGTGAACCTCCCACGATACAAGAGAAAATCATAGTGTAGAGGTAATGACTCAAAAAATTTAGTAATTATATACTCTTTGGGTAATTAACTAGAGATAATTAATACTCAATTTAAATAAGCGATAGTCATTGATTATAAGCGAGGTCGTTAGTGGCTACGCGAATGTTTCTGCTTAACTCATCTCTTTTATTGGGTCGAGACTTTGTTGTGTCAAGTGCTCATCCCGAGTGGATAACTGCGATACTGATCAGCTGGTCAGTGGGTCAGGTATGTGGTCCGCATTGAGCTGCGATTTGTGTCGGCACATTGTCAATGTGTACGTTGACACTGGCACGGTTAGAAAATTATCACTTAAAATCGTTTATTAATTTACGAGACGAGAGGTTATTAATATCTTAATATATTTTCATAAGTAACCATAATATGGCAAATAATTTATGCTCGCTTTGCAATGTTTATGTGTAATAATGCCAGGAAAATATGAAATGTTTGGGCACTCTTTGTCTTTTTTTAAGTAAAGGTTTGATTTTTTTATAAAGACTCTTCGTGCGCCTGAAACTGGCTGGCGTGACCAGATTTTGGGTCTAGAGAATAATTTACTAGAAAGAAGCATTTCTCCTTAGTCCACAGAGTTGACAGCGCATCTACAATTTGATTCTTAATCTGGGATAGATGTAGATGTCTATGGGCCGTAGCATCCACTTACCATCAGGTGGACTCTGTGCTCGTTTGTCATCTGAATTAGTTCTTCTGAAGCCACAAACTAACTGATTATCCACTTGATGGTAAGTGGCTATTGCAGTCTAGGGTTACACGCAGTCAACATCATACAAACAGGCTAAATATGCGTGGTCATTCCTGAAGACTAAGATGGAATGCCTCAAACATATTATATATATGTATACTATGTATGCCTCAAACATGTTATATATGTGTATAAATATATATAGCTCAGATAGTAAATTTCACAGTAGGCGAGCAAACCGGTTTCGATCCCCGCCGGCACCAATGTAATTGTTAATTGCAATTTTAAGTGCTGTTTTGCCACGTGCTCGGCGGTGAAAGAAAACATCGTGTAAAAACCTGCATGTCTGAGAATTAACAAAATATATATAAATGCAGATGCGTCGTCATCCCTCAGAACTAAGACGGAATGCCTCTTTTCCATAAACAGAGTATCTGGTTATCTTCACTCACCGTACGAAACACAGTAGCATTAACTTGTTATTATACGCTCGTATTTTGTGAGAACGTAGCCTTACCCCGGCTGTATCTGCCTGTCTACCAATTTGTGCTGCAATAATATATATATATATATATATATATATATATATATATATATATATATATATATATATATATATATATATATATATATATATAGAATTACTCTTTATATCCTTTAAACTGAAACGCGGTAATGTAAGCACTACTATTTGGTGGCAGACATAAGTAAGATAGGTGGTACATATCCAGACTGACACCTAGATAGAAAACTAGTTTTATAAAATTAAACATAAACATAAATACTCCCGTCCGTCACTCAGAGGGGTAGACAGAGACTGCAGACTTCCATTTGGCACGATCCTGACACACCTATCTCGCCTTCTTTACATCCATATACCCATCCACGCATACGCGCTCGTCGGATAAGGCTACTTCTAATTTGGCCCATTTTCATCCGGTTAATATGGTCACTTTTTTATAACTCAAAAACTGCAGCCATGTTTGCATAGATGGCTTTGTGATACGATAGCTCTTGATCGATCAATCTAATAATAAGGGATCAAAAAGGCGCTGCTTTATCGATTTCATTTTTACCGTTGAAATTATAGTGAATATTTTAGTTGATTTAAGTATTCTGTAGTGTAGTTAGCTTTTTTTAAATTGATTTTTCGAAGTGTTCCTAATTATTTCTGAAGCTTGCTTGCTATTTTTTCTTAATATATTACTTACAGTATACGACTTTATGTTTTTGTCTCTGTTCTGCTCCTAGTATTGGTTTTATAGGGCAGCAAAGCTAAAGATGACCATATTTCTCTCACGTACCTTAGTTACATCACTTAGTGAATTCTTCTTTGAAAATGATTTTCTATACTTCTCAAAACATAACTAAACATAAATATTTAAAATATACATTCATTTTCGTACGAGCTACATTAGACGGATTATACACAAAAAAATTTTTAATTTATTTTTATTTTCAGCTGAAACAAAAGCGAATACAGGGCACTTCAGAGCAACGTCGCTCGTTCCATTGTTGTGGACTCTTCCGAGCTTCTTTATCCAATACTAAGATTTGCTCAGTGTTCACACAATACGCTGGTTTTAGCTTTTGAATGCACAATGTAAAATCTATCTTGGAACTTATTGTAAAGCTTGGTACTCTATGTTAAATCATCTTGGTCGATTATTGACCAGATATTCCTTTAGTTTACAATGCGTTCACGAAGTAGAGTCGACAGAACATATATGATGATACGGACACCGACGTGATAGCAAGATAGTGTTGTGCTGTTTATAGCATACAGAGGAGGGGGGGGGGGTTCATAATCGTAGCTTGAACGAAAAGGAAGCCACTTGTTTGGTCCGAAGTGAATGATGTAGGTTTCTTACGTTGTAATAATGCTTACTATTATTATAGTATAGGGGGCAAAAGATCATGTATTTTTGCCTATTATACATAAACATAATATATGGTTTTGCTATATTTTTTATATTACATTATACTGTAAAAATAATAATAATATAAAAGTAAGTAAAGTAAAGTTACTGCCTATATATGTCCCACTGCTGGGCACAGGCCTCACCTCATTTCTGAGAGGGAGAGGGCGAGCCGTGGTAGCTCAGATGAGCCGTGGTAGCTCAGATGGTTAACGCTCGCTGTAAATATAACAGAACGCGAGTAACCCGGGTTCGATCCCCGCCGGCACCAATGAAATTGTTAATTGCAATTTTAAGTGCTGATTTACCACGTGCTCGGCGGTGAAGGAAAGCATCGTGAGGAAACCTGCATGCCTGAGGAATAAGAAAAAAAATATTTCGAAGACATGTGAAGTTCGCCAACACGCATTGGGGCAGCACGGCGGACACTTCCTTGCCCTAAATCCCTCTCAGAAGTAATAATAAATTAAATAATAATAATAATACTTAATAATAAATACACCTAATGGTAACTTACTAATATCGCCCATGAACAACTGCAACGCCAGGGGAATTGCAGATGCGTCGACTGCCTTTTAAAAAAGAAAAGTATCTTTTCTTGAAGGTCTCTAAGTCGTGTCGTTGCGGTAAAATTGCGGGTGGTAGCCGATTCCATAAGGAATTATTAAATTAAATACACATTAAGTCACACTATCACATCCTGTAAATGTCATAAGAGACGACATAAGGTATAGGTTCGAAAGAGCCCTGGGACCTCCGAAACCCAGTAGTCTAATTGAATGGAATATGAAACCAGCTAAAGATATTTTCTAGTTAATTAAAACGCAACTGCATCGTATATTCTACAAAGTTGTAAAGTGTTTCTTCTTTTCTGCCCAGAATTTCTGTTTGACTGCTACCACCCTCTTGCAAACCTCTGTCAAGTAGTTCTGAATCATATAATGTGTTCCGTTAAGAAGAGAAAGAGAGTTTATAGTTATAGTCTGTTAGGAATTTCAGATCCATCGAATGAAGAGGGGAAGTGCTTTGCTTTTCGCGTGCGGCTTGAAGAGTGACTAAAGCTCCACGTGGTTGAACTCAGATCAATTTTAAGATCTCGTTAAGTCTCGTGCTGTCTCTATCGCTTTAAGTCGTAGTGACTGTGACTTAACGACATCTTAAAATTAAGTAGCGTTTAAGTAATTGGCTATTAGGCTGTTGGAATATGATTTTAGCACCGATACAGTGTAACTAGTTGGGATAAGAACACAACTCCAGACATTTTCTTTGAAGGTCCATTATAAGGTACTCGAATGTAATACAGTCGCCTTAAACTTTGCCGTCTTATAAAACCAAAACTAGAAGGAGGATAGAGATAAAACACATAGTCGTATACAACTAACAAATATATTAAGAAACATTTACAAACACGCTTCGGCAATAATTAGAAACACTTCGAAAACTCAACGTAAAAAAAACTAACTACCCTACACAATACTAAAATCGACAAAATATTACTATCATGTTAACCGTAAAAATCATTGTGTTATATTATATATAAATCAATGGTCAAAATGGCGCCGACAAAGCAACGCCCTTTTGACCTTTTATTACTTGATTGACCAATGAAGAACTATGGTATCACAATGCCATTTATGCAAACAATGCTGTAGTGTTTGAGTTATTAGAAAGTGGCCATATTAACCAGATAACCATTTTACTCTCACCACAGAATAAATAATAGTAATACCCTCCTGTTCATGTGCAACACAGTAGCCATACTATTTACATAGACGGCGTTAGCTTGTTTATATGTTTCCTATTCATTTATAATATCCTATCAGAAGTCCACCCTTTCCTGCCCCTAATTCCTCTGCAGCCGTTTCCCAGTAGTGGGATATATGTAGGTTAATACTCTTTACTTGAATGAGGCTATTATGCAGTTTTTATTTCGTTCATGTTTTCAAAGATATCACTTTTTTATATGATAGAGTGATAAACGAGCACACAGTCCACCTGGTGGTAAGTGGTTGCTGTGGCCCATAGACATCTACATCTATCCTCGATTACAAATCAAAATGCAGATGCGTTGTTACCCGTGAGGACTAAGATGGAATGCCTCGTTTCCAGTAAAAAGGGTTTCCGGTTCTCTACACTCAACACACGAAACAGCATCATTAAGCTACTTTTTCACGCTGGTATTCTGTGAAAGCGTGGTCCTTCCCCGGTAGAGCCGATCCATTTGCGTTTTTATTCTACCACAATTAAAGGTAGCGAAGAAGAGAAGGACAGAAGGAATTTACAGCTGAACAAGGGTTTTTCCCATAAATTGTCTCATGGGAATACTTGTCATAGTTGGCAGCCTGCCTGCCTGGCAGGCGGGTTGGCAACTGCATTTTTTAAAAACTTGACTTATGTTTAATAAGAATGATTAATAATCAGTATTCAATAAAAATATATTCTATTATTAACATATTTTGTGTTGTTATCGGGAAGATGTTGCTGCCAATCTCCGATTTCATTTCCCTCTGTAACCTCTACGGAATGAAACAATGGCCGACAAATTATATAATCGATTCACTCACAAAATAAATTCGAATAAATCAGTGCTATGTATGACTCGATATAAATATTCTTTCTTTGTAGTATAGACTTTTTGCACCCTAGCAAACGAGCATGCGGCTCACCTGATAGTAAGGGACTACCGCGGCCCGTGAACAACTGCATCATCAGGGGATTTGCAAGTGCGTTGTTGGCCTTTTAGAAAGTAGAGTAATTCAAGATAACTCAAGTCATTACGTGATTTTTATAGCAGTAATAATATATGTTAATGTCTGAGAACTACCAGCTCGTATTGCGTTGCACGGAATTCTAATGCAGTTTGCATTAGGCATGCAGTTCATTACTGATCGATAGACGATGGATAATATGATAAATGGCAATTATTTTCTACGCGATTAAACATGTTCGTGGTAATATTTAATAGGTTATTTATTGGTCTTGAAACTGATCGCATTTAATAGGTTTTAGCCGACTTCAAAAAAGAAGGAGGTTCTCAATTTGACTGTATTTTTATGTGCGTTCAGGACTTTTATGTAGGTAAACCGATTTTGATCATTCTTTTTTTATTTGAAAGCTGGTGCTCCTCAGGTTATCTAATATATATTTTATGAAGGTATGATTAGCATTTCTTGAATTATCCTTCATAATGTGTGGTAAAGCCACGCTGCAGCTATATTATGATTGCAGCACAAATGCGTCGGCTCGACCGGGGAAAGACCAAGCTCTCACAGAATGCCAGCGTAAAATAGAAGCTTGCTACTGCTGGCTGTGTTTCGTATGGTGAGTATAGAGATCCGGAGATCCTTCCATCCCATCAAAGTCCTCAGGGGTGACAACGCATCTGCATTTTGATACTTAATCGTGGATAAATATAAATGTCGATGGGCCACAGCATCCACTTATCATCAGGTGGACTGTGTGTTAGTTTGTCATATAGAATAAGTCAATAAAAAAATAATTTACTTCGATTACATTGATGACGTTCTCATTTTATCAACCGACTTCAAAAAAAAGGAGGAGGATCTCAATTTGACTGTATTTTTTAAAAGTGTGTTCCTTAGAACTTTTTTACAGGTGAACAAATTTGGATGAATCTTTTTTATTAGAAAGCTGGATTGCCTTCGTGTAGTCCCCTATAAATTTGATCAAGATCTGATTAGTAGTTTTTAAGTTATCCTTAATAATGCGTATTTAATTGATTTTTATTGATACATTGATAATGTTCTCATTTTATATATATTAAAATCGGTTGTATAATTTTTTTAAGTTTACCTCTTGTATTTTATTAGTACATCATTTTCTTTTTTGAGAGCTATTTTAGCACATTCAAAGTAAAAAAATTAGAAATGTGTATTATTTGAAGTTATAATATATATATATATATATATATATATATATATATATATATATATATATATATATATATATATATATATATATATATATATAACTTCAAATAATACATATATTGTTATATACGTATATTTATATATATATATATATATATATATATATATATATATATATATATATGTATATATATATATATATATATATATATATATAACTTCAAATAATACATATATTGTTATATACGTATATTGCCAAAAGTAAAGCGTGGCTCAGGGGTTTAGCGGTTGCTGTGAATTTCACCAATGAAATAGTTAATTGCAATTTCAGGTGGTGATTTACCACGGGCTTCGCGGTAAAGGAAAAAATATCGTGAGGAGACTTGCATGTCTATGAAATAAAAAAAAATTCGGAGATATTTGAAGCCCGCTATCACGTGGGACAGTGCGGTAGACATTTCCTTGCCCTAAAACCTTTCAGAAATAAAAAGCCTGTATGTGTTATCGTATTTCTTTACAAAGGTCACGCTGCAGCTATAGAATGGTTATACCACGAATTGTTTGCCTCAACCGCTGCCAAACCACGCTCTTCAGAATACCGTCGTAAAATAGCCCCTGAATCGAGCTGAGTTTCGTCTGGTTAATGTGCTAATGTCTTTCGTATAGTGAGAGTAGAGAACTAGAGAACCTTTTTGTTGAAAAACGAGATATTCCATTTAAGTCTTCAAGGGTGAAAATGAACCTGTATTTTGATTTTTAACTGCGGATATATGTAGATATCTATGGGCAACAGCATCCACTTACCATCGGATGGACTATGCACTCGTTATTCAAAAAGAAGGGGCAACTAGATAAGGATCTACAGATCAATTGGAACAAACTGGTTTGCGTCAGACGTTAAATATCGAGACTTGTGTCGGGCAGCTGCGTATAAAAGGCGAGATGTCTGCCATTGTGATTGTCCATCCGCTTGCCAAGCGTGATAATGACAAACCCTGGACTGGCAAAACGAGAGAGGCTCAAGTTCAATAAAGGTCTTTAAAAGCCGTATTATTGTGTAGCGTAGTCACCCCGACTACGGTACACAATAAAGCACAAAAAAAAAAGAAATAAAGGGAAAAAATATCGAAAAGCCTAGCAGAGCAGTGCCCACAAGTAGCCTTCAGCCCTCCACGAACGTTTTAAAGGGAAATGGACGACCCACCACAAAACGTTGAAGTAAGCAAAGAATTTAAAGCAAGCTAGACATACCCGAGTCTATCGCACACTTAGATTTTGTGTGTACTTTATACATCCAGCTTATATTACACTTACTTATTACAATTATTATAGCATATAAAAGTCCAATTCTGAACACAGGTCTAGACTGCCTGATGACAGACATCTACATTTATTCTTTATGATTAAGAATCAAAACGCAGATGTGTTGTCACCCCTGAAGACTAAGTTGGAATGCCTCGTTTCCAGAAAAAAAATTCTCCGGATCTCTACACTCACTATACGAAACACTGCAGTATTAAGCTGCTATTTTACGATGGTATTCTGTGAGAGCATGGTCCTTCCCTGTTCGAGCCGACCCATTCGTGCGTCAACCATAATATAGCTGCAGCCTACACCGCACTACCACGTGTACTCTACCACGTATGATATATACTATAAGTAATGTAGGAAGTTTATACAGTAAATAATATTTAATAGCAAAAACAGTTTGTAATTGGAATCACGATAACGATTGAATAGTACGATCGTATTGAATACGCTTATACTTTGAGCATTCGCTTCAAATGGTACTGTCTTAACGGGAACTATTATACGCAGCCGGTGAAATAAACGCGTTAATTAATCTAACGCGAACGGGTTGGATTGATGCGTAATTTAAACGGATTAGTGTGACCATTCCATGGTTTTTTAGACACGGTCTTAGTTTATTTTATAGAATGAGGGTGACAGATATACACAAAATCCACCTGATGATACGTGGATACTGTACCTCACAGACATTTATTCTCGAGAATTAATATACGGAACGCGTTGTCACCTCTATTGGCTAAAATGGAATGCCTCGTTTAGAGAAAAGGGTCTCCGGTACTCTACAATGATAATACGAAACGCATTAACGCTGGTATTCTGTAAGAGCGTGAACCTTCCCCGGTCGAGTCGAACCATTCGTACTACAACGATAATATAGCTGTAGCATGGTTCTACCACGTAAAGGATTCTTTTTGTTTTGAGTCGTTTTGTAACCAGAATATAAAATACTCCAGCACAAGTGACAAGGTATCGTATTAACATATGTGTATCCGCTAACACAGAAAAACATAGTTTTAAGCAACCTGCCGTACGATTACGTTACCTTGGTAGGAATATTAGCTTAAGGAATAAAGTAAAAATTAAACATCTATAAATACATTCTAATGCTGGATGCAAGTCTTTTACTATTCTTGACGTAGTCATAGAGGACTACTTCGTTAATCTAGTGGTTCCAGAGTAGATTTCGGGGTTAGACCACAATGTGCTCGTAAATGGGGAGAAGTTGAGTCTTGTGGATACCACTTTAAGCCCCGAATTAAATTTTTGATACAAAAATTTAATTCTTAGATTAGATTACAGCTTGCTTCTCCCGCCTGATCCGTAATCATGCTCACCCTAGCTCAAAGCCCTTTTCAGGCCCAGCGACGATAAGTTTCAAGCTCAGACGTCGCACCTTCGTCACTTTACATAATCCTGGCACATTACAATAAACGTGACTATCAAGCAGGTGTCACCAGACTTATGCGACAGAGTATTCAATTTGCACGAAATAAGTTCGAAGTAATGGGTGCAATTCAGTTATTATATAATGTCAAGTTGGAATGGATCGATTTTATCGTCTATATTAACTTATTTTAAATTACTGGTATTTCGAGTCCTCTACAAAACCCATGTAATACCTAAAACTTAGTTTCATTTAAATGTGTAATATTCGCGTAAACATAAATCGTTATTTCAATTATCAGTTTTGCATACACTCAGTATACGTAATACAGCAGCTTTATGACTTTATATAGCTTTATGCTAGATGACTTACTTATCTACCCACCTGAGTAGAAAGAGTGTCAATCTACGGAAGGTGGCCAAATACCGGGCTAAGTGAACTTGGGAGAGGCCTGTTAGAGCTGTTTTTAATAATAATAATAATAATTTTTATTTCATTTCCAAAACACATGTTTACATATAGGAACTATCATGATTACAATTAAATAAACTAACAATAAGTCACATAAACATAAACACTCACGCCTGTCACCCAGAGGGGTAGGCAGAGACTACAGACTTCCATTTGGCACGATCCTGACACACCTCTCTCGCCTCCTTCACATCCATACACCTACGCATGCATGCTCGTCGGTTAAGGGTACTCCTAATTTGGCCCGTTTTCAATAGATCGCCAATTTGGTCGATAAATTTTCGCCTAGGACGTCCCTTTCCGACTCTGCCATTCACTTCTGCAACATAAATTTTCTTTGTCACTCTTTCCTCATCCATTCTTTCCACATGACCAAACCACCGAAGCATTCCTTTCTTAATCCTGGTCACAACATCATCTTGCAAACCACACTCTTCTCTTATCACACAATTTTTCACCCTGTCATTCAGATTCAGCCCTAACATACTCCTTAACGACCGCATTTCTACTGCATTTATTCTACTCTCGTGCTTCTTCTGCCATACCCAACTTTCACTACCATACGTTAAAGTAGGGACCAACACAACATTGTGAATTGCCATACGTGCCTTTTTTGACACATTTTGACTCTTCACAATAGAGTGCAGGGCCCCATTTACTCTGTTTCCTGCGTTCACTCGTCGTTCTATATCCTTATCATATCTCCCATCCCTGCTAAATAACAATAAGTCTAATAAAAATAACAAGCAATAATTAAAATTAAAACTATGTGTAGCTTAATAATATAAAATCTGCGAGAAAAATTGAAAAGACACGTTTATAATATTAGCTACCTGCCTGAACTAGGCTGAGTACCTGTGTTTGATAAATAATAATAATTATTATTTCCGACAGACCGAAATTCGGTCACGGCAGCCAGCCTCAACGGAGAAGACATCGGCGCAGGACAGTATTATAGTGCCCAAGTGTTTGCGCAAGCACACGTGCACTCTCTACTCCTTCACTCTTATAATCCGATGGGACGGTAATCCAAACGGAGATAGATCAGGCACAGGACCAACGGCTTTACGTGCTTTCCGAGGCACGGGGGTGAGACATCGCCAATTTCCTAACTCCGGGCAGCTACTGAGAATTTCTTGACGGAAAATCTCAATAATTGATTTTTTTGTCACGACCCGGGATTCGAACCTCGGACCTCATGATCGGCAGTCGCACTACTACAACCACTAGACCGGCGAGGCAGTAAGTTTAATATATGTAGTACAGAAGAAATAAAGTGAGCGGTACTTATGCTTGACATCAAAAAATACGGGGTTACCAACTTCGACTAAGTCAAAAGGAGCGTTACGAAAATTTATCTACGTTATGTTGTACAAGTTTTTTAGCATTTCTCTAAGTAAGTTAAACGTAAAGGACTTTAACTTTCTGTATTTAAACACACCGGGATTTTCTACCGTATTACGGTGTCGTCATTAAATGCATATTTTTTAAAGAATAATGGTTAGGAACGTTTATGCAGTCCATCAGATGGTAAGTGGATGCTGTGGCTCATAGACATCTACTTTTTTATAGACTTGGGTGACAAACGAGCACACAGCCTACCTGATGGTAAGTGGGTATTGTAGCCCATAGACATTTATCCTTAACTAAGGATGAAAATGCATATGTGCTGTCATCCCTGAGGACTATAATGGAATGCCTCGTATCGAATAAAAAAGGGTCTCCTGTTCTCTACACTCACCTTACGATACACAGCAGCATTACGACGCTATTTTACGCTGGTATTCTGTGAGAGCTTGGTCCTTCCCCGGTCGAGCCGACCCGTTAGTGCGACAACTATAGCTGTAGCGTTGCTATACCACGTAAAACATCTTCTTTTAAGAATCAAATGTATCGTCTTCCTAAAACAACTAAAAAATTAAAATAGTACAGAAGAAACGAAAGAACCAACCCGCCTGCCAAGCGTGACATTTGTATCTATGAGGCAGTCTATAATGAAGGCTTGTGGACTTTTGATAGACAGTAACAGTATTATAAAATTCATATAAATATTCGTTTCAGAGTGAACCAAGTAACGTCAAAACTACAGTCTACTTTTGTGAATCGTTTTCTGGTGAGAAGCATTTCGCAGCTGCATCGTAGTTTTTCGTTGTAATAACAATGTCCTCCCTAGAACAGGTACTTATGATCTGAAGAGATAAATTTCTGACGTCCGGTTTGCGTGCATCTCGCGGGAGTAAGTAGCGTACGGTTGGTCTTGCAAAATCCTTATATTTGGCGGGGTGTAGTGCAAAATGTATACAAAAAGTAAGGGACGTGGAGCGTTAAAATTTGTTCTGACAAAAAAATTCTGTAATATTAATAATCATTAATTTTTATTTCAGTTATCCATGTAATCCATATAATGTATTAGTATAAATGAAACTTATAATTTATATTAGCACCTAAATCTAATTCTTAAATACAAGTGCCTTATCAACTAAACAGAGGCGAAAATATTGCTTCAAAATAAATTAATCATATCTATCAGCAATTATTTTTAAGATAGATTTGGAGCTAGCCCGCTCCTGTCGAGCACGGAGGCCGTTTCTTATAATGGCGTAGTACAAGTCAAGACGCATCTTTGCAAACATGCCTGATGCACTGCAAAAACGAGGTAGCCCCCAACAAGACCCTGAATCCGTTATTGTACTGGACGCGTAAGGCGTCGACATTCGACAGCCCACTGTGAATAATTCGACCACAGACTGCACGTGTAGAAAACTTGGCAGTAGGACGTTATGTAATGTCTGGCTGGTTTAAGCGTCGAAACAAAAACAACGACACTTCCTACCAGTCATATAATTAAGTCTCACAAGTCCTAGGAAACGAATAAAGTTGTTGTTCATACATTTATGTCCGCTAAAAATATATATGTTTTTTTAATTTAATAAGGGTGACACGCTAGCACACATTCCACCTAATGGTAAGTAGATATTGTGGCCCATAGACATCTTTATCTATCCTCGATTAAGAATCAAATGTAGATGCGTTTTCACCCCTGACGGCCAATAAGAAATACCTCGTTTCCCGTAAAAGGGTCTCCGGTTCACTACACTCACCGTACACAACACAGCAGCATTGAGCTACTATTTTACGCTGGTATTCTGTGAGAGCGTGATCCGGTCCAGCCGACCCATTCGTACTGCGGTCATAATATTATAACTACAGCATGTCTCTATCACGTATACAACAAACATTTTAACATATCTTGTAAAATTACGTTTATTGTTAATGTGATAAAACTTTTATCGGAATAATAAAAGTGACCAAGAATAGTAAAAAGGGTACGAAGATAAGTCATGATTTTATGCTAATTTTACTTCATCGTACTAGGATAATAAATTTCTTCAACCGGAATAGGGGCCGCCTCCTTATGAACAGCAGTCGCTGTGACCGAAAAAGGATGGTATATTTTAAAGTTAGTTACAATAAAATGAAACCTTTCACTTATTTGTTTCTTTCAATTTTTTACAAAAATCTTCTTTTTGGAGAGAGAAAAATTTTGCTGTACCTTTTAATAGAAGTAACAAACGAGTATACAGTCTAGAGTCCGAGTCGAGATGCTGTGTACCACAGTATGTACCTTTTGAAGTAAAAATTACTTACGCACGCTTGACTTGGGGAGGAAGCTGGCGAACGCGTGACGAAAGCGTTACGAAAAGTGTGATCGGGCGAGACGAACGGGAGTTGAGTGGGGAATATAAGAAATAGAGAGCAGTGCGCGTGCACATTCTTCAAACAAAGACTATCAATGCATTATTACCACTGCGGACTTAAGTGGAATGCTTCAGAGCCTGCAATTATACTGACTATTCTTCAGATCGCGCCATAGCAAAGCAGGCACTGATGCTTGGTGGCAGAAATTGGCAAGAATTCGGGACGTACCCAGATGTACACCTCGGCAGTAAACGAGTCTTACCGTACGTCCACCTTTGATTAAGAATCAAAATGTGGATGCATTGTCACCTCTGAGGACTGCGATGGTATAACAAGTTCCAGAGAAAAGGGTCCCCGGTTTTCGTCACTCAATTTTCTTAATATTTTGTGTGAAAGTGCTCAAATCGAGTGTGCATTGCAGCCATATTACGTTGCAATGTAGCTCTACCATTTATATAAAATGTATTTAATATTTTTAGTTCTAACAACTTGGTGTGTCTTGTCCAGCCTTACATTATAATTTATGTTGTTTATTCAACATTGCATATGACGATTGAAGACGATACTGTCATATTAAAAACATGTTTTCCTTTACCTAGATTGCTTAGACTAAGAACTCACGAAGAGATATTTATACGCGCTCGCACCGCTAGAGGAACTATGACTTTATTCAAAAACTCACGAGGCCGTAGTTTTGTGCGAACTCCACACTGGCGCAGAGATGGTAACGCCTACAAATGTGGTGGAAAGATGATCGCAAGTCAGGCGGGCGCAAGGCGGGTTATTTACGATGAATCGATTTTTTTTAGAATGAGAGTGACAAACGAAGCACACATTCCACCTGATGGTAAGCGGACGCTGTGGCACATGTACACACATTTATTTAGGTCTCCGGATCTCTACACTCACCATCCGAAACATAACAGTATTGAGCTGCTATTTCACGCTGGTATTCTGTGAGAGCGTGGTCCTACCTTGCACCTATCTCTGCCATGTGATTGGTTGCTGGTCATGAGGTCTCGGGTTCGGGGTCTTCGGGTGATTTTGACAAACGTAAATTTCGTTTCGAGAATAATGAATTTTCATTTATGAGGTTACAAATGCAGAATTTTTCTAATTCCATATGAAATCCAAATGAATAAAATCTTTTTTTGTAATAATCTTATCATAGTTAAATTTTAAAATGATATTCGGACGACTATCGAAAATTGATGCGAAATTGCTTCGTAATAAGCGCTTGACATGTTGAGTGCCGCTATTATGTGTAGCATCTGATTGGCTCTTCCGGCTTGAAACATGTTTGATTGTTCATAACTTCATAACAGGGCATAAAGTCAAGGTCTGCGCACGGACGACCTTGTGTTATGTGTCACGTGTCACACGGCTTACTGATCATGTAGGTACATAGTAAGTCACGATATACCTTCGATCAATTAATTGATCGAAGCGATATACATTGTTAAATATGTGTTTGTGCGGTATAATCTTGTGGCTTGTGGGTGGGTTTGATGTTTATTGATAGTCAATATAGTTACAGGCTCTCAGTTATTCCATCTTTGTACTCAGAGGTGATAATGCATCTATACCCTTGCTTGTTTGAAGTTGGTCCTGAACTGTGGTAGCTATTCACCATCAGGTGTGTAAGTATAAGTTCGTATTTTTTTATAGAATGAGGGTGACAAACGAGCACACAGTCTACCTCACGATAAGTGGATGTTGTGGCCCGTAGACACCTACATTTATCCTCGAATAAGAATCAAAACACAGATGCGTTGTCACCCCTGAGGACTTAGATGGAATGCCTCGTTTTCAGTAAGAAAGGGTCTCCGGATCTCTACATACACCTTAGGAAACACAGCAGTATTAAGCTGCTATTTTACGCTGGTATTCTTTGAGAGCGTGGTCTCCCAGGTCGAGCCGACCCATTCATTCTAAAATCATAATTTAGCTGCGGCGTTGCTCTACCACGTATACATCTGTATTCTGTACGCTCCTTTGTTTAAAGTTGGCAGTAACTGGTCATGAACAGTAGTTTCTATTCACCATCTACTATTCACCCTCAGCTGAAAAGACTAAGAGACTGCGTATTTTATTTTATTTTTATTATACATAACGATACGTCAGTACCTGTACACTGAACATTTATGATAATTATTCAAATCAATACATTTGTTATCGTTCTTTTATATAATAATTCTTTATTTCAAATTCAAAAATCTGTCTTTATTAACTATGCCCTCGTTATATAGTTTTGAGATAGGTAAATTTGTAAAACAGCATACATATCTATTTAAAAAGTCATCTGATATTAATCCTAGGCCTAAAAGAAATCCAAATAGATTAGTTCTAAGCGAAGTTCCGAAGTCAGCTAAATATAGTAAATGCTGTTTATCAATGTGTGTACGTATATACAACAAAATACCTGATGAAATTAAAACACTACATAATATGAACGTATTTAAAAAAATATTGTACCATTGGTTAATTGACAAAAATATTTATGACACTAATGAATTTCTGACATTTTAAACTAGATTTTGACATTGTAAAACATAATTATAATTTAAATAAACATGTTTAATTTTAATACTACCTATATAGGTTATCTTGATTTAAATGTAATTTGCATGCTATATTATATTAAAATAGCAAAACATGTGGGCATAATAAGACTCTGAAATATCTGTATAATTACCATGTTTTAGGCAAATAGACTATTATTATTATTATTATTATTATTATTATGTGGGGTATCTATATAGTTTTCTCATCGGGTTGGGATGTATAAATATATAATTATAAATGAAAATGAAAAGATAAATATACATAAATATTAATAAAATAAATACAAAAATACATAAATAAATAAAAGCCCAACCAGATGGAAGCCCTCGGCAGGGGAGACCAAACGGCCAAGGGTTAGGGGGAAAGGGAAAGAAACCGGCGGACGATGCGGGCAGTACCAAGGAGCACCGCCTTCTGCATTTGAGCCCGGAGCGGTCCGTCACGGAGTCCCAGTCGCCTCAGATGACCAGAGAGGCTAACTGGGATTAGCCCATTCGCAAAGACGACTACAGGAATAATTTCGGTCGGCATACCACCCCACATGTCGGTCACCTCGTGAGCCAGGTCCAGATACTTTGATTGCTTATCTGTTTCGGCTTTCACGAGGTTCTCGTCATAAGGGATGGTAATATCGACCAAAAATATTCTTGACTGTGCCCGGTCCATCAGCACAATATCAGGCTTATTCGCAAGAATAGTCCTGTCCGTGATGATGGCCCGGTCCCAGTAGAACCTGGCGCGGTCATTTTCGAGCACGGCTTCCGGCAAGTACTTGTAGTACGGCACTTTCCGGTCCACGAGACCGTATTTCAGAGCGAGCTCCTGGTGTAGAATTCTGGCTACTAGGTTGTGCCTGTGCAAGTACTCAGAGTTAGAAAGCGCCGAACAACCGGAGATGACATGCCTAAGTGATTCCCCGGGATGGCGACAAGCTCGACAGATGTCGACGGTGCCATCCTTTAGGATGTATCTCCGATAGTTGTTGGTCTTAATAACCTGATCTTGTATTGCACAGACAAAACCCTCGGTTTCCCCGAAAAGGTCACCGAAACGTAGCCAGTTGAGGGAGGCGACTGTATCTACGAAGGGCTCATGTAGAGCCTTGTAGTACCTCCC
Organism: Parnassius smintheus behrii; assembly: GCA_036936625.1. Lineage (NCBI taxonomy): Eukaryota > Metazoa > Arthropoda > Insecta > Lepidoptera > Papilionidae > Parnassius > Parnassius smintheus. Next base: position 5,779,413 of record JAUPFT010000020.1, on the reverse strand, counting down.
GTGGAGCTCCTTCTCCTTCCATACGGTCTCCCGGTCAGAAATGCTAAGCACTGCCGGGTCCTGCCATTGCTCGTTGGCTAAGGATAGAGGGGTAAGACCTTTATCACTAGAAATGACGTCATTATAGAATGGATCATCCGATCTCGGCAAGAAGTATTGACGGAGACTGCACACTTCGCGATTATGCATGGTGAGCGCGCTCAGAAAGCCACGCCCACCATGCTTTCGCGGCAAGTACAGCCTCATTACCGACGATCTCGGATGATGCATCCTATGGGACGTCATGGTAGTGCGGACTTTTCTATCCAGGGCGTTAAGCTCAGTCTGAGTCCACCTGAGTATGCCAAAGGTATACATGAGGACAGGCATGACCCAGCAATTATATGCGTGTGACTTATTCACACCAGACAAAAGGCTGTTAAGCACTTTGGTCAAGCGTGCATAAAACACGTCGCAAACTGACTGTTTCATACCAGCCTCATCGATACCGATGTTCTGTGACATACCCAGGTATCGGTATGTTTCAGCCTTGGAAAGGGTCCTTAAGTTGACGGGCATAGACAAGTCTATGCCCTCAGAGTTAGCAACCCTTCCCCTCTCGACATGGAGGACCGCACACTTATCCGTCCCCAGCTCCATTCCAATGGAACTGCTAAATTCACAAGTGATGTTTAGCAGTTCCATAAGATGGGAGCGACTGGAGGCGAATAACTTGAGGTCATCCATATAGAAAAGGTGGGTCACTTTTGTCCCTCCTCTCCGTAGCTGAAATCCCCTCCCGGAGCACTCCAGTAAAGTACTGAGAGGGTTCAGAGAGAGGCAGAACCAGATTGGACTCAGACAATCGCCCTGGAAGATACCCCTTCTTATCCTTATGTGGTTCTCCGCAGCCATCATCCGCTCGCCCAGATGACAAAGGATCGTACTCCACTGCCCCATACACTGCTCGAGGAAGTCTCTAACTGTACAGTCAATCTTGTACAGCTCGAGGACCCTCTTTAGCCGTGTATGGGGCACCGAGTCGAACGCCTTTCTATAGTCTATCCAGGCGGCAGAGAAGTTCCGACGGTTGCGTTTCACCACTTTGCCTATGACCGCGTCAATGAAGAGTGGTTCCTTGGTTCCACGACCACCGCCCCGACATCCATTTTGAGCGCGTGACATCACCTGGTTTAGCTCCAGGTGCCGAGTGATTCTCGCGCTCAAAATGGATGTCAGTGTCTTATATATGGTGGGTAGACACGTGATGGGGCGGTATTTGCTCGGGTCCGTGGTATCCTGATCTTTAGGAACCAAGTGAGTGATCCCAGTAGTGAAGAGGCTCGGGAGCGACTTCTGGTCGAGAGACTCTTGAAACTGTCGGGCGAGCACAGCGTGACACACTATGAACCCCTTCAGCCAGTAATGATGCAGCCCGTCAAGCCCCGGACTTTTCCAGTTCGTGGCCCTACGGACCGCCTCAGCCACGTCTTCCGGCGTTACGTCCATAGGCGTAACACTCGCACCCTGGCTCGCCACAACTTCCATCCAAGGGCCCTCGCTGTGGTTTACGGGCTCTGACCACAGGCCACGCCAGAATGCGATAATGTCAGCCTGATCCGGTCCTTGGCCCGCTCCACATAGCTTTGGTCGCTCCAATGATTTATAGAGCCTCTTTTGATCACTCTGGAAGAGACGATTCTGGTTGAACCGCCTTGACCTCTCGGTAAATCGTCGAATCCGCTTCCCCCAAGCAGCGATCTTTTGCTTCAGGTCGTCTATGCGCTCCGTTAGTTTCTGCGTGATATCCGGCTGGGACAAACTGATATTTGTCCCAACAAACGCCATCCTAACGGTGCGCATAATCCTCGGTCTATTATTACCCGACCTGAAGCTTGTCAGTCTGCCGATAAGGGCCCTTGCCTTTGCGATACGGTCCTCGATTCTTTTTCTCCAGGCTGGGATGCCATGGGAAGTTTGGCGCCGATAATACGGCAAACTGCCACTGCGGCGCCAAAGAGAATTGAGTCCGTCTCGCAAAGGTCCCGGCTGGCTTCCAAATAGGTCACCAGCATTAGGTTAAGAGCCCTCACGACAGCCCGATTTCGCTTGCTTAGGGGTATGCGGGGAAGTCGCGGTCGATTTTCGATAGGGGTGCTGCGCGTTTCCAAAATCGCCTCTTCCAATATACTCCTCATTTTCTCTAGTTCGTGGGAGACTATTTCATCGTCGTTCGAATCAACCACAACTGGAAGATCCATGGCAGCTTCCACGTGTGGATGCTGGTCTGTCGTATGTGGAGCTGCATCTCCAGCCATAGCCGATTCATTCGACGACGAAATAGCCTCACGTCGTAGTCGTTCGAGTTCAGCATCATCAAATATTTTCGAGCGCATGATGTACCGAACTCGATCTGCCAGGTTTTGTTCCGTGACGGGGATAGAAGGCTCCAGCTCAGCAAAAAAGCAATGCATCCGAGACCTATACGCTATTCCCACAGCTTCTTCCCCTTTCGCCCTATAGTACGCCCGCAATGCGTTTTCATTCATAGATTTTGTCCAACGCATGCGACGTGCTCCACCAGCGGCGGGTGCCGCTTGCTGAGTCCGAGAAGACCCAGCCGACACCAAGCCTTCTGGTAGGGATGATGGATGCGATTATTATTATTATTATTATTTATTGACATGTTTATACTTCAGCGTTTTATTATTTATTCTGTGATTTAGCTTACCTACTTGTTACAAAGATATACATTAAATCATCAACAATAAGAAATGGGTAGAATTTAGGTTACTTAGCAATCTGTATTTAAAGATACATCCTATTCCCCCTTTAGATTAGGAATACATAGAAAATTTAATTTATTATCCACATTACAGCCCTTCACAAGTCCACTTCTGAACATAGGCATACCTCAAGGAATGCCACAAAGCACGGTCCTGAGCCACCTGCATCCATCGACTTCCTGCATGTCTCACCAGGTCGTCACTCAATCTAGTGGGTCGACTCTAGAACCTTTCTTCCCCAATCGGTTTTCTGTTTTTCGAGCTACGTGGCCGGAAATTTAATGTATACTGGAAAAGAAATATTAAAATCTTAAAAACACATCATAAACGGGTTCGAGTGTGCGTGTGTGTTTTTTATTTTGAAATATAAATCGCATTATTTATGTTTAGCGATCTCATGAAACATTTTATGTATTTTCCCACATTCACAGAATATTTAAAAGTACCTACCACGGATTGTAAACAACCAATAACCTCGTTAATTTAGTTCTCGTAATAAAATTAGTAGGCAGCACTAGATCAATAAAATTTAACAGCCAATTTAGGTTAAATGCATTGTAAACAGACAACCTAGCTATTAAAGAAGTATAAATAAATATGAAATATGTTACTATTCACAAACAATATAATATCTTTATTTTGATTATGGTCTTTCTGTCTTTATTTATAAAGAGGAGTAAATTACGAATAATTTTCATTATACATTTAACAGAACTTGTACACGAGTAACCGGAAGGCAAAGTTCTTTATAAGTGCCTGTAATCCTGGTAACCGTGTATAATAAAATATAATATCGACCAAGTCTTGGTAAAATTCGATACACCTACATACCTATTATAAAGCCCCAAAAATATTCGTGTATGTATGTATGTTTGAATGGAGGTTTTTAGTTATTTAAACTTTAACTATATGGCATATGGCAGGATGGGAGTTTGGGCATCCGGCCACCTGCACCAAATAATCGAAACGCAGAGTGTCTTCCATAGCGTTTTGCGAAAATATTTTTTTATGTAATATTAGGTGATAGACGACCACATAGTCCACCTGATGGTAAGTGGATGCTGTGTCCCAGACAGATATCCATATCCATCCTCGATTAAGAATAAAAATTCGGATGCGTTGTCCCCTCTGATGATTAAAATGGAATGCCTCGCTTACAGTAAAAGGGGTCTCCGGTTTTCTACACTCACAAAAATAATGATGCATTGTCACCCCTAAGGACTACGGTGGAATGCCAGTAAAAAAGGGTCTCTGGATCTCTACACTCACCATACGAAACACAGCTTTATTAAGCCGCTATTTTACGCTGGTATTCTGCAAGAGCACGTTTCTTCTTCGGTCGAGCCGACCCATTCTTGCTGTAACCATAATATACCTGCAGTGTGGCTCTACCACTGATGTGGTGATTCTGCAAGAAGATTACTATGAAGATTAGCGTCCGTTTATACCAAAACTCTTTTATTGACCACGCCTCCATATTACATCCTTTGACCGAACCTGGCCCACTTTTCACGTTTATGTTTTTGGTAGGATTTAAAGTACACCAAAAAGTTCGGAGTGATTTCGGAGGGAAAACTAATCGCGCCATCTTTCAGAAAATTCAGAACAATGTCTGCAGCGCCAACTGGTAATAATATGTAGGCAATATCGTTTATGTAGTTTTTTTTGTGTGTAATGTGATAGATAAAAAGGCAACTTAATACATGTTTGCTGTTACACAATCGGTCATCCGAAGTTATTTCACTGACGGGGCTGTGTAAATATTAATTCTTCTCTCGTTCAAGGGCTCTCGAAACGCAATATAGTGGCCGACACGTCTGGCGTACACTCGTTGTTGACTTCCGGTCTGCAGACTAGAGGTGGTTTGATTACATTGAGGACACATTTGTAAATGAAATTTCATTGTAAATCTTTCGATTTCTGGTAATATTTGCTTGCTGCTTACAAATTATTTCAAAAAAAAAAACTGAAATCTGTTTAATAGAACTATACACGTGTCATTTGTAACTAAACTTTAAATTAGATAAAACTAGTTTTCTAAACCTTTTAATTCCCAAATTAAAAGTTGAAATAAAACGCGATCAAATCCGTAATATTTGTTTTATTTATTATCTAGTATTCTCGTAAATATAAGAAAACATTATGTAATCTTAAGAAAACCGCATTCTATTATTTGAAAATAAAAAAGCAATTAAAATAATAAATTCGGAGTTATTCTCTAAGAAATGGAAAGAGACCTCTATGAAATTTATAAGCTTTAATATTATTATAAGTGTACATAGAATAATATGATTAATTTATAACAGGGTAAATTTGTAATCATTAACAGGATGTTTACCATTTATCGATTTTTTTGTTCAAAGCTTAGTTTGTTCAAACATTTCCCACTTTTTATGTATAGGTGGTTGATAGCAAATTTATCAAGAATCATTTCGTACCTACACACTTTTCATGTAACGTTTACGGCTTTCTTAAAAATTAGGGAAAAAAACGCGCTTTGGGACACTTTCGCGGGACTTTTTGTCGCGCTGGGGGTGGTGACACTCACTCGGGAAGCGGAGGGAGATTGGATGAAATTTAACTTCGCTCTATCACATACATATACTGTTAGATAATAGTATTACAGTAATTTTTCTAATTTTTCCATACATTGCTGACTAAAATGCTTGAACTTGGTGTCATGTCATGTCGCGCGACTCAGACGCGTGATATACGCGGGTGAAACCACGGAGCACAGCTAGTAACATACTTAGCAGGAACGTAATTTGAGACATTGGCAGAATGAACGTCAATGAACGATATTTGTCCGAACTACAATTATTTAACATTGAAATATCTTTTTAATATATACATATACACACACATATATATATATATATATATATATATATATATATATATATATATATGGGTTATCGGGAACCACAGGATTTATGTTACATGTTGTATATATAAATAACTTCTACTCCCTTATATATAACATTTAGCTTTCGGTACTCTGACTCCATCCATTTAAGCTTTAACTAGCTATACCACTTCTCCGTGCGCGCATATAAAAGGGTGTAAGGTTGCAAGTTTTCCGTTCACATAGGTATTAATATATAAATTTCGCTTCGCGCTTTAGTATGTATGTGGGAAAAATATACGACTATGAAATTTTTTACGTTGCGTTTCTAAATTTAAAACAATCATTATAGCTCATTTCGTTAATATTTTCATTTGTATGATAGGCTTTTGCGTTGAAACTAAACTTGATTACTTTTATTACGGTTAAAAAGCGGTGAAAATGGCATACTTTGCTATGGAAAACGTTTTACCGATATTGAAAACACTAAATATTTCTAACGGAACGAATAATTTCTTTTCGACAAAAGGCCTTTTGTATTTTAGGAAGCATTTAGCACGTCTATCTTACTGATATTTCGGTATTTCTTCTTCTTTAAAATAAATATTAATTTCTTTAAATACATTATGTAAAATTTATATTTATTCAGTTAAATCAGGAGGATCCTTAAGGTTAAGTGGAATGAAAGCTATCTTTCAAAGTGTAATTTATAACACTAAATTGTGTTCTTAAGCCCTTTCCCGTCTAGTGGGTATTGGGGTTGAAGTTCAGCTCGTTATATGTACATACTTATACGTTTATATTATTAAATTTTAAATTTTACTCTTGCGTTTTCAGTATATAAACTGCACAGAAACAAATATCCAGACTCGAAGCAATTTTTTGTATCCTATACAAATAATTTTTCCTTGCGGAATTAGAACCCGCCCGCTGTAAATTCTTTTTTCTATAGAAGACAGTCTTTTTTCTATACAAACGATCACATAGTCCACATAATGGTAAATGGATGATATGGCTCGTAAACATCAAAAACCATCGTTGTTTAAAAATTGAAATGCATATACATTGTCATTCCGAAGGACCAAGATAGAATGCCTTGATTTTAGTAAAAAGAGCACTGGTATTCAATGAGAGCGTGGTGCTACCCCGGTTGAACCGACCCATTAGTAGTAACATTAGTAGTGAACTAGTCTGTTCAGTTCATATACTATGAGACTTAATACTTTATAAGAACCACTTATAATTATTATACTTACACTATTATAACCACTTATAATATTATATAATTAAACTTGCACGAGTGTTTTTTTTAAAACCGAAACATTTTAATTATTCAAAATTTGTAAAATTATATATTAAGCTTTAGCAACGCTTTTAGTTGCTTTCACGTAGTAGCAGTTTTAACAGTGGTAGAGCCACGCGGCAGCTTTGCTGTTGCACGTATGGGCCGGCTCAAACCGGGGTGGTACCACGACCTCACAGAATACCGGCGTGAAGTGGAAGCTCTGCTTCCGCGTTTCGTCTGGTGAGTGCAGGTGGCCGGAGGCCCAAATCCCCCCCCCCCCCATCAACGTGGTTGCGGAATTAAATAATGATAGACTACCCCAAGAGGGTACCAGCACCCCTGGAGAATCCCTCGTTGAGCATCCACGACCATGTTTCTCCACTTCTGAGCGTGGGTGCTCAGGCTGCCCCGCGTATTCTGGGGGGGGGGGGCAAAATTCCGCTCAAGACTACAACTGCTCGGGGCACACGGAGCAACAAGACCGAGGCGACCCCTGCCACGCTGTCCGTGAATTTCTGCAATATCAGGGGACTTCACTCTAAACTAAACGCCGTCCACTACCATCTCGAGACGGCGAGGCCGGCTCTGCTCTTTCTGACCGAGACGCAGGTGTCCTCTCCGGCTGATGTCTCGTATCTCTCCTACCCGGGGTACAAACTGGAACACTCCTTTGTGCCTCGGGCTGGAGTTTGCGTTTACGTCAGAGAGGACATCTGTTCTCGATGCCTCGGCAGACTTGAAGGTTCGGACCTGTCCATCCTTTGGCTACGCGTAGACAGCGACGACCATCCGCGCGTCTACGGGTGCCTCTATAGGTCCCATAGCGGTAATGCCGAAACAGACCGACTCTTCGACCACGTCCAAATGGCTGCAGATTCGTTGCTACAGCAGATCCCCTCCGCAGAGATCGTGATCCTCGGCGACTTTAACGCCCATCACGCCGAATGGCTTGGTTCACGTTTAACCGATCATGCGGGGAGATCTGTTCATGATTTTGCCTTGGCATATGGTCTGACACAACTGGTTACTTCACCTACGCGGATTCCAGATGTGGAGGATCATGCACCTTCCCTGTTGGACCTTCTGCTGACCTCTCACCCGGACGGATATCAGATTTCCGTCGACGCCCCTTTAGGCTCCTCGGACCATTGTCTGATCCGGAGTGTTGTGCCACTCACGCTGAAATCGCGGTTGCATTCTGCAGGCTGCCGCCGTGTTTGGCACTATAGGTCAGCCGATTGGGATGGGATGCGGTCTTTCTTTGCATCCTACCCTTGGGGGCGGGTTTGCTTCTCGCCGGATGATCCCAACGTTGTTGCGGATTCTGTTACTGATGTGGTACTTCAGGGTATGGAACTTTTTATTCCTTCCTCTGTGGTGCCCATTGGAGGCAAATCTCAGCCATGGTTTGGTCGCTCCTGTAAAATAGCATCATGCTATAAGTAGGAGTGCTACCAAGCCTGGGTTGATGCATCAGCGTCCCGGGATGTAAACACCAGCGCTCTAAAAAAGAAGTATAATTCCGCCTCTAGGTCCTTCAAAAGAGTCATTGCCAAGGCAAAGTCAGAGCACATAGGCAGAATTGGCGAGAAACTAGTTCGCCTTCCTTCTGGAACCCGTGCATTCTGGTCTCTCGCCAAGGCTGTCCAGGGGAAATTCTGTCAGCCATCTCTTCCATCTCTGCACAGGGAGGACGACTCACTGGCCCATACTGCAAAGGAGAAAGTCGATCTTCTAGGCTCTTTCTTTGCATCTAACTCGACTCTCGATGACGGGGGGAGTACGCCGCCGACCATCCCGCGGTGTGAGTGCTCCATGCCGGAAGTGCAGTTCACACAGCGCTCGGTTCGCAAAGCACTCCTCTCCCTGGACATCCACAAGTCGAGTGGGCCTGACGGAATCCCCCCAATTGTGCTGAGGACGTGTGCTCCAGAGTTGGCACCAGTTTTAACGCGTCTTTTCCGGTACTCCTACTCCATAGGCGTAGTCCCAAAATCATGGAAGACGGCTTTCGTCCACCCGATCCCTAAAAAAGGCGACCGCTCAGACCCGTCCAACTACCGGCCAATCGCCATCACCTCCTTGTTCTCCAAAACAATGGAGTCCATTGTAAACTGCCAGCTCATGAGGTACCTTGAGCATCACCAGCTGATTAGTGACCGCCAATACGGTTTTCGCCGTGGTCGGTCAGCTGGTGATCTTCTGGTCTACCTCACTCACAGATGGGCGGAGGCAGTAGAGTTTAAGGGATAGGCATTGGCCGTTAGTTTGGACATTGCGAAGGCCTTCGATCGGGTTTGGCACAAAGCGCTTCTTTCGAAGCTCCCTTCCTATGGGCTTCCCGAGAAATTGTGCGATTGGATCACCAGCTTTCTTGCAGATCGGAGCATCAAGGTCGTTGTAGACGGTGCAAGCTCCGATTGCAAGCCTATTAATGCTGGTGTTCCACAGGGCTGCGTGCTATCGCCAACGCTGTTTCTTCTGCATATCAACGATATGTTGCATACCCGTAACATTCATTGCTATGCAGATGACAGCACTGGTGATGCTCTTTACACCGGCCGAGCCAATATTTCTCGGGAAAACGTCTCCGAGTGCCGGGACAAACTTGTGTCTGAAGTCGAGTCTTTGCTGAACAGAGTCTCGGATTGGGGACGACTAAATCTAGTCCAGTTTAACCCCCAGAAGACACAAGTTTGCGCGTTAACCGCTAAAAAGAACCCCTTTGTCGTATCCCCTCAGTTTCATGGCACTCCCCTTGTTGCCTCAGCCAGTATCGGAATCCTAGGCGTCGACATATCGAGTGACGTGCAGTTTCGTGGTCACTTGGAAGGGAAGGCCAAATTGGCCTCTAAAAAGCTTGGCGTGCTCAGCAGAGCGGGACAGTATTTCATGCCGGCACACCGCCTGCAACTTTACAAGGCGCAGGTTCGGCCGCACATGGAATACTGTTCCCATCTCTGGGCTGGGGCTCCCCAGTACCAGCTCCTTCCACTTGACCGCATCCAGCGCAGAGCGGCTCGAATCGTCGACGACCGAGTGCTTTCCGATTGGCTCGATTCACTGGCGCTGCGAAGAGATGTTGCATCTCTTTGCGTATTTTATCGCATCTATCACGGGGAGTGCTCTGAGGAATTGTTCGGATTAATCCCAGCCGCCAAATTTCGTGAACGCACTACACGGCAAACGTCCCGATACCATCCACACCATCTGGATGCTTGGCGGTCCACCACTGTACGTTTCACAAGGAGTTTTCTTCCACGTACAACCTCTCTGTGGAATAGTTTACCACCGGCGATTTTTCCGGACCGATACGACCTGGGGACCTTCAAGAAAAGAGCTTACTCCTTTCTAAAGGGCCGGCAACGCACCCGCAATTCTCCTGGTGTTGCGGTTGATCATGGGCGGCGGTAGTCACTTAACATCAGGTGAGCCGCATGCTCGTTTGCCCCCTCTTCTATAAAAAAAAAGTAAATAACTACGTGGACTTTTGAAACAATTTTCTAATGCTCACAATAACAAAATCTGATCATAAGTTCATAGGTTTTGAAAGAGAGGTTCCATTATTATTACGAGTTTCATACTGAAAATAAACTTAACGAAAATTTGCACGCAATTTAGCGAGCTGGCCGGGTATATGTATCAAACAGCTGGAAACTGACGTCTTATTAAACTTTTAGAGAATTATTTTATATACTAATAATAGAAGGTCTCGTGATTTGCGGTTAAAGCATCTAAGGCGTCCTGGGGGAAGAGTGCCGGTTTAAATTTGTGGCTCTTTCTTTTTTAAAATGCAGCCAAGACATCCTCCGGTTAAATGAAATGAAATATATTTTTATTTATTTGACGTGATAAAATAAAATAACGTTTGTAAAACGTCAAGAATGCGCTTTCTCATATAGATTGCTGCAAAATATGTACCACTGTGGACAAATAAATGAAAGTAATTTCACTTTGTTGTACACCTAATTATCATTATTAAGTTCAAATTTCAAAATGTCTAAGTTGTGGCGATGTAAGAATATCTATTACCTCGTATCGTTGAGTGTCGTCTCAGATTCACTCGCCAGCCAAGCGTGGCTTCTATGGGAATAATCCCCTTTTAGAAGCATTTTTTTTGGGAAGCCTGTTCAGTAGTGGACTTTGGTAGGCTGCAGTAATGAAGTAGTGTAATGCATTATGAACATAATGATTATAAAGAAGTTTTGATAGTTTTCAGTTTCATTAACTCCTCTAACAATCTAATGCGCGTTGAAAATACTAAACCAACCTAGCACTACTGCTGTTATTAACATCGAGTCTGCGACGGAAACGCGGGCAGCCGTCCAAGCAAATAATTTTGGTTTCCGATTAGCGAATTGAATGACCGAAAACGCTGTTTTCGGTTCAACCACACACACCCGTACATCGTACGTTATATTCGGACCCGATCAATACGCAACATTGGAACTGATTTATCAAAATCAACTGTTACTATTTACGCTTGCACCGGGAATTGTTTTGATATATCGTGATTTCTATTTTACTTCGTTACGTTTGGAATATTGTTTATGGCTCGTTAAATATTTTTTGTGAGGCGGCATCTAAATTAGTTTTCACGCGTAAACTAAATATTCAAATATTAATGTTTCTAATAGAAATTAATACTATGTAACATTTAGTTAACCTTGGGCAATCAAAATGTGTACACGATAAAAAACATTTAAAGCTCAAAACAAGTTTTGTTTGCTTAAAAAACACATTATTATTACTATTATTAAATGGCATTTAATAAATATAACATGTAGTTTTAAGATCAGTTAAGTCAAAAGTTTTCACAATAATTAGTTAAATATATAATTATAAATATAATTAGATATTAGCCATAAATGAAGTTTATTTTTGTTATACACATATAAAAATATCATTCGTTATTATAACCATGACCATAGCTATAACGAGTAATATTTTTTGTATAATAAAATAAACTATTTTTTTTAATATATAACTTTGGGGAACATTTTTAATTCTTGGCTAATTTATTGCATGGCTGTTCATCTGTCGAGTTTCTGAAGGAACAAATTTTTTCCAGATTCCGTTACAAGTTGAATGAAACTTATTTGACTGATTTTACTGTGTTAAACCTTAATTTATTTTGGGTGCATATTTTAGCAGTAAACATTTTTTTATTTAAAACAAATATATTTTTATTGCATTTCTTAAAATAAATGAAAACAAAGGGCGGATTTAATGCCTTGAGGCATTCTTTACCAGTCAACCCATGGAGTGGTGAAATTTAACGTAACGATAACTACGATACTAACTAACTACGATAAATAACTGTTTTAGTAGCTTAGAGGCAGGAGTGCTTACTCAGTAATAATTGCCTACACGAAAAACTTGAGTTTCCTCGGACTAGCAACAAGAAATATGTAAGTTGCAATTTTAAGTTTTGACTTACTATGTGCCTAGAAAGCAAAGAAAGTAAAGTGTGCAAAGAAAAAAAGCTACATGTTCGTTTGAATTTAAAAAAAAACTATTTCAAGCAGAATGGTAGTCTGATGATACGAGCCAGACCTATACTACCTTAATTTAGCTGCAGCTTAGCACTACTATGACATTTTAGTGACATAAATTTAAGAAAAAAATTGAATGAATTAGAAATAGAGATAGAGAGCATAGTATAATCGATGCATTACATAATAAGCCACTAGATGACATAGTCAAATAAGTGATGTTCGTATTATCGACATCGGTATAACCTCGCCAGGGTGGACGTTGCTTAGTGTTTGTACAAATATTTGTGCAGGAAGCCAACCCTTGACCAATAGCTCCATTGAAATAATATGTACTAAGCACTGGAACAGATGTCTAGACTTGGTTGTTTGCAACACGCGTTAAAACCCGCGGACTCAAACATATTTAATCTAGTTAAACAAATAGGGCGTGGTAATGATGATAAGCCGCTGGTTTTTTTATAGAACAAGTATCTGTAAGAGCATGGTCCTACCCCCATGGAGCCGAACCATTCGTGCTGCAACCATAACTGCAGAGTAACTCTATCACGTAGTTAGAGATAACCATACGTAGTAGAGCCATGTTGCAGATATTATAGCTTTAATACACATGGGTCGGCTCAACCGGGGAAGGACCACGCTCTCACAAAATAACAGCGTAAAATAGCAGAACCCTGCTGTTGAGTTTAAGGAACCGGAGACCCTTTCTGCTGGAAACGAAGCATTCCTTTGGATTTTTAGGAGGTGACAAAGCATCTGCATATTGATGCTTATTTCAGGACAGATGTAGATGTATATGGGCCACACCATCCCTTACCATCATGGGGACTGTATGCTCGTTTGTCACCTTATCCTATTAAAAAGAAAAAAAAAACAAACACCTCGTATGACCAAAATCATTCTATAAAATTCTGCTGCATCTAAAACGAGAGTAAAAACGAGTTTAGACAAAAAGCAGAAATTCTTTTGTTTAGTCAGTTTTAAAATTTAAAAGTTTTCATAAAAAATGGTCTCGGAAAAACGTTGATTTTTATTTTTACTTTTCTGAACATATTGTATATTTTATACTTCAGAGCGAACTCCGTTTTGAAGCTAACAAGCTACCCTAACTTATTCGAGATATCGTTAAAATGGTGGACGTTTTATGACAGTAATAAATATCAATTAGGTGATATTTTTGCAGCTATTCATTGAGCTAAAGCGTAATCGTGGCAATTCGTTGCGTAATGGAGATTTTTTATTTGTTTGTTACTTGACAGCCAAACTTAAATTACATCATAAGTAAATTTTATGAGGTTGTTTGGATATATTTTACTCAACTTAAGGAAAATGAAAATGAAGACGATTATGTTTTCGCGCGAATGGAGCCGCTAGTTAAACTTATTTTTGTTTTCAACATTAATATTTGTTTTGAATAAACAGAACCCACGTAGTAAATACTCACCACTAGACCAGGTTGTTTTTGATAAGGAGGAGGTACTCATTAAGAGGTATTTTACGCCAAGTAAAAAAATCAGAAAATATATATACTTATGATATTTTTTGTAAAAATTAAACGAGAAATATTGATTGATTCATAAAAATGCATTCTAAATCTTAAAATTCAACTATTTTTTTATCTGTGCCTCAAATACCCAAAACCATATCCGTCATATCAGATTACTTCTTGATATCACTGGTTATGTAAACTAGCTAATGTGCTGCTTATTATTTTGAAAATTTTCAAGTCATCATTACAATTGTTGCATTTTATTCCGAATTTTATTGAAAAGGCATCATGGAAGACTGTTCTCTAAAGGCAAAATGTACTAGTCTACCAAGGATAAATACATTGGTGGTGGCAAAATGTTTTGCATACAATCCAGATTTTTGTTCTGCCGAGTTGAGGATTGTCAGAATATCAATGTAAATACCTATTACCAACTTTTGTTTATACAATTAGTTACACCATACCAAGTCAGAATGTATTTTGATAATCATGTATGTTTACAATCATTAGTTATAATATTTAAGATAACCTAATCCATTACAAAACATGACTTGCAATACCTATCACCTCATGATGTTTTGTATTAAATGACAATTGAACTGAGCTCTAAACCCTACTAAGCTGTAAAGTACACTAGTCACTGACCCATACAGGCGTCGGGAAAACGTTACTACTGTAATGCCATCTAAGCCGATAGCAGTCATACGATACCGGTGTCGTCTTTAGGGTTATTTGGCACGAAGCTACACGTTGTTACCTTGTTCTCCTTGGGCAAAATTGCTTGAATGAACGCGTAATAGCCCATGTAATAAGCTATATAATTATTTGCTAAGTTCATAGTTTTTTTTTATTTTCCTTGAAAACAAAGGTATTTTATGTACGATCTTACACTTCACTTGACGCTACTTGACGACAGAAGGTCACAATATGACAATAATCGAATAAAGGTAAGATCATAATATACAAAGTAATTTTATTTATAATAAAGACAAAACGACTCTATGATTAAATAAGCCAGTTCAAAACATATTTAAATATTACACAAAGCATGCCCTGTTATCAGATGTTTCTACACCGTTTTAACCAAAGACCACTTAGGTTAAGTTAGAAATTTCTAAGTGCTTCGAAAATTTGTTACGCCTTATCCACTTAATATTCATTTGAGTGTTTTAAAAAACTGTGACACTAGAGCACTCGGAATGCAACGTACGACGATATGTTTACGTAGGGTTACCATATTGAAAATTAGAAAGTCCTGTCAAATAACCTTATTTTCATCATATCAACAGTCCTGAAGTTTTGTTGCAAACGTAATTAACAAGCGTAAAAAATATATCAATCAATTATTGGTTTTGTAAACTTTAGCAATCAATCCATGTAACAAATTCCACCCCTTAAAACGCAAAAACATTTTGTATTTTATTAAAAATCGAAAAATACTGACATTTGACGCCACTTTCGGATAAAAAAATAGCAGCATAATGCTGCTGTGTTTTGTATGGTGAGTGCAGAGAACCGGAGACCCTTTTTACTGGAAACGCGGTATTACATCTTAGTCCTCAGAGGTGACAAAGCATCTGCACTTTGATTCTTCATTAAGGATTATGTCGATGTCTGTGGGCCGTAGTATCCACTTACCATCAGGTAGACTGTATGCTCGTTTGTCACCCCTATTCTATATAAAAAATGGCCGCAATTCTGATATGAGCCTTAAGTCCTGACATGTCAGTATAAATCTTGGCGTATGGTGTCTCTAGACTCGCGTGACTCGGCCGGCCGGCACTTGTGCCGGGCGCTTGTTAATGATGGACGTTCGTTGTGGTCCAAGCGTATGATTATAAGCGATTTGTGTCTTTGTTTATTAATATAACATTGCCTTCACAGGGCGAAGAAATTCTTGTGGCACCGATAGATGGCAGTATGGTGATCTGTTTGGGATGTCTGTAACTGCTATCACAAATACCCGTTTCGTTTATGCTTTGACGTGTTTTGTTTTATGTCTAGAAACTATTCTAAAGTAGACATTTGTAATTGCAAAAGCGAAACAATACTGATACGTGCATATCTTAATTACACGTTTTTCACATTACCAGTTAAACAGTTATTGGTATCGTTACAATATTAGCGGTATTTCGTACTGTGATCAACAATCCGCCTGTGATGAAGAATATTAAAGGGATTTTTTAAATAAAATTAAGGTGACAAACGAGCACATAGTCCACTTGATGGTAAGTGGATGCTGTGGTCCGTGCACATCTACATTCAACCTCGATTAAGAATAAAAGTGCAGATGCGTAGTTACACCTGAGGACTGAGATGGAATGCCTCGATTTCAGCAAACGGGTCTCAGGTTCCCTACACTCACCATACAAAGCACAGTAGTATGAAGCTGCTATTTTACGCCGATATTCTGTGAAAGCGTGGTCGTGCCCCGGTTGAGCCCACTCATTTGTGCTACATTAATAATACAGCTGTAGCGTGGCTCTACCACGCATAATAATCATATATTTTATTTCTACTCCCAACCAACAGTGTATGCGTGCTTTGTTCCGGTGTGAAGGATATGAAAGCTTGTAAAATTACAGGCTGTTAGGCATACTATCTTGGTCCTCGTAATTAATAAAACACCCTTAACTTTCTTTGTTTAAAATAGGCTGCAACTGTCCATGGAAACATTAAAGTCATTTAAAAAGGACTGTTTTACCCAGAGCAACGATGTGAAGTATGTGAGAGAATGTGTCTGTAGCCTTCTTTGCTTGAAGTTGGTTGCACGTGTCTATGAAGTTCAGTAGAAACAGGGAACTATCAATAAATAGTTAGACTCTAAGTTCATTTTCACGTCAATTTTATTGAAAAATACCGGGGCGTAAATGTGTTGTAGACACAGCTTTTATGTAATAAAATGACCTCAAAAGGTGTCGAACTCACTTTATAATTTTTTGATCCTTTAGCTACCAAATGCTGTAATTAAACTTTAGATGTAGACGATAATATGTAGCTGCAATATTGTATCCGTCAATTTTGTTATCATCTATTTTCTGAATTGCCTCCCACTAAGGAAGCAAATTTAAGGACGTATTCATGTCGAAAAACTTATTAAAGCAGATATCTAAGTATTTATCCACTGACTAGTTGCGATATATTTATCACTTGGACCACGCGACTCCAACTAAAGAAAGTATCATAGCCTCATACTACGAGTATATTATGCTCGTGGTTATTGCGACTTCCGACTCACGCCGCGTCCGTGCCTTGCACTGTTACCGAACAGCAAACACTAATTGTTATAGAGCGTTCTCAGCGCTGCAATTTTGTGCGATTGGGGAAATGCTCTAAGTTTCTAACGTTCACTATATGCCGCTACACACTTTTCTTTTCAACTTATCTCGAAATTAGTTTTAAACAGTAAATTAATCCAAACTATTCCTCGGAGCCCTGCTCATGTATTTTTTTATATGTAAAACTATAATGACAAATGATTTCACATTCTAAGTATCATCATCATCATCATCATTACAGCCCTTCACAAGTCCACTGCTGAACATAGGCCTCCCCCAAGTAATGCCACAAAGCACGGTCCTGAGCCACCTGCATCCATCGACTTCCTGCATATCTTACCAGGTCGTCACTCCATCTAGTGGGGGGTCGCCCTACACTACGCCTACCGGTACGAGGCTGCCACTGAAGAACCTTTCTTCCCTATCGGTTATCGGTTCTTCGAGCTATATGGCCGGCCCATTGCCACTTCAGCTTACTAATCCGTTGGGCTATGTCGGTCACTCTGGTTTTACTGCGGATATCCTCATTTCTGAGTCTAACCCGCAGAGAAACTCCGATCATAGCCCTCTTCATAGCTCGCTGAGCGACCTTGAGCGTCCTCATACGGCCAGCAGTGAAGGACCACGTCTCAGATCCGTAAGTCATTACTGGCAACACGCACTGGTTGTACAATCTAGTTTTTAGAGATTGAGGTATACCTGACGAGAATATATGTCGTAATTTCCCGAACGCTGCCCAGCCGAGTTGAATCCGTCGATTGACCTATCGGGCGAAGTTGGACTTACCTAGTCGGACTATTTGTCCCAGGTAAACGTACTCGTCAACAACTTCGAGCATAGTGCTCCCAACAACTACCGGCATAGGTGTGACATGGACATTGAACATGATCTTTGTTTTGTCCATGTTCATCTTAAGACCTATCCGTTGGGAGGCACTATTGAGGTCATTGAGCATAGTGCTTAAGTCCTCCAGCGATTCTGCCATAAGGACTATATCGTCGGCAAATCGAAGGTGAGTGATGTACTCACCATTGATGTCAATACCGTATCCCTTCCAGTCCAGTAGCTTGAAAACGTCTTCCAATGCAGCGGTGAAGAGTTTCGGGGATATAACGTCACCCTGTCTTACACCTCTCTGCAGTTGGATAGGTTTCGAGCTCTGGTTCTGTACTCGGATAGCCATCGTAGCCCTACTGTACAAACACTTCAGCACTTCGATATACCGACAGTCAACTTGGCACCGCTGAAGGGACTGTAGCACCGCCCAAATTTCGACGGAATCAAAGGCTTTCTCATAGTCCACATACGCCAGGCAAAGTGGCAGATTGTACTCTTCAGTCTTCTGTACAATCTGCCGCAGGGTACGTATGTGGTCTATGGTACTGAAGCCTTTTCGGAAACCGGCTTGTTCGGGAGGCTGGAAGTCGTCGAGTCTGCGTGCGAGACGATTCGTACATTCTAAGTTTATCACAGTTTCTCAAATCATTTTTTATGGTATAAGGGTGACAAACACACAGTCCACCTAATAGTAAGTGTTTGCTGTAGCCCATAGACATCTACATCTATCCTCGATTACGAATCAAAATGAAGATACGTTGTCACCCGTGAGGACTGAGATGGAATGCCTCGTTTCCAGTAAAAAGGGTCTCCGGTTCTCTACACTTACCATACGAAACACAGCAGCATTAAGAAACTATTTAACGCTGGTATTCTGTGAGAGCGTGGTCCTTTCAAGGTTGTACCGACACATTCGTGCTACAACTATACTACTAATATAGCTATACAACGTCAAAAAAAATCATCAAGATTTGACTGAACAAGAATGCCATAAGGCATTCTCGGCCAAGTCTGGCCTTTATATCTCTTTTTTTTTTTTTTTTTTTTTTTTTTTTTTTTTTTTTTTTATAGAATAGGGTGACAAACGAGCACACAGTCCACCTGATGGTAAGTGGTTGCTGCGGCCCATAGACATCTACATCTATCTTCCATTACAAATCAAAATGCAGATGCGTTGTCACCCGTGAGGACTGAGATGGAATGCCTCATTTCCAGTAAAAAGGGTCTCCGGTTCTCTACACTCACCATACGAAATACAGCAGCATTAAGCTACTATTTGACGCTGGTATTCTGTGAGAGCGTGGTCCTTCCCCGGTCGAGCCGACCCATTCGTGCTACAACTATACTACTAATATAATTGCAGCATGGCTCTACCACGTAAAAAAAGGTGTATAATAAAGGTTAAATTATCTCTTATTATAAGGTGTATAATAAAGGTTAAATAAATATAATAAAAAAGTAAATGGCTACTGCAGTCCATGGATACCTACGGAAAATTTCAAAGAACCAAGATGGAATGTCTCGCAGGCAAATTATACTGGCTCTGTATACCCTTCAGACCAGAATACAGCAAGTGCACGCATTGCCGTTTGTAGATAGGAGGAAGTGAGAGGGTGGTATCTATCCAGACGTACTCTCAGGCAGTAAAGGGAGCCTATCCCTTTAAAAACCTTCACTCTACAGAAGTACTTTTATACGTGGTAGAGCCACGCTGCAGCTATATTATGGTTGCAGCACGAATGGGTCGGCTCGAACGGACCACGCTCTCACAGTATACCTGCGTAAAATAACAACTTAATGCTGCTGTGTTTTGTATGGTGAGTATAGAGATCCGGAAATTCTATTTTACTGGAAATGAGGCATTCCATCTTAGTCCTCACGGGTGACAACGCATTCTGCGTTTTGATTCTTAATCGATGATAAATGTAGATATCTATGGGTCACAGCAATCACTTACCATCAGGTGGACTGTGTGCTCGTTTGCCACCCTTATAGAATTAAGAAAAAAAATATTTATCACCTAATACACCCAAAATAACAATAAAGCTTGTACCGTTACTGTTACCGTTACAGCCTATTAAAGTCCATTGCCGAACATAGGCCTCCCCCATAGATTACATATGCTTATAGTTGCCACGTTTGGCGAGCGGGTTGGCAAACGCAGTTTATTCAGTTTAGTCATTAAGGGGAAATATAATGTCAAATGGCTTAACAAGATCCTTCGTTATGCCGAAAATATTGCAGCATTAATTTTGAAATAAATATATGGTAAAGTTGAGGATTAATGTTAGTGATTATGTTAGACGAAAACACGATTTCATAAAATTTTCTTGATAGAAAAAAAATCCAAAGTTACCTCCAAAATAAACAATAAACCGCTGTTATTCATAAAATACTTTAAATAAGATCATGAAACTTTGCATACTAACTGAACTAACTATAAAGCAGTGCTTATGTTATTTACTTTTTTTAAAATACCATTATTTTAACTGTAAAAAGAAATTACCTAAACTATTGGCCTTTTGAAGCGTGATTCTCGCAGCACGGTCACTACGCCTCGGCCTTTGGACGGGGAAGTTGTGTCGCTTACGATCAGAATATACATTACGCAACAGTACGACGTAAAATTAAAATGGGAAATAACCGTGATAAAAATAAGAAGCGGCTGGCTTGGCGTTAAGAAACAGGCATAAATATGATAAACCTAATGAAATAAGTGTCTAACGACCTTTATACTTACAGTATTAGTGATTACAAACATATCGGTACATACCATACGACGCGCGGGGAAGTGGGGGCGAAATTAGAATTTGAGCTGACTTACTCTTCCCTCTTAATATGAAGACGCTTTTTACAGAATAAGAGTGACAAATGAGCACGCAGTTCACCTGATGGTATGTGTATACTCTGACCCATAGACCAAATAAGGATATGATAAGGATCTGGGATAAGGGTCTCCGTTTCTCTACACTTAACATCCAAAACACAGCAGTATTTAGCTGCTATTTTACGCTGGTATTCTGTGAGAACTTGGTTCTTCCCCGGTCAAGCCGATCTAATCGTGCCACAATTATGATATAGCTGCAACATGGATCTACGTTATTATCGAGTCGTACGAAAGGATTAGATTAGATTAGATTGCCTCTGACCCAGATATTTATCCCTAATTATGAATTAAAATGCAGATGCGTAGTTACCTCTGATCCCTAAGATGGGATGACTCATTTACTTTAAAAAGGATGTATGTTGCCCGTCTCCTGATTGGTTTCAATCTGTCGCCACTTACACCCACAAGATGGTTTGGGAAGTGGATATCCTAACACCACCACGACACTGTAGTAAGCTTTGAAGTGTCATTTATATATTAAAAAAAAGAGTACCGTTATCTGGAGAGTAAGGTGTTGCCCGTAATTTAAGTAAAATGTTCCTAAAATTGAGTAAAATTTATTTTCTTTGTTGCCGTTTAGCTAATAAAGGAATCATTGGAGCATTTTAAAACAAATTAAGTGTGATTTCGCTGATATTACGCGTTTCAAGCAAAGTATATTCACTCGTTTCTGTTTTCTAAGATAGAGATTGGCGGAAAGAATGAATTATAAATCTTTCGAAGTAAATGTAGTGAAAAACGAAGATAACATGTCATAATATTTCATCAATTTGTAAATTGTCCCGCCTATTTCTAAACTGGCTACGATCAAATGTCTTCAAGAAAATCCGAAGTCATTTTTAAATAATTGTTGATTTTTACTGATGATGAAATGATCGACGATTACGAATCGAAGAGTTTGAATCAATAATTGTAATATTTTTAAATTTAATAAAGTTGACATAATGTTTGTAATTCAGTTGTATTTCAAGTTTTACAGGGTTGAGGTGTACAACAAAACTTGAAAACAATATTATACAACCAGTGCGTATTGCTGGGAACGGCCTTTGTTCAGCAGTGATCTTGAAAAGGGCAGTAATGATGATAATGATTATGGTCTCTATTGTAAGTGTGTTTTATGTCTATTTATTTAATTATTATAACGAAAAAAAATCATACGTATTATTTACGTTAAATGCTAAATAAAGAGCTTATAATAAATAAAATGAATTATAATAAATAAATTATAATAAATAAAATGAATACCGTCATTTCAAAGTCCAAGATATAGATGAGACTATTAATAGGCTGAATGCTGACTTAAATAGCATAAGCAGTTGGGCAAAATCGTTTGGTCTTCGTGTTAACCCTGCTAAATCCCAAGTAATGATTATAGGCAGCTCATATATGCTTAATTTGTTAGATCATTCGAAGATCCCTGCAGTTACGTATGATAATATTCAAATTCCATATACAGAGACCGCTAAGAACTTAGGTGTTATTTTTGATAATAATTTGTCTTGGGTCGCTCACATTAATATGATTAGCAGAAAAGTGAACTACTCTTTTCAATCTCTCAAGCGTCTCCAGATGTTTTTACCGTTAAAAACTAAGATAACCTTAGCTCAAGCACTTCTTCTTCCTCCCATTGACTACGCTGATGTTAGTTTTTTGGATGCTTCAGAGGAGCTGTTGAACAAACTGGAACGTGTTCAAAATTTGTGTATACGTTTTATTTTCGGTCTTCGTAAGTTCGATCATGTTTCAGAGTACAGGGCTCAATTAAAATGGCTTCCTATCCGTAGACGTCGAGACTTACATGTGTTATCATTTCTATACTTTCTACTCTTTAATCCTCTTGCACCTCCATATCTCCGTGAGCGTTTTGAGTATCTTGTACCTCGTGAAACTCAGTGCCGGACCACTAAACAACTACTTCTCAAAACTCCTTCTCATTTCACAAGCCGATGTGGTGGATCCTTTACTGTAAGGGCGGTCAAGCTATGGAACTCACTTCCACATGACATACGTGCTAGCTCTTCTCTTGATATATTTCGGAGCAGAGTAAAGAAATATCTGTCAACTTAGAATTATAAATATTTACATATTTTATGTATTTATATGTGTAATTGTATATATATGTATGTGTCTATGTATGTATATGTATGTATATATATATGTATATATATATGTGTGTGTATATGTGTATATATGTATATATTTATTGTCTTTATTGGTATATATGTATGTAAATTAATAGAAATAAGAATAAAAGAAATAAGAAAATAAATTATACTTATATGTTAATTGTTAACTGTAACTTATAGCCAATTTCTATTAAGTAGCGTTATGTTAATTATTAAGTACGCACGCTGCTACCTACTTGCTTTATATATAAAACTATTTCTCTCTCCCAATAGGTTTGCTGGAAGAGAACTCTTATTAGGGTTAAGCTCGCCTTTGTACATTTATTTAAATATTTAATAATTGTTACCAACCTATTGTGTGTACAATAAAGAATAAAGAATAAAGAATAAAGAATAAAATGAATGATATGGTACGTGGTAGAGCAACGCTGCAGCTGTATTATGGTTGTAGCATGAATCGTTTGGCTCGACCGGGGAAGGACCAAGTTCTCACAGAATAAAGGCGTAAAATAGCAGCTTAATACTGCTCTGTTTCCTATAGTGAGTGTAGAGATCCGGAGACCCTTTTTTCTAAAAGGGCATTCCATCTCAGTCCTCAGGGGTGACAACGCATCTGCATTTTGATTCTCAATCGTGGTTAAATGTAGATGTCTATGGGCCACAGCATTCACTATCAGGTTAACTGTGTGCTTGGTTGTCACCCTTATTCTATTTTAAAGAAAACCGTGACATACCAAAGGTAATGTACTTTTTGTGTATATAATATACAGGTAATATCAGCGTAATAACTACGGCAAATATCTTTACTATGACGTTATCTATGGGGGATGCCTATATATAGTAGTGAACATTAATTTGAAAGGCTCTAATGTATAAGGCGAAAAGAAATTGAACTTATTTAAGTTTATTATCAGAACAAATTTTACCATCACTGTCTTTAAAATATAACATGAAACGTAATAATTTCGTGAATATAAGAGATAAGAGCCCTTAGCGAGAGTCAGTATTGCCGTTTGCATTAATTGGCACCATCAAAGACACGTTTAGGGGATGATTATGACGAGGGAGGGATCAGATTTTGAGTATAATAGGGATAAAAGGTTCATCCGAGAATTTTATTGCGAAATTAATGTTTTATTTTTATATTATTATTTGGTCAATTGGTAAGCGCACTTGGAAAATATGTTGTCTCATTTTGGGTTGCATGTAAATAATCTTACCGTTTTTCATGGGTGGCATTCATCATTATCATCATCATCATGATAACAACCCTTCTCAAGTCCACGGCTGAACAAAAGCCTCCCCCAATGAATGCCAAACCAGAACTCCGCTTCCTGCTGTGTGCTAGCTATGAATAATGATTCAGATTCAGAATCTCGGAAACTGCTCCAACAATTTGCATAAAATTTTGGAGTCCAGGGAGTTTCGGGGGCAATAAATCGATCTAGCTATGATTTATTTTTAGAAAATGTCTTTTTGTCCGTGTTTTCAGGCAATGAAAAAATTGCTGCAATATAAGAAGGTAAATTTTGACAATGTGTTAATGATCGCAATAGCTCAAGTGGATAGCGAGCGGTCGCGAAATCGTAATGCCTTGGTTCGCGTCCCGTCTTCGGTCCGACTTTTTTTGCTTTTTTTTCAAGTTCCCTTCTTTTGTGAGAAAATCTATTATTTCGAGCCTATTTTTCGTATTTTTTAAAAATACGAAAACTTTAACTAAACTAATTGAACTCATGATTTTTTATTCAAATAACCAGTTCAGTTTTTTTATTACGTCAATAAGATCAAAAAATATTATTCATGCTTCATCAGTATGTAATTTATATCTAAATGTAATTTCAAAAAAAAAAAAGCCGACCAAAGCTCGGTCATCCAGGTACTATTATATAAAGAAGATAATGTACATACATTCACATATAGCACTCCTGTAACGAGGGGTAGGCAGTGTGCAAAAAGCAGCGAGCTATTTAATTACGTTTTAGCCTAAAAAATATGGGTGTATATGAAAGATTATATAAGAAGTGTTAGGTGTCTAGTCAGGGTTGCCAGATGTTTATACGTGGTAATAGTAATATATTATGGTTGTATCACGAATGGGTCGACTCGACCGGGGAAGGACCACGCTCTCACAGAATACCGGCGTAAAATAGCATCTAAATACTGCTGCGTTTCGTATGGTGAGTGTAGAGATCCGGAGACCCTTTTTTACTGAAAACGAGGTGAAAACGCGTCGCATTTTGTTCCTTAATCGAGGATATATGTAGATATCTATGGGCCACAGCATCCACGGGCCACAGCATGCATTGACCATCAAATTGACTGTGTGCTGGTTTGTCACCCTTATTCTATTTAAGAAAAAAAACTTATTTTAAAACCAGAAGATTTCAGACCCGAAAATTGATCTGGTCCCCTCTAACTTGAAATTTTTAAAAGAGGACAAGGCAATATCGCGCTTATTCAAGATTCCCACTGCTAGTTAAGGTAAAAGAGTATAAAAATTACTTTGAAGTGACGCGCGATGTTTGAGACAAACTTCGTTACAATGCGTAGTAACATTGTTTTTTATTAATAAATACTGCTAGTGATGTCATAACAGCATTTTATTCAAAACAGTGTGATATCCTTCATTATCATCCCATTTTCTTTAATTTTATGAAATGCTCAAAAACATAAAACGGGAGCTGGCAACATGAGGAACGTTTTTTTATTTATTTTTTTACTATAATCTAAAAGTACACATGCTTTTAAAATGTTATATTCGGCAAATTGTTGTTTTCTTTATTAGATATTACTATTTTTTATTTTATTTTGTTATACTATTTGTAATTGATGTGTCTACAAATGTTAAAATTTAAGTACCTAATGATGTTTGTGGTGTGTCGCAATAAATGTCCGCAGTGGTAAGGTAACGGTATTTATGCAAATTTACCAACCATTGTCAAGGTACGAACCACCACTAATAGGGTAGTACGTACATAAATTAATTTTTGACGTAACTTTGATATAAAAATGTAACATTTATGGTGTTGAACAATAAAGGTGGTGGATCCCCATATTATCCCGTGAATATAGAAAAAACTGAGGGTGACGTAAGAGGTGACAGAGGGAAACGACCAAAATGTAGATACGTTGTCACGCCCGAGGGTTAAGACGGAGTGCCTCGTTTTCAGTTAATAGGGTCTCCGGTTCACAACACTCACCACACAAAACACAGTCCACTATTATCTAGATGTTAGTGCTGTTAGTCTATGCGACTCTTACAGCTTTGTCTGACTCAGGGCTGAGGCAGAGCTAATTAAAAAAGGGAAGGCAATGAGGTGAATGATGATGAGATGGTTTATGATTTGATATTGTTACCAATCGTCGTGTCGCCTTTTAGGCGTTTTTTCTTTGAGCTATCCAAACGCAGTCCGAGGGGGGGTGTGCGGACCCCGTCTCTGACTGCTCAGCTCGTGTCGGTCGATGGTCTGGGCGGTGAGAACCGTCCAGGAACGCGGGTGTACGGTGTGTACGCGGTGTGAGGTGGAATGCGTCGTGCCCGTCTGCGGGTGCGACGCGTCCCATTCGTTGTCCTAATAGTGTTTGTCCCATTTAGTGTGGGTGTAGTGCCATTGTGTGATGTGCCTGCGACGCTTGGGTCGACTGGATCAAGCGGTTGAGATGGTTCTATTAAAACATTTCGCGGTCTACGGAGATAGGGCGCGACGTTTGTTATCGGATCGTAGTTTGCTGCGTTTGTCAATAGCGGGTTAGGGTGGGTTTCTACTCTATCAAAGTAGCGTTGGGACATCTCCTTAAAATATTCGGAGATAGATGGTAATTCACAATCATTGTGTAAATCAGAGTTCCGTTGATACCACCGTGCATCGGTGGCTTTCCGGATGAAAAAGTTTTGTACTCTTTGGAGTTTTAAATTATGGGTCTTATATGTGTGTGGGCGAAAGCTACGCTTGCATAGGACATAATTGGTCTAACGCAGGTTTTATACAGTCGGAGTTTGTGTCTAAGTGACTGCTTACTCCTACTGTTAACGAGAGGGTGTAGACGGCCAATGACCAACTTGGCTCTCTTGCGTACTACACTTATGTGTGTCGCGAAACTCAATCGGGAGTCAAATGTGACGCCTAGGTATTTGGCGGATTTTTCCCAAGGGATTGGCCTATACGACATAGGGAAATAGTTTTTGGTTTAAAACCAGCTGATGTATTTCGTTGAAAGTATATTGCTACACTCTTTTCGGGATTCACGTCTATTCTCCATTGGCGGAACCATTCACCTAGGCGATTGGTGGCTTTTTGGAGCTGTAACGAAAGTCTGTTTTTGCTGTGGTCTGACACATAAAGTTCCGTATCGTCAGCGAAGAGTGCAGTGTTTACCACCGGGTCTTTAGGGATATCACTCGTGTAGAGTGTGAAGAGGAGTGGAGATATGACGAAGCCCTGAGGGACTCCGGCCTTGAGGAAGCGTTTCGAAGAACGGGTTCCCTCCACTCGATAACGAAAGGTGCGATTCGAAAGGAAGGCTCGTATGATGTGCATGAGCCTATCAGGCACGTTTAGTTTTTACAGCTTGTAAATCAAACCGTCGTGCCAGACCTTGTCAAATGCCTTCGCGACATCGAAGAAGAGGGCTCACGTGTTTCGAGCCTTTTTCCTTATCGGGTTATGGTTGAAGCCAGACAGAATGTATTCTGTTAGGCGATGAATTTGGTGGGTGCATGAGTGATTGGCTCTAAAGCCAAACTGTTCATCTGGGAGGAGTCCGTTAGCTTCGGTGTAATGACGGAGACGCTTGTGAATAATGCGCTCGTATAGTTTGCTCAATGTGTTGAGCAGGCTAACGGGTCTGTAACTAGAGGGACGATTACGCGGTTTACCCGGTTTTGGGATCCCTATTACGTCTGCTTCTTTCCAGATATCCAGGAAGGAGCAGTTCGTGAGAAAGGTGTTAAATATTCCTACAAGGAGGCAAATAAGTGGCGCCGAAAGGGATTTGATCACCTTGTTGCTGATGCCGTCTGGCCCAGGGGCTGATCTATTCTTAGGACTTTTGATGGTTTCTGTGACTTCATCTACTGTCACAGGATCGATTGGTTCACCCGCTGGTGGCAGCGCAGATCTACGTTCTACTTCCGTTTCTACCTCTAATAGGTGAGCGGGATATATTGGTGCGGTGGATGGCGTGCACTGGTACTCTAAACTGTCTGCTAGGCATTCGGCTTTTTCAAGATCGTCAAGGGCGAGATCGGGGTGGTCCAGCCTCACGAGAGGCGGCATCGGTGCGGATTTGTCGGCTTTAAGAGCTCTCGTTAGTTTCCAGAAGGTGTCTTGGGATGGTTTGATACCTTCTAAGAGGTTATCCCAGCTATCGTTTCTAAACTCGGCTACTCGTTGTTTAATCTCGTTTTGCAGGGAACGTACCCGAAGTTTATTGGTTTCAGTGCGGTAGCGGTCGTAAGTTTTAAGCGCGGAATTCTTCGCTCTAATCAACCGTCGAACATCCGCCGGAAGTTTCTTGTATTGATCACTCGACACACGAACACGAACACGAACGAACGGGAGCAATCTTCGACTGCTGATGTGAGGTGATTCGAAAGGGCGTTAAACGCCCTAATCGGCCTCCTCCAGCGAGTCTATCTTGTCAGGTATAGTGTCCAAATGCTGAGAACTCGTAAACTTAAGTTTGACCTCAAGTTTACGCCAGTCGACAATAGTTTTGGTCTGAGGGACCTCACCTGCCGGCCGGCTCAGTTGTAAAACCACCAGCCTGTGGTCTAAGACTAGCTCGATAATAGTCTCTATCGAATTAATACTAAGTCGGATGTCTTTTAGCAATGCTATATCAAGGACGTCCGGATGTTGGTTGTTTGCAAAAGGATAGCGTGTTGGACTCTCGGGAGCGATAACATCGTAGTTAAGCCTCTCCGTGAGGTCTCTTAGAATTATTCCGTTAGGATTGTTAACGTTAGAATTCCAGCTAACGTGTTTACTATTTAGGTCTCCTGCGATTAATACGCTAGGGCCTAGGTTTAATAGAGCCGATACGTCGGAATCTAATATACTTTTTAAGAGAGACAGGTATGCTGATGCAATTATTAATAGCGGATGGCCCGTGAGTGCTATCCTACAGACTGACGCTTCTAAGTTAGTAAGCGGCGGAGTATCTGTCAGTACACATTGTAAGGACTTTTGTAGTAGATCAAGGTGCTGCCTTTAGGTCCGGTCAGCCTATCATTTCTTACTAGGGTATAATTGGCTATTTTGGGATCGCTCAAACTAGGTTTCGAGAAGGTCTCTTGCACTAGCATGATGTCGATATCATGGTCGCGTAAAAAATACATGATCTCTACCTTTTGATCTCTGATACCGTTTGCGTTAAAGTACGCGACAGTCAGATACCTAGGATTGGTTCTAGCTATAGGTACAAAACACAGTGGTACTAAGCTGCCATTTTATACTGGTACTCTTTGAGAGCTTGGTCCTACCCCGGTTGAACCGACCATTCATGCTACAATCGTAATAAAGCTACAGCAAGGCTCTACCACGTAAGAATCTTTTACCTCTTCCTTTAAATAAAATTAAAAAAAAACTATTTTACATTAATTGTTTTAATTTTAATTATACTGGCTAAATTGAAAGATATTGTAAGTTTTTGAATTTGGAATTTACAATGTAAGTACATAGTGATGCTGTGTAGTTACATGTAGTTATTTTAACATAACATAACATAAACACTCACGCCTGTCACCCAGAGGGGTAGGCAGAGACTACGGACTTCCATTTGGCACGATCCTGACACACCTCTTTCGCCTCCTTCACATCCATATATCTACGCATACATGCTCGTCGGTTAAGGGTACTTCTAACGTGGCCCATTTTCAAAATATCGCCAATTTGGTCGATAAACTTTTTCCTAGGGCGTCCCTTCCCGACTCGGCCGTTCACATCTGCCATATAAATTTGCTTTGTCACTCTTTCCTCATTCATTCTTTCCACATGACCAAACCACCGAAGCATTCCTTTCTTAATCCTGGTCACAACATCATCTTGCATACCACATTTATCCCTTATCACGCAATTTCTCACCCTGTCATTCAGATTCAACCCTAGCATATTCCTTAAAGACCGCATTTCTACAGCATTTATTCTACTTTCGTGCTTCTTCTGCCACACCCAGCTTTCACTACCATACATTAAAGTAGGGACTAACACAGAATTATGAATCACCATACGTGCCTGTTTTGACACATTCTGGTTCTCCATAATAGAGTGTAGTGCCCCATTCACTCTATTCCCTGCATTTACTCGTCGTTCTATATCCCTATCATATCTACCATCCCTGCTAAATACACATCCCAAATACACAAACTCATCCACTTGCTCAATTAACTCTCCTTCTATTCTTATTTCACATACCGTTTTGCTTTCTTCTCTTTCAAAAACCATCACTTTCGTCTTACATGTGTTCACTTTCATTCCCCTTTCTTTTAATTCCCAGTTCATTAATGTAACCATCATTTGCAATTCAGACGCCGATGACGCAAATATGACTTGATCATCGGCATACAAAAGGCATTTGACGGTTAACTCGCCCATTCTTAAACCACATTCTTCATCTTTCAAAGTTTGCAAACACCGGTCCATAAATAGGTTGAACAGCCAAGGGGAAGCTACACAGCCCTGTCTGACACCTTTTTGGATGCCAAACCAGTCCGAGTAGACCCCATTGATCCTGATACAAGCACTAGAGTCCCTATAAAGAGACCTTAATGCCTGTATCAAACCAGCGTTCAACCCATATGAGTTCAGTGTTTACCATAACACATTCCTGTCCACTCTGTCATAAGCCTTTTCCAAGTCCATGAATGCACAAAAAACTTTCTGGTTTTTGGCCAAAAACTTCTCCGCAATCATGCGCATGGAAAAGACCTGATCTGTACACCCCATTCCCTTTCTAAAACCCGCTTGCACATCCCAAATTTTTCCATCAGTTTCTTTCATAACTCTTTCAATTAACACCTTAGCATACAGTTTACCCACAATACTAAGCAAGCTGATACCGCGGTAGTTTTTGCAGTCCTGCTGTGACCCTTTTCCTTTATATATTGGTACTATTACTGCTTTGTTATTTTAAATAGGGTTTAATTACCGTGTACACCAAGGTTGCCAAAGTTAAAAGAATCCTTACCTGGAAAAGAAAAACTTGGGTTATTTTACGCATTTATATAAACATGTAAATAAAATTTAAATCTCTGTCTGTCACATCGAAATAACTGCCTTTTTTGGAACTGAGGGCGCTATTTGAACACCATAAAAACATGTTTATTAAATAACCATTATTATCATCTGCCTATTGTCTGTCTATCTACATGTGTGTCTGTCGGTTTGTTTGTCTGCCTATACGTCCGAGTTTATTTTCGGAATGACTGAAAGACTGTAATAAAAGTTCACAAACAGATAGATAGCAATGTAGGAATGTGAGCAAAGCACTGGGGTTATCTAGGCTAAATTTTATCCAAAAATCTTGATTTTTAAAAAAAAAGTTATCTTTATTTCTACACAGGTAAAGCCGGAGCGAGTCTTAATCCTTACATAAATCTTTGTTAAGGTCACCTCAACGGTCTAATTCTAAGAACCAATTACCGCGAACGGATAGTAAATTAGGTTTTAACTAGTAAATAATTACAAAAAAAAATCGACGGAAGAGCTATTTTTTGCAAGCATCTTGTTAGTAGTTTTATATTAAACCAAGCAAATAAAGCAACAAAAACATTAGAATGCAATAGAACAGAGCAGAGTAGAATGTATAATATCTGGACCGACGACAGGGTCACTGAAATTATCATCCGGAGGTTGCGGTGCCTGAAAGCATTGTTATGAGTCTTATATCCAGTTGTGAACTGTTGTAGACTGTTAAATAAGAAGATTTATAGCTGGGTAAAGAGCTCTCCTGGTAAGGTTTGCCATTAGTGCTAAGTTTAGAATAAGAATGTAGTCTAATTAAAATCCAAGATTAATCAACACGTCTCCTTTTTGACACTTTGACACCCTGAATAGAATTATAATCTATTTTTTTATAATATAGGGAGCAAACGAGCATGCAGCTCGCCTGATGGTAAGTGGTTACCGACGCCCAAGAATAATTGCAACACCAGGGGAATTGCAAATGCGTTGTGGGCCTTTAATTAAAGTATTAGAAGGAACAACACACCTCTCTCTAAATTTGACAACTTCTACATTACCATGTTTACCAGCATGGTATTTATGTTATCGCGCTCCTACCCCCGTCATCGATGTGGAGTTTAATTTCTAGGTTTATAGTATACTTACAAATCTTGTTTTTCTATCTATTCGGTCGTGAGCCACCGACATCCATTGACTTCCTGCATGTCTTATCTCCATCCCTCTCACTCCATCTAGTTTTAAAACTTATCCTTGATTTATTTAATTGTCTAATTCAATTACATAGTTAAGTAAAATGAGCCAGTCAGATAAAAAATAGCTAACCTTCTTACAGCATCATATCCGACTTTACGACATCGGTTAGTTTAAACGCCTCTGCACGTCCAGAGATTTAATCATCCTCAATTTAAGAAGTGGACATAGTATGCTGTCCAAGTATACAAGCATGAGGCATTATTTTACTACCTACATGGTTTGTAAACACACGTATGTAATACATACGTGTGTTTTACAAAGCTTTGGTTTTTTATGGAATAAGGGTGACAGACGAGTACTCAGTTTAGGTGCGGTAAGTGACGTCTACAGCAGACATCTACATTTATCCTCGATTAAGAATCAAAACGCAGACGCGTTGTCACCCGTGAGGACTAAGATAGAATGCCTCATAGCCAGTAAAAAGGGGTCTCCGGATCTCTTCACTCACCATAGAAAACACAGCAGTATTAAGCTGCCATTTTACGCTGGTATTTTGTGAGGGCGTGTGGTCGAGCCGACCCATTCGTGCTACAACCATAATATAGCAGCACCGTGGCTCTAACACATAAATTATAGTATATAGTGTATGTGTAAAGTTATGTACTCTATACATTCCATAAAATACTATAATACACAATAGAATGGCCGTCAACCTTATTTTGGACGAGGGTTAGCGTCGCCGGGAGTACACATATAAGCAATTACGTCGTATTATCACTACTACAAACCCGATTCGCTGTGTTGACAGACTTAGTAAATTTAAACATTTTAGACTTTTGGTTGATGTTCAAGATCATCATTACAAAAATCGTTTAAATTTTAATACATATTTATTAGTAAAAGTCTGCAATTTGGCATTTTCTAAATAATTTTTATGCGAAATTTGGAAACGATTGTTACGTCAAAACACATCTCGTGTTGACAGTTATACGTGTGAAATGACATGTAGTGACATTTTAGTGGCTACACAGGCTTCGCCTACTCCCCCGTTCTATTATATATGTATTATAGTATTCTATGGTTCATTCCATGTTTATCTTAGACTTTTTAAGAATAGAATAGAATAGTATAGACACTGAAGAGAACTGAGATCCTCGAAACAAATAATCAAAGTTTGTACATTTCACTGTTATCTATACAAATTAATAAAATTTAAGTGTGTTTGTAAAGTCAAAATAACGGCTTTTTACTAAACTCTATACGGCACTTATAACATTTTTAATTTTTTTTTAAATTTTTGTTGTTTGGTTATCCCTGAAACGGCTGGACTGATTATGTCGGAACTTCACTGGCATCTAGCTAATGTTACAGGGGGTAACTTAGCCTACTTTTATTTACGAAAAATTATTACAAAAAAAAGAAACTTGGAATCAAATAGTAATAAATTCCACGCGGGTGAAGTCGTGGGAAACAGCTAGTAATATGTATATAAAATAAATTTTGAATTAACATTTTACAAAATTGTATTTTCTTAAATACATATTACTATTATTATTTTTGATAAGACTCGTTAAGAAATTTATATGACGAAATATATTTGCAATTAATTAAGAACTAATAACGCGGTTATGCGACAAGTCGCCAGACAGGTCTAACGACAAAGCTTGATCTTGTGTCCGTAACATTGACCGAGGGGCATTGACTTTATTACTTTGGCTAATGGCATAAACACAGTTTCATAAAGACTTTATTTTATGCGATACATTTTTGAATTTAATTAAGAACAAGTAAATTGTTATTTTAAAACCGGACAAGTGCATGTAGCACTCGCGTCCTGAGGGTTCTGAATATATATACCGTATGTTTGTACGATACTGTAGAACCAAACGGTTTTCTTGATCGTTCATAATGCGTACAGAAAATTAGTGGAATAATTTCCTTGCACTTACCTTTCCATTCAACTATAATGTCTTTTGAGTATAAGTCTTCAAGGTAAGAGTGAATAGGCTATATAAGATAAGTCAGTGTGCTTTACCATCTTCAGCTGGATCACCACTTACCATCAAGTTGTGGGATAGTAGTTAAGAACTGACAGTAAAGTACTTGCACTAAAGTAAAAACTTGTAGTAGTAATGACATAGTAGAAATCGATTTAATCATAATAGTAATAGTTTGACTGCCTCATTGGTCTAGTGGTCTTGAGGTCCCGGGTTTGAATCCAGGTTCAGGCCAAATATCATTTATTGGATTTTTATGCCAAGAAGTACTCAGAAGCAGTTCGAAGTCACAAATTTGGTGCTATTTCGGAAATCACGTAAAGCCGAAGGTCGTGCGTCTGATCTCTCTCCTATCGTATCGGATTGTAATCCCATCGGACTATGAGGTGAGGAGATAGAGAGTGCACCTGTGTTTTCGCATACACTCGCGCATTGTAATCCTGTCCTGCGCTGTCAATGGCTAGTCTCCTATGATACTATTTTTACACTTGGTAGAGCCACGCTGCAGCTATATTATGGTTGTAGCACGAATGGGTCGGCGGCGGCGTCGGACCGGCGAGGGACCACGCTCTCACAGAATACCAACGTAAAATAGCAGCTTAATACTGCCTTGTTTCGTATGCTGAGTGCAGTGTAGTGTGTCTGGAGACCCTTTTTTTACTGGAAACGAGGCATTCCATATTAGACTTCAAGGGTTACAACGCATCTGTGTTTTGATTCTTAATCGAGGATAAAAATATATATGTATGGGGTCACAGCATTTATTTACCATCGAGTGGACTGTTTGCTCGTTTGGCACCTTTATTCTACAAAAAAATACTGGCCACCGTGACCTAAATTAGGTCTTTCACTATATATATATATATATATATATATATATATATATATATATATATATATATATATATATATATATATATATATATATATATATATATATATATGTGTTCACTGCATGAACGCTGAAAATGCCTAAGCGTTCATTAAAAAATGTAAAAATTTTTCGTCAAGAACGTTCAAAAAGGATGGAATATCGTACTGTCGGAAAGTAAAACCGTCTGTCCAGGTTAATTTTCGGAATGAATGGACCGATTGCGATGGATCTTTACGAACAGATGGTGAGCAACTTTAGAAGGGATCTATGTTTAATTCAAAAAACTTAATTATTTTTCGAACAATCGATTGAGCCATTCTAAATATTGTCCCAAACAATATTTTTCATAATAAGGTACGTGAGGGAAATATGGTCACCTTAAGCTTTACCGCCCTATAAACCTAAAATTAGGAGAAGGACGGAGACAAAAATACAACTAGTATATCAAGAAAAAAACATTAAACAAGCTTTGGCAATAATTGGGAACACTTCAAAAAATCTACATAAAAAAACTACCTACAACCACACCATACTAAAATCGACTAATTGCTATAATATCAACTGTCAAAATGGCGTCGATAAAGCATCGCCCTTTTCATCCTTTATTATTTGATTGACAGACAAAGAGCTATCCTATTACAAAGCCATCTATGCAGACAAGGCTGTAGTTTTTGAGTTATAAGAAAGTGACCATATTAACCGGATGACCATATTACCCTCACGTACTATAGTTATTTATGTCCTAGCAGCATGCAAATAACACCTTAATTACTTCAATATCACAGACAAACACTTAAATTTTATTTATATGTACATAGATTAACAGGTTAAGCCGTTCCCGATAAAACATACATTTAAAAAATATACACATCGCATATAGATCTTTTTCATTTTTGGAACTCTGTTGTAAAATATAAATTGTTGACAGATCTTGAAAGGATTCAAGTTTTCAACTCCGTCAACGAATCGCTTTATTTGCAACGATTTAAACTATCTTTGTATTAAACATCTCAGCGCCGTCACCGTCGCTTTATTGCTCCTAAAAGTTTGTTCCACAAACTGAAAATTCTCTATTTCGTGACACAAAGTCTACCTTACGAGAGACAAATGATAACATTGCCACCTAAAGCCTATTTCGAACGCAAGTCTTTTCGCACGGCACAAAGCTTTGTTACTGTAGGATAGTTTTGTCAGTAAGCCGAATTGTGTAATAAATTCGGTTATTGGATACAAATTTGACACATTTTTAAGGGTCGTATGACTGTGATCGTCGGGTTAGAGATAGCGTGTTATGAGGTTGGAGATAACATACTTTATCTGGCCTTATTTTGAAGTTTGCTGTAGGTGTCGTCGGACTGTAGTTACCATTTACCATCAGACGGACTGTAAGTTCGTTTTTTTATATTTTATATCATGTTTTATACCCTTGTCTTATAGGTTAAGTTGATCTACCAGATAAGTAGACCAGTAACTGAAAATCGTGTAAATTTACTATCTCCAATTCCCAATCTGAAAACAATAGACTTTTCTTATAGTTTATAACAGTACAGTTATAAACTATAAGAAAAGTCTACTGTTTTCAGTCACAATGTTATTATATATATATATTATATATATATATATATATATATATATATATATATATATATATATATATATATATATATATATATATATATATATATATATATCATCATCATCATCATCATCATTACAGCCCTTCACAAGTCCACTGCTGAACATAGGCCTCCCCCAGGTAATACCACAAAGCACGGTCCTGAGCCACCTGCATCCATCGACTTCCTGCATATCTTATCAGGTCGTCACTCCATCTGATGGGGGGTCGCCCTACACTACGTCTACCGGTACGAGGCTGCCACTCGAGAACCTTTCTTCCCCATCGGTTATTGGTTCTTCGAGCTATATGGCCGGCCCATTGCCACTTCAGCTTACTAATCCGTTGGGCTATGTCGGTCACTCTGGTTTTACTGCGGATATCCTCATTTCTGAGTCTATCACGCAGAGAAACTCCGAGCATAGCCCTCTCCATAGCTCGCTGAGCGACCTTGATTGTCCTCATACGGCCAGCAGTGAAGGCCCACGTCTCAGATCCGTAAGTCATCAGTGGCAACACGCACTGGTTGTACAATCTAGTTTTTAGAGATTGAGGTACACCTGACGAGAAGATATGTCGTAATTTCCCGAACGCTGCCCAGCCGAGTTGAATCCGTCGATTGACCTCTCGGTCGAAGTTGGACTTACCTAGTCGGACTATTTGTCCCAGGTAAACGTACTCGTCAACAACTTCGAGCATAGTGCTCCCAACATAAGTGTGACATGGACATTAAACATGATCTTTGTTTTGTCCATGTTCATCTTAAGACCTATCCGTTGGGAGGCACTATTGAGGTCATTGAGCATAGTGCTTAAGTCCTCTAGCGATTCTGCCATAAGAACCATATCGTCGGCAAATCGAAGGTGAGTGATGTACTCGCCATTGATGTTAATACCGTATCCTTTCCAATCTAGTAACTTGAAAACGTCTTCCAATGCAGCGGTGAAGAGTTTCGGAGATATAACGTAACCCTGTCTTACACCTCTCTGCAGTTGGCTAGGTTTCGAGCTCTGGTTCTGTACTCGGATAGCCATCGTAGCCCTACTGTACAAACACTTCAGCACTTCGATATACCGACAGTCAACTTGGCACCGCTGAAGGGACTGTAGCACCACCCAAATTTCGACAGAATCAAAGGATTTCTCTTACGTCTCTCTCTCATACGTCCACATACGCCAGGCAAAGTGGCAGATTGTACTTTTCAGTCTTCTGTACAATCTGCCGCAGGGTATGTATGTGTCTATGGTAGTGAAGCCTTTTCGGAAACCGGCTTGTTCGGGAGGCTGGAAGTCGTCGAGTCTGCGTGCGAGACGATTCGTAATGACTCTCGAAAACAGCACGTAGACGCGGCTCAGAAAGGAAATCGGTCCGTAGTTCTTCAAGTGAGCGTTGTAGCCTTTCTTAAAGAACAAGACCACCGTACTTCACTTTCACTATTATATATATGTATAAATATATATATATATATATATATATATATATATATATATATATATATATATATATATATATATATATATATATATATATAAAACCGAAATAGAAGCCGTTGTCGTGTACATTCCGTGCGGCTACGTCACCGCTCGCTTCAAAATCGGCGGATATTTTGGATGTGCCTGAAGTCTAGTTGGATTTAACATTCGTATCGCGGTACGAAAACTTGCTTGCAAATATCGTAGTAAGAAGAAGATACATAAAATAAAGCATGATTTTATGTATTAAAAGTAGCGTGCTAATATATATATATATATATATATATATATATATATATATATATATATATATATATATATATATATATATATATATATTGCCGCACAAATTGGTAGACTTAGCCGGGGTAGGGCTACGCTCTCACAAAATACGAGCGTATAATTAACAAGTTAATGCTAATGTGTTTCGTACGATGAGTGGAGAGAACCAGATACTCTATTTATGGGAAAACAGACATTCCGTTTTAGTTCTGAGGCGTGACGACGCATCTGCATTTGAATTTTTAATTGGATAGATGTAGGTATCTATAGGTCACCGCATTCACTTAACATCCAGTAGACTGTATGTTCGTTCGACACCATTTTTCTATAAAAAGTATGAAAAAGAAAGAAAAAAGAAGGAGAAGCTGCCTGAGATACCATAAATCACGATCAATATGAATGACAAAACACCTACTTTAAAACGATCAGAACTACAAGCCTGCTCCAATATTTTTAAATAAAAAACGGATATGTAGAATTACGTCCATTGCTGTCACGTAATAACTTTTTTACAGTACATCTGTGCATATTTAATTATTTACGTAGTCGACGTTTTTGATTTTAAATCTATTTTTGGATCGGTCATACTTCCAAGTTATAGAATGAAATGGAATTATTTATACAGAACTATTAATTTGTTTCATATAAAAATGTTACCAATAAACATAATTAATAAATAATATAAGTACAAACAAATATCACACATACTCACCCAATAACATTTTTTATAGAATAAGGGTGACCAACAAACACAAAGTTCACCTAATGGTAAACGGATACTGTGGCTTACGGACATCTAAATTTATCCCCAATAAATTATGAAAATGCAGAAGCGTTGTCACCGCAAAAGACTAAGATGGAAGGTCTCGTTTCTAGTAGAAAGGGTTTCCGGTTCTCTACACTCACTATACGAAATACAGCAGCATTGAGTTGCTACATAACGTTGGTATTGTGTGGTATATTTATCATCGATTTAAGAATCAAACTGCAGACGCGTTGTTACCCCTGGGGACTAAGATGAAATGCCCCGTATTCTGCAAAAGGGTCTACAATTCTTAACACTCATCGTGCGAGACATAGCAGCATTAAGCTACTATTTTATGCTGGTATTCTGTGAGAGCACGTTACTTCCCAGGTCAAGCCGACCCATTCACACTTTAATCATAATACAGCTGTATCATGGCGCTACAACGTATAAATCCGCCGGTCTATGTAATAAAGATGAAATACATATATGTACCACCATATGTGGGACTACATCGCATTACTATATGTCCTGCGCTATTGACGCTTCTTCATGTAACCGGTCAAATCATAGATCGATAGCTTTAAGATATTACTGACATTACCCATAGTCACCCCTTCCGATACTAGCGGAATGAAATGGGGTGATATATTCTCACACGTCGTCATCATACGGCACACCGTAATTTTACTTTGTGGATCGAGCCGACGCATTCGTGCTACAACCATTATACGGCTTCTTTATTTTAACGGCTTTTTATAAAATGATATAACAATCTAACGTACGGTTCATCTGATAGTAAGAGGCTACTGCAGGCCATGGACACAGATGCGTTATCGTCTCTGAGGAATAACATGGAATGCCTCACAGCCTGTAATCATACT
This sequence comes from Parnassius smintheus behrii, assembly GCA_036936625.1. Lineage (NCBI taxonomy): Eukaryota > Metazoa > Arthropoda > Insecta > Lepidoptera > Papilionidae > Parnassius > Parnassius smintheus. Next base: position 5,739,160 of record JAUPFT010000020.1, on the reverse strand, counting down.
GACTCTCTATATCCTTCAAACCGGATCTCAGTAGTTTTAATTCCCGACTTTTCGGGTATTTTACAGCACTTTACGTGGTAGACCCAAGCTGCAGCTATATTATAGTTGTAGCATGAATGGGTCAGTTCCACCGGTTTAGGAGTGTGCTCTTACAGAATACCAGCAATAAAATAGCAGCGAAATGCCGCTGTGTATAGTATGGTGAGTGTAGAGATCCGGAGACCCTTTTTACTGGAATTGAGGTATTCCATCTCAGTCCTCAGGGGTGACAACGCATTTGCATTTGATTCTTATTTAAGGGTACACATGAATGTCTATGAGCTACAGCATCCGCTTATCATCATGTGGATTGTGTGCTCGTTTGTCACCTATATTTACACGCTATAAAAAAATTGATGTATTGATGTGAAAGTTAACCCGAAGTACCTTCAGCTTTTTAATTATTAATTTTGATCCGATCTACGCAGAATGAACTTAATGTGTCCTGAAGTCTTTCAGTGGTATGCATTGGCTTAGTTTTAATTTTAATATTTACAGGACCCCAAGCAGGTTGAACCAGTATCAGTACCCAGCCTCCTTTTTATTGAAATAAGGATATTTTTTAATTTCAATAGCCTCACATATCATCCTTGGTAGGAATCAATGTTGTTTTGCGAGGATTTGTCTATCAAATCTGATGTAATAGTTAGGGTCATCTAGGATATGATCACAAACTGCAACTTCCCGGAGCGTTGGTGTTTCACGTCAGCCATATGTTTTATTACGCTTTTTAGCAGATTGTTAGATTTTTTTGTTTGATCTATTATTATATTCAAAGTGTAGTTAGTATTCGCGAAAATGTGAGAATTCCTTTTCCAAATTATTTTATATTTCCAAGTTAAGTTAGATTAAACGCGGTAAAATCGGTAAAATTAGTTTTATTCAATACAATCACAATCAATAATAAAATAAAATCAGAAGCGAGACACTCCTCAAAGTTTTCGACTATAAAATAAAGAGAACGTCTCTTAACCCCGCCATTTCGTTGTCAAATTCGTGAACATCAAAGGGGCACGCTTCAAAGCAAAAATTGGCGAGGAGTTCGCGACATCGAGTTGAAAGTTTGAGTGTTTGAAACGTCAAATATGCCTTAAATCAAAAGTTGTAGGGTTTCGGACTTTGCCTATAATCTACTTACTGATAATAGGATTGCAAATATTGTGAATCTGGCAGACGAGCAAAAATATTAAATTAAACAAATAAAATCCTTCAGACAAGAAAATATGAATCATAAAATATATATTTTGTATCAACCAACTAATATGTCAAGATACACTGTAGTCATCAACGCCTTTTCCGTTGTATACATGTTGTATACAGAAAATTCCATTTTGTTTTCTACCACATGCCTTGTATTATAGAGTGTGTTGTAACCAGAGAATTCATTATCCCATAGCATGCCGGGGGTATTGTAAGGACGACAGAAGGAAATTAAATAGGAGGGGGCAGCAGTATATGCTTGAAAACAAGTCAAAATAATAAAAAAATGCGGTTGCTAACCTGCCTGCAAGCGTGGTAACTATGGCAAATATTTCTCTACGGGGAGACCTATGTATAGCAGAGAACTTTCAATTGGCGCTATGAAAAAATTAACATTTAATAAAAAGTAGAAGACAGATTCGAAGAAATCGTTGCTAAGATCTATAGAAGAATTAATATACTCGTATGTCGGTGTTTCTACCCTACAGAATCTACTTGATTAAAGGAGGATATTTGTATATGAAATCGTTCAACTCAAAAACTTTTTGATCGATCAAAATGAAAATTGGTATATTTATATTAGAAACAAACAAAATTTAAAATTTTTGATGTTATTTCCTTTTTTTCAATCAAGCGCGGCAATTAATAAATTAAATTGCGTGCGCTAAAATAAAACGTTGTGGAACACCTATTCTAAAAACTGGCAGGCAAGACATGTCGATCGTAAATATCGAATTTTTTGCAGCATTACTAGAGTCGGTAGATTTTAAAAACTGAGGGCCTTATTGAGAAAGTATCTCAGAATTTTGGGTGTGTTGACAACCCTAACTGATAGGCTTCAGAATATCACTGACGAAATACGGTGTTACCGCATTTGCGTTGTTTAAAATTAAGATAATCGTATAGTGGCGATGTAAGAATATCCACTACGTCCCAAATAGTCCCATGGGTGCCGTAAGAGGCGACGGAAGGGAAACTGAAACAGGAGGCGGGCATAAGCGTCACCCTGATAGCGACTCAAATAAAAAATTGTGGTTGTGTACCCGGCTGTCGAACGGGGAACTGTGGAAAAACTCCCTGAAAGGCAATCTATGGGGAGGCCTATGTTTAGCAGTGAACTTTTATTCTGTAATGAAAGTTTTAGTAAGATCATGATGAAATGAATGACCTTCAAAAATGCAGTATGATTGACTACACTACGATTGAAATGTTATTTATCACAGCTAAAAGTGCGGGTACATCTAATCTACAACTAGGTGCAGCCGATTGCGGATGGTTAATACTTAAGTGTATTCGATTTATTTATGGCTAAAAATAGTTTTGGCCGGTTTCTTTCGAGTAAATTCAGAGATAAGGATGCTGAATAATACTTAAAATATGTCTGACTTTTGTTAACTTTGTCAAAAATACGAAAAAACGCATCTAGAAATATCAGCGACCGTTGGTTAATGTGCGTTATTTTCATAGACGGAAAATTTATTCCAAGTTGAAAATGAAAATGCATTTTTTTATTTTAACTGAATTACAGTTCAGGGGTTAACCGAAATCAATTACTTTTTTTATGTAATGCTATGTTATTTGTTCATTTCGTAGGCATTCACGTCACGTTATCATAACTGGTTGTAGTAGTAGTGTACCTAGTTGGTCTAGTGGTTGTAATAGTGGGACTGCTGATCATGAGGTCCTGGGTTCGAATCCCGGGTCGGGCCAAAAATCAATTATTCAGTTTTACCGCCAAGAAATTCTCAGTAGCTACCCGGAGTCAGAGACATATAAAATTGTAATGTTATATACATATCATAGCAACGAATAAATTTAAGCAACGATAAATTTTTTGGTATCGATCCGAGTCAGAAGCCATTTATAGTGCAATCTAATAAGTGTATTTCTCCAAAAATCATTTTCAACACTCATCCTAATCTCCACAAAGAGCAACGATCCCCATTAAGGAGAATTTCATAAAGCGGAAAGGGACAGTGTGTGTACAAAGGAGTACGTTGAACAACAATAGGGAGAGATTTGTGCGGCGTTGAGGGTCATAAAGGAACAAATATAAGCGGCAATGGACGCATCCTGTGGGACACGGCTGATGACTGTTTAAATCTATGTAGACGCGTCTTGTAGTGTTTTTTTTTAGGTTGGCACAAATGCATAAAAAAGGCGGGAAATGCTGTTCTTTTTACGAACGTGGTACATAGTGAGATGTCATGGTTTTGTAAGTTGAGAGTAATAAAAAATAGACACTATATTACTTTGATCTGTATGTTTGCATGTATGTTGTGAATATGAATATGATTAAATATGTTAATTCAGTTTTAAGCCGTTTTTAAACGTCTCGTGCTCTAAGGAATTGTTCGGGTTAATCCCAGCCGCCAATTTTCATGAACGAACATCGCGTTAACATTCAAGATACCATCCTCACCATTTGGATCGTTGGTGGTCCACCACTGTGCGTTTTAATGGGAGTTTTCTTCCTCATACAACTTCTCTGTAAAATTGTTTACCACCGGCGGTTTTTCCAGACCCTTTTTAAAAAGCCGGCAATGCACTAGCAATTACCCTGGAATTGCGGTTGTTCATGGGCGGAGGTAGTCACTTGCCATCGGTTTAGCCACATGCACGTTTGCCCCCTCTTCTATAAAAAAACGAAACCCAACAGCATTATGCTGCTCTTTCACACTTTTATATTGCGGGCACGGTTCTTCTGCGGTCGAATCGACCCATTAATATTGTAACCATATTAATGTGGCTAATATAGTACGTGAAGGAATACCCACTACCCTATATAGTCCCAGGGGCGTCTTATAAAGTGACTCTGCCTGCTGAGGGTTGCAACTATAGCAAATATCCTCCCTCTACAAAGCAATTAAAGGAAAAGTCTTATATATTCAATGCTGTGTTCAGTAGCGGTCGATTAGAGACTATACCACGTACCAGAACTATGTTTAGCAAAACATGTTTATTTTTTATTCATTTTTGAAACCAGTCTTCATAGATGCAAGTTCTCGTATAAATCGAGCTGGACTCAAGACTAACTCGATCACCTTGGGAAGGCAGCTATTGTTGATATCATGATTACTGTTCAATACTCGTAATATGATGCCTAAAGGTTACTCTTGATGCGATCATCTTGCCAATACGTACTCTCACGAATTTATTGCGACATTGTAATAAAATCAGTGATAATGCTTCAAAAATAACAAGCAATAACAAATAAATATACACGTATTTTTGGAGTAAAACTTCTTTACGCACGCTTGACTGGGAGAGTAAGGTGGCGAACGCGTGACGAAAGCATTACGAAAAGTGTGATAGGGCGAGGTGAAACGGAAGTTGAGTGAGGGATATAAGCAAGAGAGAGCAGTGCGTGCGCACATTTTCTTTATCTCTTTCTCTCATAGCCAGTTATTTTTCGTAATTTTATTTTGTTTTGAATAATTTTATGAATTAATATTTTGTTCAATTCAATACATTTACTTCGTTCGCGTGGTCATCAGCACACTCGTTTTTTTTTAATATTCTTACATCCGATTCCGAGCTATGTTCAAAATTTAAAGTCTCCACTTCATCGGGAACTTAGTTCAAAATCAGTTACTAAATTCGACCCAAACAGACATATACGAAAGCTAGCGAATAATAACGTGGTAAAATAAAAATCGATTCTCAGTAAATAGAATATTGGTTAGTCTTTTTTTCGACATAACGTACCAATTACAGTCAATCACGAATAAGTTTAGCGTGGGAGGGAGAAACGATACTTATTATTTTTTAGTTACTAATCTAATATTGTATGTGAAATATCTCTTGTAATCTATTGAATAAAAATAATTTTGTGGCGGCGCTGTCGTCGCGCCACAAGTGAAACACAACGAAGCCTAAATCGCACTATCAAAGTTCTGAAGTAAAACGGTATATATAAAATAGCTCCGAATTACCACTAGGAGCACCTGCACCTGAGTGGTTCTCGCCACCTCAGAACATCGACCGAAACGAGCTGAGCAGTCAGAGGCGGGGGTTTGCACTCCCCGCTTGAACAGCGGTTAGATAGCTCAAAAAAGACCAAAGAGGCGACATGATGATGATTACAATAACAAATCATAAGCCATCATCATTCGTCATCATCCTCAGCTTCATTGCCTTTCCTTTTGGGGCATTGGCCGCTCCACGGGCATAACACGGCTACAATTCTATTCTAAGACTAAAGTCCTTACTGCTTGTAGCTATGCTGGCTCCCAATACCCTTCAGCCCGGAACAAAACACTCCAAATACTGCTATTTACGCCAGACAAAAGTAAGAGGGTAACACCTACCTACACGGACTCCTAGCCAGGCAAGCAGTCCAATCACCTAGTCATTAAAATAAAATAAGGGTGACAAACGAGCACACATCCATCTGATAATAAGTGGATGCTGTGATCCATAGATATTTACATCTATCCTCGATTTATAGTCAAAATTAAAATGCGTTGTCACCCCTGAGGACTAAGATGAAATGCTTTCTTTTCAGTAGAAATGGTCTCTGGTTCTTTACACTTGCCACACAAAACACAGCAGCAACGAGCTCCTATTTTACGCTGGTTTTTTGAGAGCGTGGTACCTACCGGTCGAGCTGACCCATTCGTGCTACAACCGTATACATTATGGTTGTAGCTCGAATGTTGCAGCGTGGCTCTAATACACTTAAAATACGCTGTCGCTCTTAACATGCAGTATGTAAACACTACACTCTATGTTACGTCATCGCATACACATACAATACACCGGCGACAGACCCGACAGTGTAACAGATGCGAGTATTAAATCCAACATCTTAGCTTAATATCGCATCGGATCCCGTATCAAGACATCAGTCCGCCTGTGATTCGCTTTTTTGTCCGGGATTTCATTCAATAATACTTAGAAGAAATTGAGGTCTACACAAATATATTCATCAGTTTGATTGAAAAAATATCAAATAGGCTTGATTGAAGAATATGGATAAATATTATTCATAGTGATAAATACAATCCGTTTACTATTTAAATTAATGTTTAGGTACGTATTTCTTTCTTCCTTTCTTAATAAGAAAGAGAAATATAATAAATCACCCAGAGCGAATTTCGCGCATGGCAGCCAATTTCAACGGAGACTAACCTGTAGCGCAGGACAGGATACCTCTCATCGTCAATCGGAGAGAGATCGAGGGCTTTACGTGATTTCCGAAGCACGGAGGTAAAACACTGCCAAGGTTTCTTTTACAGGATAGAGTGACAAACGAGCACACTGTCTATCTGATGGTAAGTGGTTGCTGTGGCCCTTAGACAGCTACATTTATCCTCGATTACTAATCACAATGCGAATGCGTTGTCACCCGTGAGGATTAAGATGGAATGCCTAGTTTCCAGTAATAAGGGTCTCGATTCTCTATACTCACCATACAAAACACAGCAACATTATACTACTATTTTACGCTGGTATTCTGTGAAAGCGTGGCCCTTCTCCTGTCGAGCCGACCCATTCGTGCTACAACTATACTAATAATATAACTGCAGCATGGCTCTACCACGTGATCTTGACTCCGAGATGCTTTATGCTATTTTATTTCTCGATTACCAATAAATGTACTACCCGTTCTGTTAAATAGTGGGATGGATAGTGGCACATTGCCACTATCTATACTCACACCCGTCAGTAAAGACTGCAAAAAAATACGTCGCGATATGCGTTTTCCGTACGGTCTTAATAACTTCCGTCCAATTTATCATTGGAATCAATGATAACATGACACAAAATACAAAAAAAAAATCAGTCCTATTTTGCATATTTGTTAGCTACGACGCATTCTAAGAGATTTTTTCATAATTATCGTTGATTTTGTTTATTAATATTTTGTATAAAATATTTACATGCCATTGAGACATTGCTTAAGTCCATTTTTGAAATTTTTGTTTATCTGTCTATCCCAGCTATACTTTAGAATGGCTTAGTAAAGTAAAGTTACAGCCTATATACGGCCCACTGCTAGGCACAGGCCTCCCCTCGTTTCTGAGAGTGTTAGAATGGATTAATCAATTGTAATAAAACTTAACGAACAAATAGGGAGTAATACCAGGAGTAGTCTAACTTTTTTGTCTGCTAATAATCTAAATGACGCCACATTAATAGATCCCACCCAGGTGAAGCCAGAGAAAGAGATAGGGAGAGAGAGAGAGAGACAGACCACTTCGATAGTTATAAATCTTTTATTAAAATTAAAGTACGTACTTGCGTATATTTATACAAGTCTTTTCAAATATTCTCCCATTAATAGAAAATTTCCAATGAAGCGAATAATATAACGTTATATCACAACAGTTTTCGCTATTGTTACTATGCGTGTTAACGTTACGGACTCGAAAAGCTGCCATTTCTAATCCCATTCTTTATCTGAACGAACTGTAGATGGGTTATCACCCGTGAGAACTAAGATGAAATGACTCGTTTCCAGTCTTTTTACGGGTTCTCGGTTCTCTACACTCACCATAAGAAACACAACAGCGTTTACTACAGCTATAACTAACTACTACTAATATACATGCAGCATGGCTCTACCTCGTAAAACATGCTTCCACAGGTCTTAAAAAGTTCTCCTATATCATCGTTAAAATAATGGTTTGAAGCGGATATTCATATGTAATATATATATATATATATATATATATATATATATATATATATATATATATATATATATATATATATATATATATATATATATATATATATTGACGGCGTTTATGTATGTTTATGTTTACGGCGTAAACTTCAGTTGAAGTTGATGAAGACTGAAGTTGGACAGTTGAGCGTGGACAATTGAAGTTGGATAATTGGGCGTTGCCACATTGCCAACATTACACCACCTCAACATACGCAAAGAAAAACATGCGCGAAGTTTGCTTAAACGTTAAACTTTATCGTCAAGAGCACGGAAATAATTTCCCGCTCAGTAATACTTAAGTGAAATATCACTAACATAAATTGGTGTTCTCCCCTATACTCGTATTTAAGAGCTTACTGAAAGTTATGCGTTAATTAATTGCGTCAGGGAACTTGTTCAGACGTAACTTGGCAACATAAAGTTAGAAGGCAAGTCAAAGTCGAATGTGGCGAGCGTCTGAAACAATATTTTTTAACTACCAACTCCTTGCGCTGTGCAACTAATATATTCATGAGTATAAAACTGTTTATCCTGGAAACTTTTGAATGGTATTTTCCAGTAACAGCGTGACAGGAAAGCACCCCTTTAAGAGTAGTAAGTAAAGAGCTCTTTATTTTAAATAATCTTAACGGGAAATCTGCTAATAATAAAATTCTCCCGGTGTGGCACGAGTGACCTTTTTTACGTGGTAGAGAAATTCTGCAGCTAAATTATGGTTGAAGTTTATAATAGGTTATAATAGTCAGGGTAGGACCGCGCTTTATAGAATACCAGCATGAAATAAGGAACTCTTTGTTTTGTATGGAGAGTATAGAGAACCGCTGACACTTTTTACTGAAAACGAGGCATTCTATCATATATTGGTTCTACCAAAGAGTGACAACGCATCTGCATTTTATGTCGTATTCGAGGATAGATGTAGAGGTCTATAAACTACAGCATCCACTTTATATCGGGCTGTGCAAGTTGTGCTCTAATGTCACCCTTATTCTATGAAAAAAATAAACGAGGCATTCAATCTCAGTCTTGGTGTTCTGTGAAAGCGTGGTCAAGCATTCCATCTTAGCCCTTAGGGGTGACAACGCATCTGTATTTTGATTCTTAATAGAGTATAGATGTAGATGTCTATAGATCGTAGCAACTACTTAACGTCAAGTGGACTGTGCTCTAAAGGCAAAAAGTTAAAAATCAATCTAATCCACTAAAACATAAATTTGAAAATGGGGCATGTTCGCTGCAAAGGACGTTCGGGGTTATCGACTCCGCCATTATTAGTGTTTAGATCTGAACGGCCGCCAAGAACCAAAGCAGTTACTTAAATTATAAATCATAGGATCTAAAGCCATACATAACGTTCTTGGCATTACTCGGCCATTTTGTCGGAAAAAATATCCACTATGACAAAAGTATACGATTATTTTCTAAATAAGGACATACATTGACGTAGTAGAGTAATGCTAAAGCTAAATTATAGTTGTAGCAGTGATGGGTCGGCTTAGCTAGGACCTTGCTCTCATTGAATACCATCTTCAACTGTGTTATCTGTGCTAAACTGGAGATACTTATCACTGGATAAGGCTTTTCATGTTAGTCCTGAGGGATGATAACGCGTATGCTTGATTCTTAATTGAGGATAAATGTAGATATCTATGCGATACAGCATCTACTTACCATCAGGTGGACTGTGTGCTCGTTTGTTACTTTTATAAAAAAAACCGTTTCTCATAGGAAATTAATAACGAATTCGGGATTCAATAAAGCCATCTTTCACACAGCGTTTATCCTAGTGTATGCAAGAATGAAAAATGTCTAGTGCGGCGCTCCGGGTATTAATTGGAAAAATGGAACGATCGCTTCCCGGGGGACACCTGAGACCACAGACTATTAACAATCAAGTTAAACCTTGCAAAGCCTGGGACGTGCTGTTGTTTTTATTGTAGTATTCGTATTATAGGGATATATGTTAGTAGAACAATTTCAATTAATTATGTAGGTTAAATTATCTAAAGGATGTAAATAAACAAAAATCAAGTGCCGCATATGAAGGATCATCACTTGAGAATTGTTGGACAGATTTTGTTAAAAAGTTTTTTGTGTGTTTGAGTATGTAAAAATACTAAAGGTAACCTACCGACCGTTTGGCTCTCTGATAGCTGATAGTAAAACCATCTCGTGCATATTTTTTTATAGAATAAGGTTAAAAAATGAGCACACAGTTCACCTGATGGTGAGTGGATGAAGTCATATATATATATATATATATATATATATATATATATATATATATATATATATATTAAAGTACAGTATAAAGTAAAGTAAGTACATATAAAATCATAGTAAACCGTGTAGTGACAGTATTAGAATATCCACTACACCATATTGTTCCGTGGGTGAGGTAAGAGGCGAAGGAGGGGAAACCAAAACAGAAGATGGGTAGCAGTATCTTCCTGATAATAACTCACACTAATGAAAAAACTGTGGTTGCCAACACACCTATCAATCGTGGCAACTATTGCAACTATGGCAAAACCCTCTTCATGAGGCAATTTATGGCTGAGTCCTATGCTCAGCGGTGGACTTTTATGGGCAAAAAGTATAGTTAAAGCCTACATAGTATACACATATAGACATCGGCCTCATTTCTGAAAGGATTTTGTGCTTTGCTTAAGTACGTGTTGCCTGTGATGAATTTGAATTCATTCACATCTCATTGAAATATTTTATTCCCCAGCATGCAAATTTCCTCAAGATGTTTTTTCCCCATCGAGGAGGCGGTAAACCAGCTGCTTGTTGAAGTTTTACCTTTGAAATTTATTCCATACTAAGAAATCGCTCCAGCTTCACCTGGGTGGGATCTATTAATGCGGCGTTATTAAGATTTAATATAGTCAAAGACCATTTATTTTTATCAATTTTCGGTTCTTCTTTTTCAAAAAAAAAATGTAAGTTTTCTAAATAAATATTGCTCAGATTACTCGCGGTACTGCTCTCTACCTAATCGTGAAGTTTTTTTAATAATAAAATAAGGGTAACAAACGAACATGCAGTCCACCGGATGGATCCTTGGTTAAGAATCAAAATGCCTATTGTTATCGACATCTATTCCCGATTACGAATCAAAATGCAGATGTGTTGTCACCTGTTAGGACTAACGTAGAATATCTCGTTAGTAAAGAGGGTTTCTAGTTCTTTACACACATCATACCAAACACAGCAGCATTAACCTGCTATTTTACGCTGGTATTCTGTGAGAGCGTAAGGATCACGATCCCAGGTTGAGCCAACTTATTTGTATTATAACCACAACATAGCTGCAGCATGGTTCTACCACGTATAAAAATATATATACGTGGTAGAGCCATGCTGCAGTTATATTAGAAGTATAGTTGTAACACGAATGGGTCGTCTCGACCGGGGAATGACCACGCTCTCACAGAATACCAGCGTGAAACAGTAGCTTAATGCTGCTGTGTTTCGTATGGTGAGTGTAGAGAACCGGAGACCCTTTTTACTGGAAACGAGGCATTCCGTCTTAGTCCTCACTGGTGACAACGCATCTGCATTTTGATTCGTAATCGAGGATAGATTTAGATGTCTATGGGCCACAGTAACCACTTACCATCAGGTGGACTGTGTGCTAGTTTGTCACCCTATCCTATAAAAAAAATTAGTAGATTTGGAGAAAAAAGTGAATTTTGATGAAAGATATTTTAAGATACGAAAACTAAAAATATCTTCATTCCTATTCGTACATCTTTATAATATATATCTTTATAATATATTTCTTCGACGTCGTTGTTAAGTGGTCAGAGCGCAAGTCTTATTAAACAAAGGAAACATAAATAAATAAATACATTAAGAAAATAATGAACACTGTAGAACATTACAGTTATTCTTAATGAGCCCAAAAGCCGTGTTATTTATCGAACGAATGCCGTAACTCCTCGAGACACGGGCTTAATTCAGTAAGCCCTGTCGGGTCAAATATATACGTATTTAGTTAACGCGTATTTTTGGGTAATATCGCTAATGTCGGCGGATTTAGGGATTTGGCGGTGCGATGCGTTGTTTGTATTCAATAGTGTCGTTTTTTACTATGATGTTATAGCAACAGCCTGTATAAAGTTTGATATACGTACATATTTTGATCTCGGCTTATACAGCTTGATACTTTTTCTTATTTCTTATTTCTTATTTTATTATCTTATTTAAAAAAATAACGTTACCCCCGCATTAGGATACTCTCCTATATCGTGGAGGCCGTTTAAAAAATAAATTGTACAAGGACAAACATCCAGATCCGGAACAATTATTTGTCGATCATACAAATACTTGTTCCGTGTGGGATTCGAACCCGCGGTCCTCCGGACTTCTACTCAATCCTAAACCACTGCGCAACTGGGCTACGGAACCGTCATATACGTACTGAATTAGTTTTGATGAACTGTTTTCCATCCATCCATCCATTAGAGCCTATAAAAGTCCACTGCTGAACAAAGGCGTTTCTCATAGATTACTTCATGGGGGTATTTTGCTATTGTTGGTATGCTTGGCAACCGGATTGGCAGCCGTAGTTTTTTATTTATTTTGAGTTGTCAGGATGCCGGCTGACCATCTCCTGTTTCATTTTCCCTCTGTCGGCTCTTACGACACCCTCGACACGATATGGGGCAGTGGATGTTCTTACACACACATAAACACTCACGCCTGTCACCCAGAGGGGTAGGCAGAGACTACAGACTTCCATTTGGCACGATCCTGACACACCTCTCTCGCCTCCTTCACATCCATACACCTACGCATGCATGCTCGTCGGTTAAGGGTACTCCTAATTTGGCCAGTTTTCAATAAATCGCCAATTTGGTCGATAAATTTTCGCCTAGGACGTCCCTTTCCGACTCTGCCATTCACTTCTGCAACATAAATGTTCTTACACATTGAGTCTTATTGCAATTTAGTGAGAGTAGAAGATACTGTATGTGTTTTACGTTCATTCATTTATTTTAACCTATCAAAGGTGTAGTGATGAACATAGGCCTCCAACATAGATTGCATCATAGCGGGTTATATTTGATATAGTTGCCACGCTTGGTGGGCTGATTGGAAACCGCAGTTTTTTTTTAAATTGTTAGGAAGACACATGTCCTGTTTTGTTTCCCTTAGTCGTCTACGACACCCACGTTCTGATATGGAATTGTAGATGTTCTTATACCACTACTACACGGTTTTAGATTTTAATACAATTTTTTTTATAATTATAATTTTATATACAACACGATTGAAAGCCGTGAAAGCTCGAGGGCTTAGTAATTGACGTGAATTTCATAAGTACTAATGTGGTTCGAATTCTAATCGAGTTTTCCCTGGCTGTAATTAAACAGTTAATTGCAATTTGTCGCATATTCAGCGGTAAACTATTGTGACGAAACCTGCACGTCTAAAAAAATAAAATTACTCGACGTCATGTATAAGTATGGGAACAGAGTATTACTGCAAAATAATTAATAGAATCATCCGTTACTTTGCGGAAATCCATTTTTTGTAGGATAAAGGTGACAAATAAGCGCACAGTCCACCTGATGGTAAGTGGTTACTGTGGCCCATAGAAATCTGCATCTGATTACGAATTATAATGCAAATGTGTAGTCCTCACGGGTGACAACACATTTACGTTTTATTCTTTGATCGAGAATAGGTGTACATGGGTGACAGCGTCTACTTACCATCAGCTGGTCTGTGTGCCTGTTAGTTACCATGATTCTGTAAATTCAAATTCAAAATTCGAATTTATTTTTATTTGTAAATACAGGTAGTGGGACAGACCAGATCTGAGTGTCGATTTATCTTTTTAATTTTTTTGTTCCTACTTTTGTCATTTATTTATTCTGGTACATAAAACATATTACAAGAGTACATAGTTACTCTACAGCACCATTAAACCACAAAACGGTTTGTAAATATAAAAATATATTAACTTTGGCCTCTCAGTATATCTATGAAAATTTGATGTATGTTCACAAAAATAAAGGTAGTTTTAGTAAAAAAGTGACATACACTCTGTAAACACTAGGAAGAAATACAAGCTGGTGCTACCAGTTTCTCGACACCACAGAGTCAGTAATTCATTATTGGGGCAATGTACACGCTATTACAACAAAGTCCCAGAAAATATACAAGGTCTCTCTATTACCAAGTTTAAATATTTAAATAAACAAAAACGGTATAAAAAGGGTTATAATGATATAAATGAATACATGGTTGATAATAACCCGTGGGAATGAGGTGGTAGCTTCCAAGCTGTTTCTAAAATAAATTTTGTAAATATTTTGTGACCTTTGACATTGTAAAATTTATTTAAAAAAGTCCCGCTAGGTTTCTTGCTGGTTCTTCTCCGGACAGAGGTTTTTTCGAACCAGTGGTAACAACGTAAAATATTGACTTTCAATAAGAATTACTTGTAATCTATATTTAATAAAAATTATTCTATTCTATTCTATTATCTTTTATCATCTTTAGATAAAAATTCAAAAAGTAGAATGTTTCTTCAATTGAGAGAGAAAACTTCCAGTTCCCGTATTACTCGGTAACATACCTACACCAAACAATGACAAAGGGATCAAGGGGTCTTACATAGAAGATAAAGGTACGTTCACCTCGACCTGAGTCATATATATGCGCGCTGTTCTCTTGACTTCACATCAGAAGCACACACAGAAATCATCTGTCATAACTTTTGAACGAGGATATTAACTACGCGTCGAACAAAGGTGCGCTATTAAGGTCCGATGTAGATGTAAGTAACTCATTGTACTTTATTAGACACAACAATAGCTGTGTGTATATACCTACGTAGTTGTAAGTTCTAACGACTACTGCCCGATTCCTATATTCAAGGAATGTTTCGTTCTCCATAACGTTAAAACATACATAACAATTACAATTCACATTTTTACAGATAAAGATATTGGTAATGTTTCCCATTCGGTAGTGGCCTGGACAGTGACAGGAAATGACTTTCATTCGCTGCTGAACGCACCCCGGACACTAGTGCAAAGTGTCAATTCAGCAAAATGTATGTAACTACTGTAGTTTATTGAGTTTTCCTGTCAAGAAATTTGCAGAATCATGCCGGAGTCAGGCGGTGTTTCCACCACCGTGCCGCGAAAAGCATATAAAAAAGGTCCTGTACCTTATTTCTCTTTGGTCGTGTCGAATTACAGTCCTATCTAACTATGAGAGTGAGGGAATAGAGAGTGCACCTGTGTTTGCGCATACATACACTTGGGCACTATAGTCCATTCCTGTGCAGATGTCTGGTTACCGTGAACAAAACTCGATCTGGACGACATTGATATGACTAGGAAAAACGAATATAATTAAATTATAGAGGTTACCTGTATAATAGCGATATTTAAAAATTAGTTGAATTGAGGACCTCTCGTCCTATTTTAAAGTTGGTTATAAATTTGTAAGTTCCTTCCTTTAAATTTAGCTCTAAAAGTCTTTAGAAACTCATTATTGCCTAGAACATATTTTAAAGAATTCATTAGACTTTCCCCTAAATACTGCAGGTTGAAGTTTCAATTAAGAGCGTTTAGAGCGCCAGGTAATGGAATAATTGGAATTCTTTTGAATCATCTGAAAAGCAATTTCCCTTCAACGTTTTACTATCGTCGCTTTTTCAAATGGGAAAATCGATGTACGTAAACATTAGACAAAAAAGTACAGAAAAAAAAGAAAGACAGAAAAAATAACTTTGACATAACATAACATGAAATAAATTAAAAAAATACCAGAGTATTTTAGTGAAGTCAAATTCCTCTATTTCAGCTAACTGTTGTTGTACTAATTATCGACATAGAGCCCAATATTGACTTTATGGAGGGACGCACCGACGATTACCTAAGCCCAAAAATTAAAAAAAAGTACATGTATTGTCTAACTGATAGGTTGACTTGAACTGGTGTATACAAACGAAGAGCTAAAATAACAGTAAAGTTTAAATGATATATGAAACATATTTGTTTTAAATTAATTGTAATCGATTTGCAGAAGAGAGCCATAAGAACAATTTATAACATCTGTTTAAAGGAATCTATCAGAAAAATTTTTTAAGAAAAAATACTAGTGATGCAACCATCGACCACTAATAAAGAACTGTTTTTATTAGTGACAAAAATTGTTTTTATTAGTGATCGATGGATGCAACGAATACGAATACAAATATTCGTATTCGACCAACAGTAGGTAGACATTTACCGAATATTCATATGAAGTCGGCTAAAAAATTACGTTTTCCTGGGTACAGGGTATTCCACAGTATGCAATGCACTATGAAATTTAATATAATAAGCGCTCACCTGTTACTCAGCCATCTCGGTATCATAACATACGGCGCTGAGGGCTGCGGGTTCGAATCCCCACGCAACAAGTATTCGTATGGCCAAAATTAATTGTTCCGGGTCTGGATGTTTTTCCTAATGCACATGTATATCAACTGCCTCCACGATACAGGAGAAAACCCTACTGTAATGTAGGGGTAAAGTTAAGAAATACTTAAAAAAATAACAACAACCAAGTACTTTACACAATCCTGTACCTTAATAAAACAAATTTACTTTAGTCGTAAAAAACCCCCAACGCTACTCATCGATCAACTGTAAATTTATTCCCGCCATTTCTTGCACAAAGGCCTGGTCTGTAAGATAAAGGCAGAGGCATGATCGAGCCATCAATGTAATACGGGAGCAAAATTGCGTAACCCTTACATAATTTACAGCTTTATAATGAAGCGCCTTGAAGGAGCACAACATTGAGTGATGAACAAATGAAAAACCTCCTTGAACGGACACAAAATAAAAATAAAGTATATTTATTTTCGCGAAAGTTTTAACTTAATGAGTCTAATCTTAACCTTTTTTTATTCTTATTATTTATTGTAATCGAAACATTTTTTGATAAGCACGCATTGATGCAATACGTAAATTGTGCAGATCGGAGCATCAAGGTCGTTGTAGACGGTGCAAGCTCCGATTGCAAGCCTATTAATGCTGGTGTTCCACAGGGCTGCGTGCTATCGCCAACGCTGTTTCTTCTGCATATCAATGATATGTTGCATACCCGTAACATTCATTGCTATGCAGATGACAGCACTGGTGATGCTCTTTACACCGGCCGAGCCAATATTTCTCGGGAAAACGTCTCCGAGTGCCGGGACAAACTTGTGTCTGAAGTCGAGTCTTTGCTGAACAGAGTCTCGGATTGGGGACGACTAAATCTAGTCCAGTTTAACCCCCAGAAGACACAAGTTTGCGCGTTAACCGCTAAAAAGAACCCCTTTGTCGTATCCCCTCAGTTTCAAGGCACTCCCCTTGTTGCCTCAGCCAGTATCGGAATCCTCGGCGTCGACATATCAAGTGACGTGCAGTTTCGTGGTCACTTGGAAGGGAAGGCCAAATTGGCCTCTAAAAAGCTTGGCGTGCTCAGCAGAGCGGGACAGTATTTCATGCCGGCACACCGCCTGCAACTTTACAAGGCGCAGGTTCGGCCGCACATGGAATACTGTTCCCATCTCTGGGCTGGGGCTCCCCAGTACCAGCTCCTTCCACTTGACCGCATCCAGCGCAGAGCGGCTCGAATCGTCGACGACCGAGTGCTTTCCGATCGGCTCGATTCACTGGCGTTGCGAAGAGATGTTGCATCTCTATTTTATCGCATCTATCACGGGGAGTGCTCTGAGGAATTGTTCGGATTAATCCCAGCCGCCAAATTTCGTGAACGCACGACACGGCAAACGTCCCAATACCATCCACACCATCTGGATGCTTGGCGGTCCACCACTGTACGTTTCACAAGGAGTTTTCTTCCACGTACAACCTCTCTGTGGAATAGTTTATCATCGGCGATTTTTCCGGACCGATACGACCTGGGGACCTTCAAGAAAAGAGCTTACTCCTTTCTAAAGGGCCGGCAACGCACCCGCAATTCTCCTGGTGTTGCGGTTGATCATGGGCGGCGGTAGTCACTTAACATCAGGTGAGCCGCATGCTCGTTTGCCCCCTCTTCTATAAAAAAAAAAAAAAAAAACTTTTACGTGGTAAAGCTACGCTGCAGTTGCAGCAGCAGCTCGAATGGAGCGGTTCGATCAGGGAAGGACCACGTTCTCACAGAATATCAGCGTAAAATATTTATGGACTAAACATGCATTTACAATAGGATGAACTGTGAGCTCGTTTGTCACCCTTGTTCTATAAAAAAAAGATAATGGTCAATGGTAAAAGTGTTTACAACTTACAAATTAATAGATGTAAAAACTTTTGACGTGTGCCTAAAAAGTTTTTATAAACGAGGAAACAGATAATGGAAAAATATGATCGAGGTTGACAGGTGTTGGAGAATCATTTCTTTCATCTGAGCCATTGTGAACGTTTATGACACAAATATGAAACTAACAGCCCTCGAAAGCTTAAAGTTTCGCGGTTACGCAATAAATCAAGCCTAAAGACTCGAAGTATACAAATCCCAAGGGAACGAATTAAAATGAACACGTTTTTTCTGTGACACTTCGTGTGGTATAAGTAAGGGGACAAAGCGGATATCTATTTAAATAGAATTTAATTTTAAATAAAACTAAGTTTACGAATTTCATCACGTTAAATTTTAACCTCTTTAATTTCAGTCACTTCAGGCGCTTTACGACACCCGTAGTCCCCGAGGGGCTTAAGTGTTTGACGTCCTGATGTCATAATTAATGATGGCTGGAGAAAGAAAATCTATAAACCTAATTTATTCAACATGTAAATGTAAATTGTATTTGTGTATATTTCAAAATCAGAATTAGACATAAACATAATAACAAAGACTTCGCTCGGCACAATTGTTCGGGAGATTAGACCTTCTCGTCAGGCGTAACTCACAACTGTAAAACAAAATTGTACAACCAGTGCATGTTGCCAGTGATGACCTGTGGATCTGAGACGTGGTCCTTCACTGCTGACCGCATGAGGACGCTCAAAGTCGCTCAGCGAGCTATGGAGAGGGCTATGCTCGGGGTTTCTCCGCGTGATAGACCTAAAAACGAGGATATCCACGGAAAAACTAACTGACATAGACCAACAGATTAGTAAGCTAAAGTTGCACTGGGCCGGCAATATAGCTCGCAGAACCGACAACCGATGGGGGATACAGGTTCTCGAATGGCAACCTCGTACCGGTAAGCGAAGTATAGGGCGCCCCCCACTAAATGTAGTGACGACCTGGTAAGACATGCAGGAAGTCGATCGATGCAGGCAGCTCAGGGCCGTGCTTTGTGGCATTTCTTGACGGAGGCCTATATTCAACAGTGGACTTGTAACGGGCTGTAATGATGATGATGATGATGAATGATAATAACAATGACTTACGCTTAACTACTTTAATGATGTATTGTTTGATGAGGCCTTCCTTGAGGATGCCTATATTTAGTGAACATGTGAAGAGCTGTAATGATTATACGAATGATGATGTGGCTTTGAACTCGGCTGAAAACATGACATATACCTCTGTTGATCCATATACTTATATTATTTCAATATTTTTTGATTCAATTGAAATATTCTAATACTTGCCCCAAGTAAGTCAAAATTACTAGCTTGCCTCGTGCAATTTCTCATAACAATGTTTCCTTCAATGAAAAATGGGTATCGCGGATCCATTTTTACGGAATTATTTTCAAATGAATTTTCATCCTGTTTTTATAATAAATTCTTAACGCCTTTACTCATTTAGTGAGGTTTAAAATGTTTGTGTTAAGAGTGGTACGTCGTTCACAGTAGTCGAATAGCAGATTTGGACCCACGATTTTCTGAATTGGAGATGCATTAGCGTCCGATCGTTTACAGCAAGCCTTTACCATTTCCGTTACAGCCTATCAAACTACTGCTGAACATAGAACTCCCCACAGATTTGTCATATGGGGGGGGGGGGGATATCTGCCATAGTTGCCTAGCGTGTTGAACTTAACAATTTCGTAAATTTTACTCCAACGTCGTCATCACACGGTTTTGTTTTAATAACAATTTACTAGTGAAATGGTTCCGGCTGCATCTACGTGGAATATATTATATCTATAAAAGTAAAAAATTTAAAGAAATAACCTCTATATATGTTTCACAGCTGGGCACAGGCCTCTCCCGTTCATTTCTGAGAGTGAAACCCTCACAGAAATAAGAGACAAGGGCAGGTAATTGTTCGCCGCGATGCCCCAATGCGTGATGGCGAATTTCATATTTTTCTTATGTCTCAGACATGCAAGTTGTTTCCTCGCGATGTTTTCCTTCACCGCTGAGCACGTGGTAAATCAGCACTTAAAATTGTAAGTAACAATTTCATTGGTGCCGGCGGGGATCGAACCCGGTTCGCTCGCGTGCTGTGAAATTTAAAGAGAACGCTAACCATCTGAGCTACCACGGCTCTTTAGAATATTATACGAAAATATTATTATATTATATCAATACAAAAACTTTATGACAGGAATGGAGCTCTGTCGCAATCTATTATAAAATGAATTCGGGACGATCGCGACCCATGCAAATGAGTGACTATGTTATACAAGTATCTGGGAGTAATATTCGAATGCATGCCAAACTCGCTGGCCAGAATTGGAGCAGAAAGTAATGCATTTATGTATAAAGCAGTGTGATTTTATGATTTTTTCATATATTATTATTCTAAGCCAGCACTTTGCTAAAATCCCACCTGATAGTAAGTGGTGATGTAGCCTAAGATGGTGAAGCGCACCGACTTAACAAAAACCTATTCACTCTTGCCTTGAAGATACCACATTGTAATCGAATGGAAAGACAGATGCTGCCAACTTATTCCCTTCCTCTGCTGTACGCATGACGTACCACGTAGCAAACTGTTTGGTTCGAATGCGTGGTAAGTCAACAACGGAAGAGTGGAGACTGACCGAACGTCTTGTTGTGTACAATTTGTCTTATGTTACACAATTTTATATATAATATATTTTAATTTAAAGTTTTTTTTTTATAATATTAAAATAGAAATAATTTACATTACGCCGGATAGTGAGGCTACAAATGCGCTATCACCTTTGAGGGCTAAAAGTGCATGTCTCACAACCGGTAATTATATAGGATCTTTATAACCCTCGGATAGTAACTTGGCCTGCTGCCCAGAGAAATACTTAGGCAGAAAAAGAATCTTACCGAGCAACTTTCACCGACTTCAAAAAAGGAGCAGGTTCTCAATTCGTCGGGATCTTCTTTAATGTATGTTCACCGATTACTCGAAGACGCCAGAACCGATTTGGAAACTGCATCTTTAATTTCTTTTATTTTGAAATACTTCCTAGGTAGTTTAATTTAAATTTTATCGAAATCGGTTGAGCAGTTTTAAAAAAATCAGCAATAAATTATATTTATGTTAATGCTGGTGGCACAACATTTTTAAGTTTACCTTTTGTTAATAAAATATAGTATCATCATTATAGTTGCTCATAAGTACACCTGAACATCCTCCAAAAACAACCTCTCACATGGAATATTAGCAAATTCGATCTGTTTGCCTTATAAAGATATCCGCAGTAGAATTAGACTAATTATCATAGCCCCATGGTATAACCTTATCATTCAATCAATATTCAATGTCATTTGTTCCCGTCATAAACAACTAGCGCCGCTAAAATCTTCCTTTATCCTAGAACTAGACCATTCCTGGTACTGGCGAGCCTTCTCCAGCGAAGTTGACTCACTGCTGTTGCTAACTTATTGCTAAATGGGAACTGTATTCCATCTTAGTCCTCAAAGGTGATAATGCGCCTGTAATTAGATTAATGTAGGTTTCAGATGACTAAAGCTTATAGTAGCCACGTATCATCTGCGGACCGTAGGTACGTTTGTCACTCCAATTCTATAAAAAAAATTAAGTTATGTGTTTTTTCGCTTCAACAGGTTATAAGCAATGCTCGAGGCATTTCTAAAATTCAAGGAAAATTGTTCATAGTACTGCAATATTTTACGAAACCAGAAGCCCGGCGATTCAGTCCTTTCCCTGTAATAACTCTAATTGACTTAACGTTACGTCCATTTTACGGTACAGTTGTTTGGTAGAGTCGTAGAAATTCGGTTCAACGTTTTTTCAAATTGGACGCAGTTACGCAAAACGATCTAACCCACAGAAAGCAATTTTGTAAGTTTTTTTTTATAAAAAAAAACTGAAATGGCAAATGAAATTACAGTCCACCTGCATGTAAGTAGCTGATGCAGCCACGGGACATTTGAAACCTGCTTCAAATAAAGAAGGCAACAGATGCCTTCTCACCACTTAGGACTATGATGGAATGTCTCGTAGCCGGTAATTATACTGGTTCTCTTTCTTTACAGAATAAGGGTGACAAACGTGCAAACAGTCCACCTGATGGTAAGTGGATGTTGTGGCCCATAGACATCTACATTTATCCTCGATTAAGAATCAAAACGCAGATGGGTTATCACCCCAGAGTACTAAGATGGAATACCTCATTTCAAATAAAAAAGGGTCTCCTGTATTCTACACTCACCATACGAAACGCAGCAGTACTAAGCTATTATTTTACGCTGGTATTCCGTGAAAGCGTGGTCCTTCCCCGGTCGAACCGAACCGACCTATTCCTGCTACAACCATAATATAACGGCAGCGTGGCTCTACATTTCTCTTACATCGTTAAGACTTTCTACATACCTACGTTAAATTGAATGTGGACGCATATCCAAACTCTGGACAATTATTTGTTTAGAGTAATAGACATAGACATAAAATTGTTAAATACAACTTTAGGTGCTGATTTACCTAAAATTTCTAGGTGGTGGGACTGCTTTTTTGCTGAAGAGACTGTCTAGATAAGAACTGACTCTCCTCTTATTTATATCCGTTGCCAAGCAGCAGTGCGTGCACTGCTGTGTTGCAGTCTGAAGAACATAAAGAGCAAATACAATTACAGGCTGTGACGCATTCCATTTTAGTTCCGTTACCCTCGTTTCCAGTAAAAGGACTGGTAACGACGGGCCCACCCATTATAAGGTTGCTACAATATTTTATAAAGTGACATATTATTATCATCATCATCATCATAACAGCCCTTCACAAGTTTACTGCTGAATATATGCCTTCCCAAGGAATGCCACAAAACACGGTCCTGAGCCACCTGCATCCATCAACTTCCTGCACGTTTTACCAAGTCGTCATTCCATCTAGTTAGGGGTCGCCCTACACTAGGCCTGCCGGTACAAAGTTGCCACATGAGAACCCTTTCTCACATCGTTTGTCGATTCTTCTAGCTATATGGCCGTACTTCAGCTTACGTCGGGATATGTCGGTAACTCGAGCTTTACTGCGGATATCCTCATTTCTAAGTTTATAACAAAGAGAAACCCGAGACATATATTACAAACATAAACATATCTCATTTAATTCAGTATTTAGCAAATCTAGATCATGTTAGTGTTTACAAGCATTAACCCGCTGTATAACTAAACCCGCTGCCATAAATCTTCCGCTGCTATCTTCCGCTGAACATTAAAACGTGAGACTAGTTGTTATGACACCCCTCGCGTGAAACGGAGTCATGAATTTTAGATTCAAGATTACGTAAGTACGTCGTTATTACTGAATTCTTAATAGTCAGTTATCGCGTGTTTTTGAAGCATTTAACAAGTGGGAATAATTTTATAAAGCAATTTAAATTGATTTGACGGCCTGATGGTGTAGTGCTGAGGACCGTGGGTTCAATTCACGGGTCGATAGGCCAAATCTAATAAAGTGACAAAAAAGCACACGGTCCACCTGATTATAAGTGGGTGCTTTAGCCCATAGATATCAACATTTACCCGCCATTAAAATCAAAATGCAGATAAGTTTTTACCCCTGTGGACTAAGATGGAATGCCTCGTTTCCAGTAATAAGGGTCTCCGGATCTCTCTGCACTCACTATACTAAACACAGCGGCATTAACGCTGTTCATAAAACACTGTTATTTAAAGATAGTATTGTGTGAGAGCGTGGTCCTACCTTGGTCAAGGCGTACCCATTCATGCTACAACCATAATATGGATGCAGCGTGGTTAAACCACGTAAAAATCGTCTACGAGTAGGTATAGCTTACAAATAATGATTCTATCTATTCTCTATATGCAAATTACATACTAGATCTACTTAAAAATCCTAATTATGTACGTAAAACGACTGTACTGTTACTGTTACTGTCACAGGCTATCAAAGTCCACTGTTGAACATAGGTCTCACCCATAGATTTTTTTATAGGATAGGGTGACAAACAAGCACACATTCCACCTGATAGTAGGTGGTCGCTGTGGCCCATAGACATCTATATCTATCCTCGATTACGAATCAAAATGCAGATACGTTGTCACCCGTGAGGACTACGATGGAATGCCTCGTTTCCAGTAAAAAGGGTCTCCGGTTTACTACACTCACCATACGAAACACAGCATCATTAAGCTACTATATTAAGCTGGTATTCTGTGAGAGCGTGGTCCTTTCCCGGTCGAGCCGACCCATTCGTGCACAATTACAATGTAGCTTCAGAGCCACACTGTTAATTTTACCACTTGCTTTCCTCTATTGCCTTTTAAGACACCCACGAGGTGGTAAGGAATAGTGGATATTCTCTAAAACGGCACAATATAAGATATTTCGATTGTGGTGGTGATTTTTTTTAGAAGCGGTATAAGAGAATCCACTACCCCATATCATCCCGTGGGTGTTGTAAGAAGCGTTCGAGGAAACCAAACCTGGAGATGGGCACTGGTTTCATCCCGATAAGATATGAAAATAATAAAAAACTTTTGTTGCCAACCCTAAACATACTATGGAAAGGATCTCCCCTTATAAGACAATCTATGGGGAAGGCCTTTTTTCCGTAGAGAATGAACTTTAATAGGCTATAATAAAATGATTCATAATACTACTAATGTGTTTCAATTTCGTTTAAAAACTGAAGGTAGCCGGGCTAACTATGACATTAGGACGTCAAACATCTCAGTCCCTCCGTGACCATGGGTGCTGGTACAGCACCCGAAACGTCGTGAATCAAAAATGAAATTAAAATAAGTTTATTAAAGGCGATAAAATCCGTATAGTATATAGTATTATTCAATGTGTATTTGTTCGCGTAAATTTAAGAAATCATTATATGTAGACAAACTTTCTTTTTTCGTTTTATTTCATAAGTTTTTCAAGATAGTTAATATAATCAAATGTGACGTTACAGAAGTTCTTTACTATATTAGTTTTTTACCCTGGTTACAACTAGATTGGCCTTCAATATGTCTAAAAATGTAAGAAGAAAATATTTACAAAGCTATTTAGCTACTCACACCTGTTTCAATAAAGATTTAAACGCAGCAAAGAGCTTAAGCTAATATCGATCCATCCCTTAGCTAGAACAAGGAAAGCACTCACCTATATAAATAACATAACCCGTGTTAAACGACCGCAATGCAAACACAATTACAACCCGCGGCATCAGTTACATAGATTGCCTTCCGAATTAAGCAGGATTATATCCCGTAATGCCTATTACTTGACATCTAATAACATGACGGATTATTATTGAGTAGGATCGCTTAACTAATTATCTACCATAATTTGTAAACAATGTCAAAGTTGCTTTATTTGATTTGATATAACGTTTCAACGTATAATATTAAAGTGGAATAACGCGGGCATATCTCTTAATTAGTTATAATTATGGTGACTGAAATGAAAAATACATTCGAATGTAAGCAGATTTTAAACGTGATAACTTTAAGCGTGGTAGAGCCATGCTGCAGTTATATTGGTAGTATAGCTGTAGCACGAATGGGTCGGCTCGACCGGGGAAGGACTACGCTCTCACAGAATACACCTGCGTAAAATAGTAGTTTAATGCTGCTGTGTTTCCTATGGTGGGTGTAAAGAACCGGAGACCCTTTTTACTTAAACGAGGCATTCTATCTTAGTCCTCACGGGTGACAACGCATCTGCATTTTGATTTATAATCGAGGATAGATGTATATTGTATATGTCTATGGGCTACAGCAATCACTTACCATCAGGTGGACTGTGTGCTCGTTTGTCACCTTATCATATAAAAAAACCACTGGTTAATTTTGAAATAAATATCCTCTAAACCAAATTTCGGTCACGGCGGCGAGGTTCAACGGAGATTATCTGCCCAGGACAGGGCTATAGTGTACAAGTATATGCACAAGCACAGCTGCACGCTCGTTTTTCAAGAGTCTTGCGGTAAATCACTGCCAAATTCCCGAATCCGGGCTGCTACTTAGATTTTCTTGACAGAAAAACCGAAGAGAAAATGATTAATTTTGATTCGATTTTTACCGGTTTTCGAACCCGCAACCAATATTAGCAATTACACTTACATGTATTGAATGTAAAAGTAAAGTACGTAAAAGTAAAATTAAGTTGACATTATAAATGCGCCACTTTAAAGGAGTATCCGCTAATAATGATAATTTACCCCCCCCCCCCCCATAATATAGGTTTATTATATTGTTACCAGCTTAGCGTTCCTGACAATAAAGACTGCCAATAAAAACCATAATATTCCAGCAAATACCGGTCCCGAACGACTAGGTGTAGAAAATTCGAGTGTGGAGTTTTTTAGAAAGCTTAGTTCTTCTATTCGATACTAGATGGCGCTAGTATCATGTACCAGACATCAACTGTGACGTGCAACAATGTTTAACGAGTGTATCTGTATATATCTTTGTGTCTGTGTGTCTGTATGTGGCATCGTAGCTTTCAAACAGACAAAATGATTTAGATTTCGTTTTTTTTTTCTAAACGCGACTTGGTGGAGCGTTTTTGGATATGATTCAAGAAAACCTTTTCAGCCGTTTGAAGATCATCGGAACTTTTTGTTTCGAGTTTTTTTTTTTAATTTAAGTTATGTACCCAACAGAATAGACCTGACAAAGTGATAATTTGATATTAAATGTAATGTATCTATATAGACGACGTTCTTGTAACATTGAACTTGTGTTATTTTTAATCATTTTATTGTTCACTGTTTATTAACTTATCTTGACTCGTCAACACACCACGTATTACAGGCCAGCCATAGATTACTGAATATATATGGGGCCGGCCATGCCGAGACTGCCGCTTTCATTACCCGCACATTGTGACCTATGCGCTCGAGACAAGTTTGGTGTATTTGCATACATTACAATCATTATCATCATCATCTCCATCATTTATTAAAGCCCTTTACAAGTCCACTACTGAACATACGCCTCCCCAAGGAATTGCACAAAGGAGTCTTAACGCACCTTCAATCATCGGCTTCCTGCATGTCTTACCAGATAGGTACTGATTATGATGACGGCTGCGTTATGCCTCGCTTATTGGTAGTTTTCTGAAGTAAAGTTATTTCTATACGTTTAAATTTAAAAAAAAACCTTAACTGATTTTAATGATGCACATAACGGGAACCAAAATTGTTACATATTGTATAGATACTTGGCCATATAGCCAGCCCATTGCCACTTTTATACCTGGTACCACGCTGCAGCTACATTATGGTTGTAGCACGAATGGGTCGGCCCGACTGAGGAAGGACAGCGCTCTCATAGTATACAGCAGCAGCGTCTAATGCGCTACTATTTTACGCTGGTATTGGTGGCGCTGTATTTCGTATGGTGAGTGTGGAGATCCGGAGATCCTTTTTTTACTAAAAACGAGGAATTGCATCTTAGTTCTCAGGAGTATCAGCACATTTTAATTCTTAATCGAGGATATAATATGTCTATGGGCCACAGCATTCACCTACCATAAGGTGAACTGTGTGCTAGTTTATTACCATTATTCTATAAAAAAAACTTCTTCGACGTTTGATATCAAATGTACTGTGTGCGCCTCTGTAACATAACTTGTATAAAAAAATAAAAATAAATTGTTAAATTTTGGATAATATGTCTATGGGCCACATCATCTACTTTCCATCAAGTGGACTGTGTGCTAGTTTATTACCCTTATTCTATAAAAAAAAAATTCGTCGACGTTTGGTATCAGATGTACTGTGTGCGCCTCTGTAACAAAACTTGTATAAAAAATAAAAATAAATTGTTAAATTTTAGATGATATTATGAATTATAAATATATTATGAACTTTCATGGGCGGCGGTAGTCACTTAACATCAGGTGAGCCGCATGCTCGTTTGCCCCTTCTTCTATAAAAAAAAAAACTAGAAATCTTTGTCCATAATTCACCGTTCGCGCGAATAAATTCTTTGACTCACAAGCTGATATATTTACTAATGCCGAAAAAAAAAGGTTATTTACTCTCAGTTTTCGCTTCAAAAGACATTCGCCGATCACCGACCGGTAGGGATCGTCGGAACCAAGTAAAGGTTACGGAATGGAAAAGTGTCAGTAACTGCTTATTTGAGTTGGAAACAAGTTTCCAAGGAGTATATTGTCTGGATTTATCAGGGTATGAAATTTTTTATTCGAAAGTTTTCTAGAAACTTCGATCAGTTTTTCAAGGTGTGTTTATTTTTTTTTTTGCTTGAATTTATGACAATGTTCTTCAGGCTATTGTTTTTAATGTGTTAAAATATTTTCAACCGCTTTAAAAAGCGGTATGTTCTAAATTTGACCGTATTTTTTAACGCGTTTTACGTTTCGTTATAGAAAGCTGGTGATTCTCATGTGGTCGAGATCAAAATTACCCAAAATATCGATCAAGATATGACTAGTAGTTTTGAGTTATCCTTAATAATGCGTATTTAATTGACTTCTCATAAATTCATGATGTTCTCATTTTATTAAAATTGAAGTCGGTTGTACAATATTTTTTTTTTCATACGTGATTGAGCCACACTGCAGCTATATTACGATTTTAGCATGAATGGGTCGACTCGACTGGGGAAGGATCACACTCTCACAGAATACCAGCGTAAAATAGCAGCTTAATACTGCTGTGTTTCGTATGGTGAGTGTAGAGATCTGGAGACCTTTATTCACTGGAAACGAGGCATTCCATCTTAGTCCTCAGGGGTGGCAACGCATCTGCGTTTTGATACTTAATCGATGATAAATGTAGATGTCTATAGGCCACGGGATCAACTTACCATCAGGTGGACTGTGTGTTCGTTTGTCTCCCTAATTCTATACTTATTAAAAAGTTCACTTCAGCACAACTAGCTACACCTGGTCAACTAAAGATTATTAGCCCTCATTGTCAACCAGCCATTTTAGTGACTGATGATTACACTACTATTTACTTCTGTACTATAGCTATAATGATTAGATAAATACCACGCTGTATATTGTGTTTGTTTCCGCGGGTCACTTCAATGCCGAAGTAATTTCGCTGCAGTGATACGTGACAGGTATTATGTTATTTCTAAAAAAACTGCGGTTGTCAACCCTCTTATCAAGCAAGGCAAATTTGGCAAGTGTCCAGGGAAATTCAGTCTATGGGTAGGCTATTATTCAACAGAGGACTTTGATAGTCTATAATGCTTTGGTGCTTTGCTTTGTACATAAGCTTAAGATCCTAACTTCTTTAAAAAAATGGGAATGGGCTGTGTTAGGCCATTGGTTTAAGTCTGTTCAGTAAGTCAATTGTAGTGTTAAAAAGGAGAGAGTACGCTGGTTTGTTTTTATAGGATAGGATGACAGACGAGCACACAGTCCACCTGATGGTAAGTGATTGCTGCGGCCCATAGACATCTAAATCTATCCTCGATTATGAATCAAATTGCAGATGCGTTGTCACCCGTGAGGACTAGTATGGAATGCCTCGTTTCCAGTAAAAAGGGTCTCCGGTTCTCTACACTCATCATACGAAACACAGCAGCACCAAGCGTGGTCCTTCCCCGGTAAAGCCGAACCAATCGTGCTACAACTTTACTACTAATGTAACTGCAACATGGCTCTCATCATCATCATCATCATTACAGCCCTTCACAAGTCCACTGCTGAACATAGGCCTCCCCCAAGTAATGCCACAAAGCACGGTCCTGAGCCACCTGCATCCATCGACTTCCTGCATGTCTTACCAGGTCGTCACTCCATCTAGTGGGGGGTCGCCCTACACTACGCTTACCGGTACGAGGCTGCCACTCGAGAACCTTTCTTCCCCATCGGTTATCGGTTCTTCGAGCTATATGGCCGGCCCATTGCCACTTCAGCTTACTAATCCGTTCGGCTATGTCGGTCACTCTGGTTTTACTGCGGATATCCTCATTTCTGAGTCTATCACGCTGAGAAACTCCGAGCATAGCCCTCTCCATAGCTCGCTGAGCGACCTTAAGCGTCCTCATACGGCCAGCAGTGAAGGACCACGTCTCAGATCCGTAAGTCATCACTGGCAACACGCACTGGTTGTACAATCTAGTTTTTAGAGATTGAGGTATACCTGACGAAAAGATATGTCGTAATTTCCCGAACGCTGCCCAGCCGAGTTGAATCCGTCGATTGACCTCTCGGTCGAAGTTGGACTTACCTAGTCGGACTATTTGTCCCAGGTAAACGTACTCGTCAACAACTTCGAGCATAGTGCTCCCAACAACTACCGGCACAGGTGTGACATGGACATTAAACATGATCTTTGTTTTGTCCATGTTCATCTTAAGCCCTATCCGTTGGGAGGCACTATTGAGGTCATTGAGCATAATGCTTAAGTCCTCCAGCGATTCTGCCATAAGGACTATATCGTCGGCAAATCGAAGGTGAGTGATGTACTCGCCATTGATGTTAATACCGTATCCTTTCCAGTCCAGTAGCTTGAAAACGTCTTCCAACGCAGCGGTGAAGAGTTTCGGGGATATAACATCACCCTGTCTTACACCTCTCTGCAGTTGGATAGGTTTCCAACTCTGGTTCTGTACTCGGATAGCCATCGTAGCCCTACTGTACAAACACTTCAGCACTTCGATGTACCGACAGTCAACTTGGCACCGCTGAAGGGACTGTAGCACCGCCCAAATTTCGACGGAATCAAAGGCTTTCTCATAGTCCACATATGCCAGGCAAAGTGGCAGATTGTACTCTTCGGTCTTCTGTACAATCTGCCGCAGGGTATGTATGTGGTCTATGGTACTGAAGCCTTTTCGGAAACCGGCTTGTTCGGGAGGCTGGAAGTCGTCGAGTCTGCGTGCGAGACGATTCGTAATGACTCTCGAAAACAGCACGTAGACGCGGCTCAGAAGGGAAATCGGTCTGTAGTTCTTTAAGAGAGCGTTGTCGCCCTTCTTAAAGAACAAGACCACCGCACTTCTGCTCCACGCCTCTGGAGTAGTGCCACCATGGAGGACGGAATTGAAGAGCTTCTGAAGGACTTCAAGTACCGGTGTTCCACCCGCTTTCAGAAGCTCCGCTGTAATTCCATCCTCGCCCGGGGCCTTGCCGTTTTTAAGGTGGTGGAGAGCCATTCTAATCTCGCTCAGACTGACGTCCGAGATATCATCGGAATAGTGTCGGATAAGACTTGCTCTTGGATCGTTACTCACACTTGCGTGTGGCTCCAACGATGATGTGTACAGCTGCCCATAGAACCTCTCAATCTCACTCAGAATCTCAGGTGTCCCGGAAACGATGTTGCCACACTCAGTCTTCAGCTTTGACAGTTGGCTCTTTCTGGCAGACAGATCTCTGGCAAAGACTTTGGAGCCCTGGTTCCGCTCGATCGCTTCTTTAATACGAGAAGTATTAAAGTTGCGTAAGTCTCGCCGCATGCATTTGGAGATCTGTCTGTTCAGTTGCCTGTATGCTGTCAAATCTGTTGACGATTGCAGCCTCATCTCCCGTCTAACAGCCATGAGATTAAGAGTGTGATCGGAGAGTTTTTGTGTTCTTCTGCGGCGGGTCTTGCAGAACTTAGCTCCGACCGCATGAACAGTTTCCACGAGCTTGTCGTTCATATCGTCCACTGCATTGCAATCTTCTAGGCACTGGAAGCGGTTTTGTAATTCGAGCTGAAAGTTTTCGGGACCCTGGATTAGAGCACGAGGGGGACGGAGCGTTGACTTCATTAGACGAGACCTCTCCAACTTAACGTTTAGGTTCAGTGTGCCTCTAACCATTCGGTGATCGCTGCCAGTTTTCACCCTTGCGATCACTGAGACATCACTGAACAGTTGGCGTCTGGTCGTCATAATGAAGTCAATCTCATTTTTTGTCGAACCGTCGGGGCTCGACCAGGTCCACTTCCTGTGGGGCCGCTTCTGGAAGAAAGAGTTCATCATAAAGAGTCCCTCTTTCTCCATAAAGTCGGCCAGCTGCTGGCCCCTTCGGTTCCGTTGCCCTACTCCGAATTTCCCTACCTTCAGCTCACCGCTTTCTCTTGTACCTAGTTTTGCGTTGAAGTCTCCCATCAACACCGTGTAGTGGGTTTTGGAGGAATGTATGGCTCTGGAAATATCCTCATACATTTCCTCCACCTCCTCATCGGGATGTGCCGAGGTTGGTGCGTAAACCTGAATGACCTTCAGCGAATACCGTTTGGTGATTCTGAGTATCAGGTACGCGACCCTCGTCGACACACTCCCAATCTTTACAACGTTGTTGACGAGAGACTTGTGGACGATAAATCCGACACCTCCTTGGGACAGATGGTCGCCCTCCCGGTGATAGAACAAGTTGCCGGACTCGAGGATTACCGTGTCCTCCCCCTCTCTTCGGACCTCGGATAATCCAATAATATGCCAGCGCAACTTGTCTACCTCTTCTTCCAGCTCCAG
Source organism: Parnassius smintheus behrii (assembly GCA_036936625.1). Taxonomy (NCBI): domain Eukaryota; kingdom Metazoa; phylum Arthropoda; class Insecta; order Lepidoptera; family Papilionidae; genus Parnassius; species Parnassius smintheus. Next base: position 5,706,490 of record JAUPFT010000020.1, on the reverse strand, counting down.
TATCTTCTCGTCAGTCCTCAGGGTGCGTGCGTTATATGTTGCCAGGTCGAGTCGTCGTAGGTGGCAACCGAACCTCCACCGGAGATTCTTAGCACCCCATGGCACTGTCACGCATAAAAACGTTTTGGTCAATATGAGCGGTACTCCTTCTCCGTTTACCCACTCGAACCTGATGCAAACTTAAGGTTGCGAGTTGTTAGATAAATAATGACGCTGTACTTAGGTTTTTAAGTCTAACTGTTTTGTAATAATTAAGACAAGACGATATACTCGTATTTAGAGTTTTTTACTTTGACTAGATTCAATTCAATTCAATTTCAGTGTGATTTTAACGACTTCGTTCGGTATTTGAATTTAGGTACCACGGCTGCAATTAAATATTGTAGGTATCTTAACAAGAGAGCTTCTTGTCGTCGTTTTGTCTCGAGCTAAAACAAAAGTCGTGTGAAACGAAGCAAACATTAATTATCATACTGAACAACTTAAACAGTGGCATTAGTTTTAATTTATATGCAGTGTTATGCATATTCAGTTGTTTCTCATTTCATTTAGATTAAAGCTTCAGTGGATTGCGCGGCGTTGCGGTTAAGACTTGACTTAATCACCTAGATTTTGCATAACAGTTTTACTTTGTTAAAATTACATTATTAATGTTTTCATCTATTTACGTGGTACATAACTATAATGCAGCCATATTATCAAACTTTAGAAATTGAATACCATCGTAAAATAGGATTAGTAGTAAAATAGTATTAGTTCGTATGGTGAGTGTAGAGACCCGGAGACCCTTTTTTACTGGAAACGAGGCATTCCATATTAGTCCTCATGGGTGACAATGCAATGATCTATTTAATCATTTCTAGCATAATTTTAAAAATAGAAAAATAAATATGTTACTGTAACGAAATGAAACTGTTTTTACTGATTTACAGCGTTAATTTTGTATTAATTTTGTGTTTAACGCTTCAGGTGGGGATACGTAAAAAGTATGAATGAAGAAAGAGTGTTAAAGCAAATTTGTGACGAAGAAGTGAGTGTCATAGTCAGCAAGGGACCTTCTAGACTAGACGGAAATCCAACAACGATATAATGAAGATGGAGTGCCCTTAATCTACGTGCATATATTGTGCTATATATCATATATTATTCATTGAGGCTTATTTTTCATTGAGTAGCCAATTTTCAAACTTTTTAAAATAAAACTACGACTAAATAAGGTTTATACTTTTATTTGAAATTATTAAAAATTTAATGTGATTTATTAGCAACAACGTTTTTGTTTACTAATCGACCTTGCGAATGTGTGCGTGCGTGCGCAATAAAATCAGTGAAAATATTGCATTATCTCGCATTTGGAACTTAAAAGATAAAAAGAACAGAATGTTTAATTTTGTTTAATAACATAACTTTTCTTCACCATTTGCTTATATTATTACCGTAGCCACTATCTTGACCGTTTGCAAACCACCGCCCTGATTTACTAGGAATTGATTGCAACTTACCAACTTATCCATTTTTTACTTGCTATTTTGATGTTATTTTAATGGATTAGATATTTAAAAGACCAATTTTTATTATAATAATGTTTTATTTTATTTACTATGCCAACCGGTTCTATCTTACAGCATCATCAGGGTATTTTAAGGTTGTTGTTTTTATATAATACCGATTGGTTGGTACATAATATTAAATCTAAGATCTTATTTGTGTCAATCCTACGTAACTGAAGATAGAGTTTACAGTAGTAGGCAACCTCGCCTCCTCCACATCCATAATATACCTCCGCATACACGCACGTGGTTAAGGGTACTCCTAATTTGGTCCATTTTCAATATATAGCCAATTTAGTAGATAAACTCGTCGAGGGCGTCCCTAACCGACTCTGTCGTTCATTTCTGCAACATAGATTTGCTTTGTCACTCTTTCTTCGTTCATTCTTTCTACATGACCAAACCACCGAAGCATTCCTTTCTTAATCTTGGTTACAACATCACCTTGCAAACCGCACTCTTTTCTTATCACACAATTTTCACCCCGTCATTCAGATTCAGCCCTAGCATACTCCTTAACGACCGCATTTCTACAGCATTTATTCTACTCTCATGCTTCTCCTGCCACACTCAACTTACACTAAAGTGAATTGCCATACGTGCCTTTTTGACACATTGTGACTTTTCACAATAGAGTCCCATTTACGCTATTCCTTAATGCGTTTGTAGCATAACATGATTACAATTTTTTGCATAAATTTATAAAACAAATTAGAAGACAAAGGAATAAGCTTACATTCTGCTTGATATCATATATTTTCATCAGCCTATAATGATATTCTTGCGTTAGCTCAAAGACGCGAAATCGTAAATTCATTACGGTATTATCAAATGAAAAAAAATGTCTCGGATGTAAATGATATTTCGCTAAGATTCAAAACATAACTTAAATATTGCTATTTTTTACTTCCTATTTTGAAGTAGTTTTAATGGATTCGATATTTAAAAGTCCAATTTTTATGGTAATAATGTTTTATTTTATTTACCATGCCAACCGGTTCTGCCTTACAGAATCATCAGGGTATTATTTTGAGATTTTTTCTTTTATATAATACCGGTTGGTATGTACAGAATATAAAAAATATATAACTAAAACAAGATCTTATTTGTGTCATTTCCACAGATGGAGTTTAACCGATTTTTTTATAGAATAAGGGTGACAAACGATCAAACAAACCACCTGATGGTAAGTGGATGATGTGGCCCACAGGCACCTACATTTATCTTCTATTAAGGTGATGTGGGTGCCAAAAGCAGATTTTCCACGCTTTATGTGGACTGTTTAGTCCATTGAGTTATATAATATAAATCAAAGGTTTGTTCGGCCCGCGCGATATTTAATCGCACAATATTTATTTGATATTTCTTTTTAAAATTACAAAATACAGATGCGTTGTCACCCCTGAGGACTTAGATGGGTTGCCTCGTTTCTCTCATTAAAAAGGTTCTCCGGCTCTCTACACTCACCATACGAAACACAGCAGCCTTCAGCTGGTATTCTGTTACCCCGGTCGAGCCGACCCGTTTATGCTACAACTAATATAGCTGTATTGTGGCTCTACCTCAATATAACAATCTCAAGTAAAAGTAATTCATTTACAAAATATGTCCAGGTTCTGAGGTCTTACTGAGCCATACTGCTTCTATATAATAATTCTAGCACGAATGGGTCGGTTCAACCGTGGAAGGATCAAGCTCGCATTGAGTACCAATGTAAAATAGCCGATTATTTCTGCTCTTTTTCACTGGAAACAAGCCATTCTATATTAGTCCTCAGGGTTTACATCGCATCTGCATTTTGATCCTTAGTCGAGCATAGCATACTTTATTTTGCTTCTTTAATGTAAAACATCAACTCTCTCCTTATCTCATTATATTCGTTTCGATCTTTAACTTCTATGTTCCTTTGTATGCGTTCAAAACTGTCATTCTCATATAAAAGTAGATGTAGATGTCTATGGGGCACATTCTATCAGGTGGACTGTATGATTGTTTAAATATTAATCCTTATTCTTTTTAAATTCATAAATTCTGATAGAATTTCGCAAGTGAACTTATGCATCGAGCACATCTCGCAAAAGTCATTAATTTACGAGATGTTATCTGCTCCGAGCCAATTTCATTTGACGCTTATTATTTAATAAAGTTTTTATTTAATCGGTACGTTAATGCACACAAATTGCATGAGACCAACTATTAAATAATAATCTCGTTTAACTACTTATTGTCGTAGATATTTTTTAATCTATAATAAACGAATGTAATAGATTAAATTTCACTGTGGAGTGGCGGAATAGGAATATTTACTACCGCATATACTGTTGGTGTCGTAAGAGATGAGAGAGAGGGAAAATGAAACAGGTGATGGGCAGCCGCATCTTCACAAAAATTAATAATTTTAATTGGTGCGTAAAATGGTTAACTATGACATCGGGACGTCGCACACCTCACCCCCCCCCCACACCTATGATCATAAGTGCTGTAAAGTGCTAGAAACGTCGGCAATATAAAAACGTTAATACACGCGATATAATCCATAAGAACTAGTTTTATTTAAAAAAGTCTAATAAAGAATAGGTATTTTATGTCATATAAGAATATAATTAATGGTGATAATCACATAGTCCTGATGGTAAGTGGACGCTGCGTCAGCTAAATAAAACGTTATACTGCTAAAATATTAAAAAAAAAACACAAAAATTGGTAAAGAGCTATCTTATACAAGTAATGGCTGTAGTTCTCTTGACTGTAGATAAAAGCTCATAATAAAGATGCGCAACGAGAGTGTTAAAAATTCAGCCATAAAGTCCCAAAAAGTGACTATATAAGCAGCAACAACAATATAAAAAGTCTATTACTATACTAAGATCGGCTATCCGTCTACTAAACGTTGGGATTAAGCCAAATTCTACAAATTTCTCCATCATCTATTCATAGAACACCCGTGACCAAGGAGCGCACTGTCCATTCCACTATAGACATCTACTCTTACATATATCCTCGATTAATAATCAAAATATGAAATACTAATAGTAAAAAAGCCTCCAGTAGTCTAAATCATACCGCACTACAGCGGCATTAAGGTACCATTTTACACTGGAATTCTTCAGTTATTATATACTATTTGTGAGAACTATTTCGGTCTCGGGTAGACGTCATGGTAGTGCAGTAGCCAAGTGCTTGGCTGTAACAAGTGAGGTTGCAGTTTTGAAATCCGCGCAGAAGTTTGTGAAGCCTTAAAATATTCTTTCTGCCTGGACGTTAGTCCTTGTACAATTTATATTCGTAATACGCCAATCCAAATGTAAACTTTAAAAAATCTCTTTAAGGGAGGAATGAAGAGACATCTTGAAGGTTGTTGTCTTGAAGTTAGTTATCTGAATCCTTCCTAACCAGCTGGACGAATTTTGATGAAATTGTTTGTGTGTATTTCAGTAGTTCCTAGATGACTCAGATTCACAACTGAACCCAAAAGGTGGCGTTATTGTCGAGATCCAGAATCACACGAAGCTAGGACAGATTGATAGTTAAAAATAATATAAAATAGAGTAACAAAGTTCTAAAATGTATATGTGATATATTTAAAGCAATTAATGGAAGTCCGTCCGTCTGTCATCGTCGAGGTGCGGTGACAAAGGACAAGGAATTCAGGTTAATGAGCTATGCACTTCAGTGCACTTTCCAGACATTTATGTTAATTAAATTCTCGAGTCTTCGTCAAGTGATTGACATTCAACTGTTTTAACTTCTAAATGTATTAATTTTCTATGTCTATTTAAAGTGCAATAAAATGATAATAAAATAATAACAAAAAATGTTATATTATCCAGTTTCAAATCCGTTGAGAGCTAAGCGATTGATTGCGTAGCTGAGTCTGCATATACAGCGTGAAATAACAGCGTAATACCCATGGGTTATGGGTTCTCATAAAACAATATCAAAATATCACACACAATCTGAAGGAATGGTAGAACAATTTAATTAGACACTGATTTTGATTTGACAGAGAGGTACCTAGCAAAAGTTGTGGAAAATCGGCAACGAGATTGGGACAAGCACATACAACCCTTTTATTCATATCGAAGCGCTGTTCACGAAATTACATCAGTGACACCAGCTTTCATCAGTGTATGGGGTTTCGTATGGTTAATGTTAAGAACTGGGGACCCATTTTATGGGTGACGAGGTATACTATCTTGGTAGATACTGAAGACGGTATCTTACACAATAGGTTTTACCGTCTCACATGCCAGAAATAATACAAGACTTCCATTTTTTTGTCAAGCCGTCCGCTAAACGCTTCTCTGTAATGGGAGTGGTTTACGTCCAGCATTAGACTGGCACGAACTGATAAAGAATATCCATCCACACATCCATTATATATATATATATATATATATATATATATATATATATATATATATATATATATATATATATATTATAGCCTATAAAAGACCACTGGTTAATAAATTTAATTTCATTTAATTTCAATGCCAAACATAGGCCTTCCCCATAAATTGCCTCATAGGGGAGATTTTGCCATAGGTGCAACGCTTAGCAGTCGGATAAACGACCGCAGCTTTTCATTAATTTATTATCAGGAAGTTGCTGCTGCACATCACCTGTTTTCATTACCCTCCATTACCTCTTACGACATCTATAGGACTATATGGGGTAATAGATAGTCTTATATCGCTACTTATGTTCCCATTGGTCTAGTGGTTGGTCTACTACATAGTGCAACCGCCGATCATGAGGTCCTGGGTTCGAATCCCGAGTCGGGCAAAAAAATCAATTATTTAGTTTTTCCGTCAAGAAATTCCCAGTAGCTGCCCGGAGTCAGGAAGTTGGTGGTGTCTCACACCCATGCCTCGGAAAGCATGTAAAGCCGTTGGTCCCGCGCCTGATCTACTTCTGGCCGTGTTGGTTTACCGTCCCATCGGATTATGAGAGTACGGGAATAGAGAGTGCACGTGTGCTTGCGCATACACTTGGGCACTATAATCCTGTCCTGTGCCGATACCTAGTCTGCGTTGAGGCAGGCCACCTTGACCGAAATTCAGTCTGGAGGACATTATTATTCTTTGATCGATCAGTTGCCAGACCCTAGAGACGTTTACACGATTCGAAGACATGAAAAGATTCATGTCTCAGGGATGGCTGTGAATACAATCACACACATAGTTTTTATCAAACATCATATCAAATGATATTACGGAAAAACGTAATCACAAAATAATAACTTTTTAAATGCGGAAATTCCCATATTCGGCAAAAACGATGTGGAATTCCTTTGAAATTATTTTGAGATAAATCACTAAGTGCCAGAACCATAAGTGTCTTCAAAACAAACACAGCATCGTTAATTACCTAATTTAAACGTTTTTACCTTAATTATTTTAAAAACTACCGATTGCCATACCAAGTAACAAGAAGTAAGCTAAAAAACATCTAATTGTTATTCGGTTAACCTTCTTGGTATAGTGAGAACAGTAATGTTATTAAAAATAAAATTCCGCAAAATAATTATTTTTTACGTTGATTAAATAAAGAAGCGAGTTGCGTAATATAATTGTATAAGGTGCTATCAAATTAGAGTTATAAATAAAAGCGGCCAACAGCGTGTCGGGCCACGCTCAGTGTAGGGTTCCGTAGTTTCCCGTCCGTCACTGTAAGTGTTCCCACTTATGAGTTTGTACAAAAACTGTTGTTTCCATCCAAGTTAAAAATAATTTTCCTAGAAAGTCCTTATAAAGTTCTACTTTTCAGATTTTTATCCATATTTTCTAAACTTATGGTTCAAAAGTTAGAGGGGGGGGGGGACACATTGTTTTTTTACTTTTGGAGCGATTATTTCCGAAATTATTGACATTATCAAAAATGATTTGAGTAAACCCTTATTCATTTTTAAATACCTTTCCAACAATATATCACACGTTAGGGTTGAAATTAAAAAAAAAATCACTTCCCACTTTACATATAGGGGGGCTACCCTAATAAAACATTTTTTCCAATTTTTATTTTACCACTTTGTCGGCGTGATTGATACACATATTGGTACCAAATTTCAGCTTTCTAGTGCTAACGGTCACAGAGATTAAGCGAGGACGGACAGACGGACAGACGGACAGACAGACATGGCGAAACTATAAGGGTTCCTAGTTGACTACGGAACCCTAAAAAGTAAACAAATTAACAAACAAATTCGTTGCAACTGCAGTTTAAAAAAATGTCGTAAAGTAAAACCAATTTTACGGGTTTTATCACGTTTAATATCGGTTAATTTAAATTGCCTATGTTGCAAGTACTCATGTCTTTTTTATTTTAATGAACACATATTAGAAAATTAAAAAAATAACTATTTTTATGATAATAGTTCACTACAAATGAGCGATATTTATATTTACATTAAAATTAAATGAAATTAATTTTGTAAAGCTTTGTTATTAATAATATGTAGTAGTAATATTATCCTATCCTATACCTTTAAACGAGCAATTATTGTATATATATAAATATATAATCGGAATCTCGGAAACGGCTCCAACGATTTTCATAAAATTTAGTGTCCAGGGAGTTTCGGGGATAATAAGTCGATCTAGCTAGGATTTATTTTTAGAAAATGTCTTTTTGTCCGTCTTTTTAGGCAGTGAAAAACTGCTATAATATCGTTAGAATAAGAAGGTAAATTTTGACAGATTGTTAATGATTATAAATAGTTTAATTGATATAATGGGCCGTCACAAAATCGTGAAACCCCGGTTCGAGCCCAGACCGACCGACCGACTTTTTTAATTTTTTTTTCAAGTTCCTTTCTTGTTTGAGAAAATCTATTTTTTCGAGCCCTTTTTTTAGTATTTTTTAAAAACACGAAAATTTAAATTAAAATAATTGCACTCATGATTTTTTATTCAAATAACCAGTTCAGTTTTTTTCTATTATGTCGCTAAGATAAAAAAATATTATTCGAATTTCATCAGTATGTAATTTGTATCTAAATATAATTTCCAAACCAAACGAATTAAAAAAAAATCGAACGAAAAATACCGAGCAAAGCTCGGTCAACCGGGTACTATATAGTAATATACGAGTATACCTAAATGCGTAAGATAATCTATCACCTTATTTAGTTCCGTAAGTGTCAGAATAGGCAACTATGGGATATGTTGGAACGATGACGGTATAACCATGTCGTTAAAGCCAGGTGTAAATTACCCAGACCGACCACGAGATGCAGCTTTAAAGGCGTCATATAACTAAGAATGTGTGATCTTCAAAGACCTACAAAGCGTAACAGTAAAGATCATCATTCTTTTGTACTTTTGAATTCACTATTACAGACCAATACGTCAAAAGTTATAAGGACATAAAAAATTGTCATAAACACTAGACGGAAATCAATTTACCATATTTACAAAACGTTACACTGTTATAAGTTAACACCCTAAGTGTCCACCATCGACTCTTTCAATGTCATACTCGAGTGTTCTTATGAATAGCCTAGAGTAGTGGCAGAAAAAAGATCGAGAGTGGGTTTTTATCGACGCCCCGTGAAGGCCCTAGCGCTGCGACTGATGCAAACAAAAAACATACTTTTTGCGGGACGAATATTCTAGCAAGCTCATTTTTTATTTCGTTCGCATACTTTCAAAAGTTTCTACTGGTTTTTGGAGACTGTAATCTTCTCAGTTGTTTTGCTGTTGTAAAAAGTTGTTTACAAACGTCTTTGTCTGTATAATAAATACTTCATTTTTTCCCCTCTTATTTACTGAACGAGGCACGTAACTCGTCAGTTTTATTTTTATAGATTCTTCAAAATGTAATAAGATATGATTTTATTATTGTGATTGTTTAGAAAATACAACTAAGGTTGTACAATCATTAAACACATGATGTGAAGTATGATAGTGACGTAAGCAAATCGAATCTTCCTGTGAAAATTAATCAAATTGTAGGTGATGGATTACCTCTTCATCAAGTGAGTGCCGCAGAAGCGACAATAGGAAATGCGAGAAACCATAAGTCTTCTTATAGACATAAAATACCCAGACCGATAGAGACGAGGAGCAAGTCTCAAAGGTACGCTGCCATCATCAATTCGCCTGCCGAGGAATAAAACAAGTAATTTCTGTTAAAGTTAACCATTTCACTGTATCGACAGTTATATTTCGTATTGTATAAGTTTTATCTTTTTCGTGGAGAGGAAAACTGTTAAAACCCCATGTCCAGGGGTGGACTGATTATTGAGTGTTTAGTATTGGCCAAAAAAGGGGAGTGTTGCCCGTATAGCTTTTAGAGCAAACAGAAGTACCTAATTTGGGAAAATTAGATACAGTGATCTTTATTCGTTTCGCTTATGATGTGACGATAGCGCCGCCTTAGGAGTATTTTGAGTTGTATATATGCTTTCGACGAAAACACATAGTACAAGACTAATTAAAATTAGTTTTGTAAATGAATTAGTGTTATTATTCTTAATTATGTTTTAATTATAATTGTTGTAAGTAAAGTAGGTGGATGCTGTGTCCAATAGACCTCTACATCTATCCTCGATTAAGAAACATAATGCAGATGCGTGGTGACCCCTGAGGATAAAGACGGAATTTTTTATTTTCAATAGAAAGGTTCTCACGTTCTCTATACTCACCGTAAGAAACACAACAACAATAAGTTGTTATTATACGTGGTAGAGCCACTATGCAGCCATATTATGGTTTTAACACGAATGTGCTGGGTCCCCGCGTGGTCTTTTCCCGGTCGAGCGGTCGGCTCGACCGGGGAAAGACCACGCTATCACAGAATACCTGCGTAAAATAGAAGCTGAATACTCCTGTGTTTGGTATGGTAAGTGTAGACCTTTTTTTACTGGAAACGAGGCATACCATCTTAGTCCACAGGGATTACAACGCATCTACATTTTTATTTTTAATCGAGGATAAATTAAGATGTCTATGAGCCACAGAATCCACTTACCATCAGGTGTGCTGTGTCCTCGTTTGTCAAACTTATTTTAATTAAAAAAAACATTATGCCGGTGTTCTGTGAGACCGCTGTCCCACCCCGGTTGAGCAGACTCATTCGCGCTACAACCATATTATAGCTGCGGCATGTCTCTATCTCGAAATAATTGAAAGAGACAGATACATCGAGTGCTATCTGTTATAATTCAAAGTTTAAATGTCAGTAAACAACGACCTCAACAATGGCGTATTGATCTGTGGAATAGACGCAACATGCAATCAAGAGTTCGCATATGTTTGTAAACTTACAGTCTGTCTTGTTTGTTTGTTTGTAAATAGATAACTATTTTTGGCTATCAAATAGTTATTAATACCTGAACAGGGGAGGGGGATTCAAGTGAACGTTATTGTAATACTTTTTATAGGATAGGGTGACAAACGAGCACACAGTCGACTTGATGGTAAACGGACGCTGTGGCTCATAGACATCTACATGTATCCTCGATTAAGAATCTGAGGACTAAGATGGAATGCCTCGTTTTCAGTAAAAAAATCTAAATTATAATAAATGTCTCCGGTTGTCTACACTCACCATACAAAACACAGCAGTATTAAGGTACATTTTTATGCTGATATTCTGTGAGAGCGTGGTCCTTCGCCGGTCGAGCCGACCCATTGGTGCTACAACCATAATATAATTGCAGCGTGGCTCCACAACGTATAATATGAAAATATATTGTGCTTCCTTTATAAAACACAGTACACCCGATTGTAGTTAGTTATGCAACCCGTGAAAAGAAAACAGATACGGCTATACCAGCTACTAATATCCGCCATCATATCCACGTTGGTGCACATGTATTATGAGTGCAGCATGAAAGGGTCGGTTCGACAGTGGAAGGCCCACGCTCTTATAGAATACCAGCGTAAAATAGTTACTGTGTTTTATATGGTGAATGTAGAGAACCGAAGACCCTTTTTGTTGGAAACGGGGCATTCTATCTTAGCACTGAAGGGGTGATAACGCATCTGTATTTTGATTTTCAATTGATAATTAATGTAGATGTTTATGGGTAACATCCATTTCAAGTGTGTTCATATGTTACCCTTATTTCATATAAAAACACACAGTGTGACAAACCTCTATATTCTATCCACATGATCTTAATGATAGGTAACCCACTACTACGTATTTCACCATGATGAACTTCCAATCATCAAGATAAAGGAATTTTCTACTACGCTCGATCACGATGAGGAGTTACTATACCCACCTGCTATTTCATACCGATATAATACAAACACCTTCAAGTAAAAAGCTCACAATTTTCCGAACTTCGTCAACTTTTTCATCCAGATCCAGAGAAAAAAATCTTTCAGAAATTTATATTATTTGTTAATTACCCCAAATACTTATTTTCGGTGATTTCCCCTGAAATTTTATACTTAAAATCTTAATACTGTATTGAGTTGAAGCATCGTATTAAATTTTCATATCTGTTTCGTTATTTATATATTGTTAATTTTTTTGCGCAAAAGCATATTTTGCTCAACATCCATAACATTGAAATGTCAATGTCGAATATATTATTAACTTATAAGTTTTTATTTAAACAGTTGGTGAATTACGTGCTTATAAATATCGAACGAAAAGTAATAGACGGATGAGTAATAAAAACAGCTGTTTGTATCGCATAAAAAAAACGAGGAAACAAAACAATCAAACTGGTTAACAATAAAAAAGAAAAGAAAAAAAGAAAACGTCGATAGAACAATACAATTCACAGCTTAGGTAATGTGTGATCAGAAAGCATAACTGAGTAACCAATTTTTTGGAACATCACCTTCTTTTGTGAATCGATAATAAAATAGTTTCCCTACTTTTACTTAGGCCTATTGTTAACTAATGTATATTAAATACTGCATTTATATAAGCATACTGATTAATTAAATTAAATCGGATAACATACCTTTTTCTGTCTGGAACAAAAATCCTGGCACAATTCACAGAGAAGAAAAAAATAAAAATAATCGAAAATCACAGTTTTCGAATAACGAATCTGAACACACGCGAATTGTTACTGTAAAGCGATCAACAGTCCAGACGCAACGCAGTCTGCGCCGTTGGACTGACGCGAAACGACTGAGCGAGGGAACTGGTAGCTAGCCTACCGACCGATATTTACTTTTCCATCTGCGTGCAACCTGAAAACAATGAATCGTTTGTTTATACATCGGTAATTGATACAAGGATAAGTCGGCCGATTGACCGATTGAACTCAAGTCTCTATTGGTTTTGGTATACGGACTGAAATCGCTTGCAAATTGTTATAAGAACTGCTTATTTGCTTGTTGCATATACATACATGGGATGACAATAATATCATTTCGATTTGTTTGCGGACGTTACGATGCAACCTCGCTCCAAGGCCGTTAAGGTGCAAATACGACACGCAAGGTGTTATCATCTATGATGGTAACCTTGGCATTCGAAGTTCCTTATTTAGCCTAATATCTATCAGTTAATATTATATTAAGCAAAAATTTTATACATGGTAGGACCACCGCGCAGTTATATTATGGTTTAAGCACGATTGGGTCTGCTCGATCGAGTAGGACCTTGCTCTCCCTGAAAACCAGCGTAAAATACTTTTAGCAGCTTAATGCTAGGTACTGTATTTAGTATGATGAGGGTAGAGACTCGAAAACCCTTTTTTATTGAAAACGATGCATTCCATCTCAGTCTTCAGGGGTGACAAGTCAGTGTTTCGATTCTTAATCGAGGATAAATCTAGATGTCTATGAGCCACAGGATCCATTTACCATCAGGTAGACTATATGCTCGTTTGTCATATTCTAAATGAAAAATTCAGACAGCCTGCATTTGTCGTTACAAACCACTTTGTAGTCATATTCCATATCAAGTCTATTAGACTCGATTCACTCATGGACACACCTCGTTAAAAGAATTCTTCACTGTCAATAAATTGGAAATTTCAAATTTAAAAGTAAGTTTTTCTTTAAATCAAATTTGAGTGTTGCGCTAGATATTTAAACAAAAATGGCCTATAACCAGGACTTAATAAGGCTAGAGTTGGCCGGTCGTTAGCCGCGTGAACCTCATATAAGGCTTAGTCTAGGTCGCCAATCTTTGGCCAAATACATAGTTTGGTACGATCCATAATATAGAGTTTTACGAGGTAGAGCCACGCTTCTGTGTAACAAGACAGTAATACGAATAGGTCAGTTTGACCGATTAATAACACGCTAGCATAAAACACCCGCGAAAAATATTGAAGTTTTACGTTGTAGAGCCATGCTGCAGCTATATATGAGTGCGTACAGTAGGATGAACGGGTCAGCTCGACCGATGTAGCACCACACTTATACAAAACACCGGCGTGAAATAACAGAATAGGGCTGCTGTGTTTCGTATACTGAGTAATGAGAATCAGAAATCCTTTTTAATCCTTTTTTGGTAAAACATTCTACCTTAGTCCTCAGGGGTAACAACGAATCTTCATTATGATTCTTAATTGAAGATAAATGTAGATGTCTCCACTCCAGCATCCACTTACCATCAGGTGGACTTTCATTTCGTTTGTTACCCTTATTCTATAAAAAATATAATGCTCCTGTGTTTCGTATGCTGAGTGCTGAGAATTGGAAACCCTTTTAATGGGTGAAGAGGCATGCTATCTAATTCAAAATTATCGATATTTTTAAATTTGTCTTAGCGGCAGTACCGCACACTTCTATTAGGTAATCTAGAAGAGGCTTTAACATAGAGTTGTATATAATATATCTCAATGATTTTGGCAGACAGCAAATATTACCTCGAAGCGCACCCATGATAGAAGATAGATTAGATCTTAATTTATCTAGGTACGGCTGCCACGTTAGATTTCTATCGATACTTTTCTGAACTAACTTTGGTTCAATGTTCGTTATTTATGTAGAAAGTTGAGTCAACATAATGTTGCAGTGTTCCTTCCGTATGGTAAGTGCCGAGAATTGGAAACTGGTTAAGAGGGATTCTATCTTAGTCCTCACCTTCCTTTTTTGAATTTTGAACACTGACAACTTTGTATAAATGAGAATTCAAAAGAATGTTCATCAATCAATCATGAAGAATCAAAGAGAGGTAAATAATACATATATACACAGGAGATTAACTCTTGCCGCCGTCTAGTACTCACATTCGAACTTCCTCCGTCCAGCTGAGTTCCTCACTGCACCGTGCTTGGTTTCACCGTGGATGACTAAGCCTTATCTCTAACCATGTCAAATCATTATTTAAAATATTAATAATTAGTATAATAATATTAGTAAGTAATATAATACATATTTTAAACTAATTACAAAGAGGTAGTGTTATCCTTATTTAAAATGTAACATTAATTTTAGTTTAGCAAAATGTTTGTAACAAATTCATTTTCTCTCAACAGCGAACTCTGTGTAAGAGTGAGGGAATTCTCACTCTTATAATGGATAGGACGGCAATTCGACACGATCGTGCCATGCATGGAAACTATGGCATGTTTTCCGAGGCTAGGGAATTCCTGACTCCAGGTTGGTGTCAAGAATTCCTTGACAGAACACACATTTTTATCCTAACCCGGGGTTTGGAAAAACTTGAACCCGAGAGCTCTTGATCCGCATCTACGTTTACGATCACTAAACTAAGGGAGCATTCATTTGAGGCAGGTATTTGACCTACATTACTTATTAGTAGTATTTATTATACAAAACTTCATAGATATTTCTCAGACGTTACTCAAAACCTCTAAACCGAAATCTTGAGTCTAGATTTTCTGCGGGATCCTTTGAAGACCTCTGCGATCAAATGATTACTTACCCGTAAGTATTTGTGTTGCCAAAGAAAAAACTTTACAGTATTTTTAGCGCAGAGCCTTTTAAATATTTACCTAGTTTGCTTTGGTGTTGGTAACACTGCTGTGTACGTGCTACCAAGCTGAACAAATAGAAACCTTCGCCTTGCGGTGAGACTTTAAAAGTATACTGGCTCGTAAATGAAATTAAATGAACGAGTGAGGACGGCGCGGAATAATAAAACAAAATCCACAGACAATGCTTAATTTCCGATACGCTCTCTTTTATACCCGACTTCAAAGATGCTTTGTGTCGACATGATTTTAAGCCCGGAGCAAAATAAATTTGGCGGGAAAAATTGCTATTTTCTTCAAGACTATTCTTTGAAATTTTGAGATATTTATTTTTTCGTTTGAGTAGGCAGATACTTACTTACTTACTTAAACTTACTTACTGAAACAGCTGTAAAACCCGAAGTAGATCTTGTCCTTCAATAACACCTGTCTTAAATCTTATAGTTCAGTTACTTCACTCAATCTAGGTCACCCTACCAGGCGACGCCTAGGAATTAGCCCGAAATACACAATCTTTGCTGCCCGATGTTTTCTTAATCGCTCGATTTGTCCAAACCAGCCGAGTCATGTGACTTTTATTTCTCCCAAAATGTAAAAATTATATCGTCTTTTTCGCTGTTTTCTTCTCTCTTTTGATAGGTCCCAAAATCTTCTTAGACTTCTGAAATAGTGAGATAATTTCGCTCTTTTTGCAAATAACCACTTTAGCCGTACTTGGTAGTATTTACCAAAAATCGATCGATGAAAATGGTATTAAGATCCAGACTGCAAATTCAGAAAGTGACATTTATAGGTGTGAATTGACATGTTAGTGACATGTTATTGGCTACACAGGCTCCGCCACTCCCCCGTTCTATTATGTGTGTATTATAGTATTCTATGCTTAGTGGAGTGCGCTGGCACAATACTGGCCCCTAACCTCGCTAGGCCCCCACCAATGCTCTGCACAAGTGCATTCGTTTCCCAAATGTAAAATCTTTAAACAGTGCTAATACTGTCGATGTTAACATGCATTTCATGTCAAACAAAGAAAACTAGTTCAAATGTATTTTCGTCATATAGTCGTTATAGTAAATCAACATTAATCAGAATGATTGTCTCGTGGGGCCGATGATGTTAATCGTACAATTTTAACTGCAATTTAAACAATATTTCCTCCATTAATAAAGTACGTCATCCATCACTATTAAATTAAACAGTCGGTTTTTGGAACCGCCGGGGGAAATCAGTACAAAGAATTGCGTCTCATTAGTTTGCCTGATTACAATGGGAAGTATGAAGTTTATAAAAGTAAAGAGAGATATTTTTTTTCATCCTACCGTTACTGTTCATGATTAAAACTACTTTTACGGATTTTATCGCGTTTATTTTTGCTTTTAATTACTTTTATTTTCCGATTCCTACCAAGGATGATACGTGAGGCTATTGAAATTAAAAAACATCCTAATTTCAATAGAGAAGGAGGCTGTGTACTACCACCTGCTTGGGATCCTATAATCAATAAAATTAAAACTAAACCCAAGCATACCACTGCAAGACCTCAGAATATAGTCAGTTCATTTTGCATAGATCGGACCACAAACAATAATTAAAAAAGCTGAAGGTACTCCGGGCTTAACAATGACATCGGGACGTCAGTCATCTCAGTCCCCCGTGACCATGGGTGATGGAAAGCGCCCGAAACGTCGGGAATTAAAATAAAAGTAATTAAAAGCAAAAATAAACGCGATAAAATCCGTAAAAGTAGTTTTAATCATGTGTAGTGTTCGCGTAAATATAAGAAATCATTACTACCGTTACTGTTGACAAAAATAGCCTAAATCCCTCCTGGTAGTACTCTCTATCTATTTGTGAAATTTAATCACAATCAACAGACAAACAAAATAACATAAAAAACGGTTAATCATGTCCGAAAGCATACAAAGAACCTCTTAAGCTTAATAGAAGCCAGTCAGATACTTTGATATGACGAACAGATATTTCAATTTTATTTACATGTGCGTGTGTCATCACCATCATCATTACATCCCTACACAAGTGCTTTCCACACGAACCTTTTGCAAAGTATACTTCAAGGCACATTTTTGGATTACCTGCATCCATCACCCTGTGTGTGTTATAGAGAAAATATTTATTAATGATAAAATACCTTTATCACTTATAACTTAGCATATTTCACTTTAATTAGTAAGCTGAAGTGGCAATGGGTCGGCTATATAGCTTGAAGAACCGACAAATAATGGGGAATAAAGGTTCACGATTGGCATCCTCATATCGATACCTGGTAAGACATGCAGGAGATCGATGGATACTGGTAGATCAGCACCGTGCTTTGTGGCATTCTTGAGGGAGGCTTTGTTCACCAGTGAACTGGTGAAGGGTTGTAATGATAATGATGATGATGATATTTTACTTTCAAATATAGCATAGTGAGAAAATGACATTGCGTATATTCTATAAATTTATTTTTCCAGTCCAAAGTCGATACCATCTTTGAAGTGAGGTATAAAAGAAAGCGACTCGGAAATTAAAAGCGTCGCCTCTAGATTTTTCTTTAATTATAACGCGCCGTCCTCCTTCATTCGTTTAATACCATTTACAAGCCAATTTATTTTTAACGCCTTGTTGCGAGTCAAAGGTTTTCACTTGTTAAGGCTAGAAGCTCACTAAGCTTCGATCAACTATTGTTGATTGAAGTTACTAAGTAAGTATTAAACTACTTTTATGAAAGGCAATGCAATCAATGATCCATGGGGTCCATGTGTTGTCGCCACTGGTGATTAACAAGTTGGTCCTTTTCTTGCTCGAATGCCAAGTGTAACCATTCAGCGAGGAAACGCAGCCAGCGTTCTTGGCTCTATACCGCAAGGAGTAGATTTCTATGATGATTTAAGTTTGTAGTTTTCATTTTTAAGCTATTGCATAGCTTCTATCGCGGGCCTTGAATGCGGGGACCGAATCCAGAAATTTATTCCGTAACGAAAAAACCTCACGCTCCCCACTCCGACGTGCACGGAGGTGTGGCTTGAAGGCCGTGCATTGTCTAACGATGGTCTAACGTCGTTTCTTTTGGGCAGTCATCGACACGGTGTTTGTGTACCTATAAAGTGTTTTGAATATAAATGAATAAAGTGCATTTATTATTAATGAAGAAAGTCACGAAAAAATAGTGAAAGAAAATGAGTGAGTACTCTATATACATACATTTTATTATTATCACAAATGCAGTACTAATTTTGAATTGAATATATAATACTGCTATAAAGATAACCTAGTAAAATGAGCGATATTAAAAGTAGCCCTCTTTATATACACAAACACACACACGCGTATAGTTTAAATTCTCAATTTAGATTATTATTTATGTACAACAGTGAATAGCTGTACTTGTAAAATTTGTGTATAAAGTGTTTTGAATATTAATGAACAAAGTGCATTTATTATTTATTTATTTAATAAAAGAAAAAAATTTGTTTTCTTATCGGTCACCACGCTCAAAAAGTGTAACTTGAATTAATATCGAAGAAAAAGAAATACTGCATAAATAAAATAAATAAATAATTATAATTGCATAAGTTGATACAAAATGCTATGCAATAGCTTTACCGCGGCAGTCCCCGAATGCCACACGTCTTTTTTTTTATAAATTTAAAAATATTTGTATATTAGCGACCTGCCCAGGCTTCGCAGGGGCGATATCTGCATTCTACAACAGCACCACCTAAGGGGTCCAATTATGCCTATAACCTTCGCGGAAGTGCAAACAATATGCTGACAAAGTTTCACCGCAAACTGATGAACGGTATGGCAGCGCATAAAATACGAGCAAACGAAAATAAATTTTTATAATATTAGAATTTAATGATTGATAAATAATAATTGTAAAATTGTTTAAGTACAATATACGATATACGGTTATTGCAGTTTGTGAAAATATGAGAAAATAAGGTTTCTAATTTAATTTGAAATTATCCCCAATCGACTAAGATTTACGGGAAACAAAGTTTTTGCCCACAGATCGACCTTTACGAATGTCTGCGTGCGCAGTAAAATCAGTTTAAATATTTGGTAACCACGAATTTCGAATTTAGAAGATAAAAAGGACAGAAAGTTTGAGGTTTTTTTTAATTCATTTTTCTTCACCATTTGTCTATATTACTTATTCTAAATCTTCTCTGCAGAGGCTGATTATTGCAAAACCACGTATATAGCAGCAGCGTGGCTCTAACACGTGTACTTTAAAAATATTATTTATTGTATCATATTGTATATATACATATGTGTTATAGACAAATTTGTAGTATCCAAGTCCAAGTGATACCTTTGCATTTAAAACCCCACTAACAAACCTTATAGCATTTGAAGACTGCTGGGCACAGGCGTGCTCTCGTTTCTGAGAGAGATTGATGACAAGGAAATGTTCGCCGCGCTGTCCCAACGCGTGTTGCCAGACTTCACATGTCTTCTACATATTTTTTTAATTCTCAAATCTGTAGCTTTAATCACGTTTTTCTCACCGCCGAGCGAGTGGTAATTTTGCAATCAAATTTGTAACTACAATCCCACCAAAAACATTCTGTAAAAAACTAGCCAAGTCTCGATGGATCTATAAAGTAATGAAATCTAGACAAAGTCGTGCCAAGTCTAAGTTTCCTTACTGCGATTTCTTTATTATTATAGTTAATGTTGTGTGACTTGGCCGTTGAAGGGTACACAAGGGTACAAAATCAGGTGCTACATGACACCCTTGCAAGCGACTGCATGTCTTACCAGGTCGTCACTCCATCTAGTGGGGGGTCGCCCTACACTACGCTTACCGGTACGAGGCTGCCACTCGAGAACCTTTCTTCCCCATCGGTTATCGGTTCTTCGAGCTATATGGCCGGCCCATTGCCACTTCAGCTTACTAATCCGTTGGGCTATGTCGGTCACTCTGGTTTTACTGCGGATATCCTCATTTCTGAGTCTATCACGCAGAGAAACTCCGAGCATAGCCCTCTCCATAGCTCGCTGAGCGACTTTGAGCGTCCTCATACGGCCAGCAGTGAAGGACCACGTCTCAGATCCGTAAGTCATCACTGGCAACACGCACTGGTTGTACAATCTAGTTTTTAGAGATTGAGGTATACCTGATGTTTCTATGTTTCTCACTTATGTTTAAAGAGGTTTTTGTTACAGTTATTTAAAACCGATAAGATTTTCGATAAGTAGAAACAATAACCATGACATCTAAATGTTTATTTTATTTTGTACAGCTCTTTGTTTCTAACGGATCTTGATAAAGTGTACTTACTGACAACAAATTTTATTTTATGAATGAAATATCGTAAGTTTTTATTTTATTTTATGTCCTTAATATCAATACAACATATTGTTCCTAAATGAACCGAAATTATGCATTAATAATTACAATAATTCTACTTTTTAACTTGCAAACATTTGCTAAAAATTCGACAATAGACAGTTTGCGCGCGCTTTGTAACCTCATTTTCAAAACCTTTTTGTGTATATATTATAGCGTTTTCCTTTATTTTTCTTCTACAATCATATAGATATAACATTTAGCAATTCCTAGTAAAAGTATTTACTATGGTATTCGAATAAGAAATATACTATTATTATCTTATTAGAAATCTTGACCGTTATGAATTGTTCGCGTAGAGGTTTTTTGATTCAACTTTTTTATCAATTGAAACATGAAAAGTTACTGTTGTTGTAACTTAGATCAATTAAAAACATTACGTAGTAAAGATAAATAACATTACTTACAGTTTTTTGAAAGAGAATCCAACTAAAATCACAATCACAAAACTTCAACGATTACGCAACTAACAGCACCAACAGCACAAAAGCCAATGGCTGTTATATTTGATTTTGTCTATGTAACCGAGTGAATATAATTCTTCAGAATACTCTTTAGTTCGTTCAGAATCGAATCAAATAGTGTTCAATTGAAAATATACTGTATTTTTATATCAATTAATGAAGAAAATAGCAGCACGTAATGCGGACATGAATTCATGTCCGCGGTACTCAACGTGGGGATGAATTCATGTCCACAGTACCTTAAAAGAATTTGAGTAATGTTCGAGTAGAATAAAGTTAATCGTTCGACTATTTTTTCTTGTAAACTTGTAAGTATAAGTATAAAAGCCAATCTAGTATTATCCAGAGTTTTCCTTTAATTTTATTTATATGCGTATTAAAAGCAGAAGGGGAGGCATTCGCCCAGTAGTGGGACGCTATAGGCTAGATTAAATTAGATGTGTCCCACTACGCTGGATTTTTGCAATGACAGTAGATTTTTATGTACCAATGGTAGAAGGGGGCATTACCATATCTCTAATACAGCTGAGACCAGCTGAGGGTTCTTCATCAGATACTTTAGACCTTCGATTTTTGACATCAAATAAAGCGGCCCACCAAGTTGAATATTTTTTTTGTAAAGGCGGTAAGTCGATCTCTTCTAATAGTTTGGTTGGGCTCTTGTGTTTTCTAATCAGGGTCACCAGGTACTCCAGATGTTCGATTATCCTAGTTTTTATAGTTTTTCCTTTATGTGGCCATTAAACCCTAACTCTGTACCAAATTTCAGCTCTCTGAGTTTATGGGAAGTACTAGTTCTATTCTGATGATCATGAGTGAGTGAGTGAGTGTCTAAAATGCGAAACTTTGCTTTCGCTTGACTTCGGAACTAAATGACCTACAGACTTGAAATTTTGGATTTTAAGTATGTGATTATAGTTTACTGGATGACGAAAATTTCTACGTTCTGGTATTATCCAGAGGTTCTCAAATAGGGGCCTGAAAATGCGGCGAAATGGTTCTAGTAAAGGATGGTACGGCAGTGTTTGCTTCGCGCTCGACTTGGCGGGGGCACTGCCGTGCCCCCCGATTTTATTAGCACCGGCGGGTTTCGAACCCAAGTTGCTTACGTTTTACAGTGGGCGCTTAGTCACTGAGCTACCACGATGTAAATTACATTTTTTCATAATGTAGATCCACTTCAGCACTACACAATAACGCGTTACGCGTAACGCATAAGAAGGTTAGGAAAATAAACCTTTATTAATTTTTTTACTTATAATTTTAATCCTAAATTCCTAATTTGTGATTGATGATGGCGATTATCCACTGCCGCCGTCAACGGGACGTCAACGAGAACGAGATTATTTCTGACCACGATCAAGATGACTTGACGCCCTCCGTTTCTCTACCGCGACGATCTCGGTTATTAAATCAGTTGCAGCTGTCGAGCGTCGGAATCGCGCATCGGCACCGTGCGACGTGACGAGTTTAATTGTATTTTGTATTGCCGGTATATCGGCCCGTCACAATCTTGGGGCGAGTTCTAGTGGTCTGGCCGATATACTGTAATACTTCGGCGGCCAGTGACGGTGCTCGGGCGACGGGATTGCGGTGGACAGGCGACTATAGTAAGTGCATGTGATGCTACGTCGCGTTGGCGTTGTCATCTCGTTCTTATGACATCACGATGACGGCGGCGGTGGACAACCGCTCCAAGTCTTCATAAAGTCACCTCAGGCTAACAAAGGCGGACGCAGCGCTGCGTACATTTTAAGGGGAAATATAACCTCAAATGGCTTAGCAAGATCCTCCGTTATGCCGAAAGTATTGCAGCATTAATTTTGAAATAAATATATGGTAAAGTTGAGAATTAATGTTAGGGACTACCTATGTTAGTCAAAAACACGATTCTGTAAAATTTTCTCGATAGAAAAAAAATCCAAAGTTACCTCCAAACTGAACAATTAACCGCTGTTATTCATAAAATACTTTAAATAAGATCATGGAACTTTGCATACTATTTGAACTAACTATAAAGCAGTGCTTATGTTATTTACTTTATTTTAAATACCATTATTTTCACTGTAAAAAGAAATCACCGAAACTATTGGCGTCTTGAAGCTTGATTCCTGTCGCCTCGTTAGTATTACTTAGGCTTTTGAAGGGAGAAGTTGTGTCGCTTACGATCAGAATACACATTACGCAACAGGACGACGTAAAATTAAAATGTGATAAAAATAAGAAGCGACTGGGTTGGCGTTAAGAAACGGGCATAAATATCATAAACCTAATGAAATAAGTATCTAACGACCTATCTACTTACAGTATTAGTAATAACATACATGTCGGTACATAGCATACGACGCGAGGGAAAGTGAGGGCGAAATTAGAATTTAAGCTGACTTACTATATCCCCGTAAGTGACGTCAAAACTCAAAACCATGCTCAACTTCTTGATACGCACTTACACATGCTTCCTTTTACTTTATTTCTATAGCGACGCGTAAAAGTCCGCTGCTGAACGCACACGTATACACCTCAACCATGTTACCTCCTCCGAGCGTTCGGAGGAGGTAAGATTTGGCGTAGTTAAAGTTTATACGGAGAAGGAGTGAAGAAAACCAAATGTATAGCTAATATATGTTAAAAAATTTTTACACGTATTATCCACATATTTTAGCTGTAAAACATAATAAATGGAATAACATTTGAGAAGTTCATACTGCCAATTTCAAACTTATACTAATAGTCACTGGGAGAAATTATGTCGTTTGTTGACGCTCATACTGCGAATGCCTTAGAGTAAATACAATGCCAATTATCTACTTCTCTACCGAGAGGTACAGACATAATATTATGTGTATCTATGTATAACATAGATACACATATTATATTATGAGGCCAATATCAAATACTTAATATTATTTGGTCAAACTGTCGTACATAAAAGTGTGAATTTTATGTGATTTTAAATATATGTTTTCAAATACCCAGTGTAGTGTGAAAATACCTATGCCATCAAAACATAACTTGTAAAAAAACCAAGTCTCGCAACTCAGCTCTTCTACCGTAAAAAGTTGTGAGATCCATGTAATACCAAGTCAGTTAATATATTCAGTCCGTACTTAAGGATCCTTCTGTTTTAAGTTGTTACTTAATTAGCTAGCCTAACAACATTTTATAGTGACTATGTCAATGTTAAAAATCTTTTATGTTTTAAATATATAGATTGACTAGGCTATTATAAATAGACTAGCGGTCATAGGTTCAAATTCAACCTATGACCGCTAGTCTATTTAAAAAAAATATTTTAGCATTCAGTATTCAAGACTTCCCAAAAGGATGTTTTGATTAATCAACCTTTTGAATACGCTGCTGAATGAAAGCCTCTTTAAGAATAAGCCAGACGCACATCTTAAAAGATTAGAACGTTGAATAACATTTTATGGATTTAATCATTTTTAGATTTTCTTATACGTAGCAGAGCCACGCTGCAGCTATATTACGGCTGTAGCACGAATGGGTCGGCTCGACCGGGGAGGTCCACGCTCTCACAGAATACCAGCGTAAAATAGCACTGCTGTGTTTCCTATGGCGAGTGAAGAGACCCGGAAACCCTATTTTACTGAAAACGAGGCATTCCATTTTAGTCCTTAGGGGTGATAACACATCTGCGTTTTGATTCTTAATCGAGGATAAATGTAGATGTCTATGGGCCACAGCATCCACTTATCATCCGGTGGACTGTGTGCTCGTTTGTCACACTGATTCTATAAAAAATGCCAAAAAAAACTAAGAATAAGTACAATTTATTTGCCGGAATGTTTGTGTAATATGAGGTATGTATATGGACACTCGTGAGCAACTGAATCGACTCACCCCTTCAAACTGTACAAAGTGTGTTTATTTTTTCAAAAATAGCTTGAATACTCTAAACAAAACAATATTTTTTGAATGTTTATACCTTAAGCTTAAAAATGATACCATTATTTTAAAAATCTACTTAGTGCTTTTTAAATTAAACCTCTTTAAATGGAAACGCAATAAAAGTGAAGTTATCTAAAGTGAATATTGGGCTGATAAAATTAAAATAAAACGGAAAATGAATGTTTAATACTTAAAATTAACTGTCTTAATTCTTGATGTTGCCTCCCCTAGCTTTGATAACATCTCGAACACGAAATCTCACTGACCTAATAAGTATTTCATGATATATCTGCTAGCTGAGGAAACCTTTTCCACTCCTCTTCCAGCGCTATCCTCAGCTCTGCGATGCTAGTATTGGCCGGATTTTTAGCTTGTAACCTCCTTTGAGCTCGTCCAATAGATGCTTAATGGATTGACATTAGGAATTAGTGCTGGCTGAACCATGGTCCGAATGAAAACTTCATCCATGAACTGACGAGTGATTCGTGTGTGACACCGAGCATTGTCATACATTAAATGAAGCTCTCTTTTACGAAGTCTTCATAAGGCATGACATAGTCCAGAAGAATATTTTCCTCGCCTTCCACCAGGGACGTAAACGAGCTCAGGTTTTCCTTTATACACGAACTACCGCCGTAGGACACTGTTTCGGCAAAACAGCACTGCGTAAACTGCTCGCCTGGAAGCCTGTAAACCCTGTATATCTCCTGTCACTGTCATGTAGTGTCAGTGAACAGGACAGATCGCCATTGCTTAGCACTCCAATTAAAGTGTTCGCGAGCAAATTCAAGGTGCGCTTGTCGGTAAACTGAGGTCAATTTTGAGCCTCTGGCAGGCCGTCTTGAAATGAAGTTCGCTTCTTTCAATCATTTTCTGACCGACCTTGGTACTGACAGATACTCCTCGAATCTCTCTCAGCTGCTGCTGGACAGATATACCGGTGAGATTGCTTGATTTTGGCGATGATGGCGATGGATGGATATATATATGAGTAATGAGTATATAATATACATTTCTCAAGTAATTTTCGAAAAAAGTAACATTGTATTATCTTTACGCAGCGGCATAGCAAAGTCGTTGCAGTGGCGTAGTAAAGTCGTCGCAGTGGCATAGCAAAGTCGTCGCAGTGGTGTAGCAAAGTCGTCGCAGTGGTTTAGCAAAGACGTCGCAGTTGCGTAGTAAAGTCGTCGGAAGGGATGCTTTCGGGTAGCAAGTTTAAGAGACATTTCGACAAAGTATAATTAGCTACCTTTAAGTTGTTAACAGAAAAACCTTTTTTATTGATGCTAGTTTAAATCTGAAAAGATCTGAAGAAAAAGCACGCACACAAAATAAGGATAGGGACAAGTGTTAAAGAAGAAAAGTTGTAATTAAGACTCCATTTCTGCCTAGGAGTCTGTTTGAGTAGGAATCCTCTTACTTGCTTCTGCCAGCTAATAGCAGCGTGCTATTGTGCCACCGTGTTCTTCTGTGTCAAGAGTTTATAGAGCCAGTACAGGTTGTGAGGTATTCTTTAAGTCCATAGAGGTCACAATCTGTAGCCTATTTTGGCGGGAACTATATACGCACATACAAACACTTACTCACACGCACAACAACAAATAACAAAAAACAGTGTTTACCTAACCTAACATATTAAAGATAGCAATATAGCACGCCATTATTATTCTATCTTTAATTTACGTTGATATTTTAACTTATCTAGGTCTAATAAATTACATAACATGTTGTATCCAAACGAACAACCTATCTAACTTCTCAAAGCTGTAACTAATCAACGGATTGCTCCCCGAGGCAAACCACGAAACTCATTGAAAGTGAAAAAGAAATATATATTGTTTTATTACACAGATATTGCGGTCGAATTTCCACTTTTGAAGTAGTTAAATTTGTAAGGTAAAAATTATTTTTATATTTTAATGATTGCTTCATTTGTAATGCGTATAGCGTAACAGCAAAAGAGTGAAATAGTTTGTCATTATCTGCACTGACCTCTATATATACAAGTAGAGGTCAGTGCATTATCCGTCATTTCATCCGATTATAATTTAGGTGTCTATTTATATTTACGCGAATACTACACTTGTTATAAAACTAATTTTATACGGATTTTATAGCATTTAATTATTTCCCAACGTCTAGCTCGTCCGACGTAGATCGGGCAAAATTGATATTTAAAAGTTAAAGGTAGCCTTCGTTAACAATGACATAAGGCGACAAACACCTCAGTCTCTGTAACCATGAATGCTGAAAAGTTCCCGAAACGTCGGAAATTAAAAAAGTTAAAATTAAACGCGATTAACTCAATCTAAAATCAGTTTTATTTCAGGCTTTTGTTAAGCAAAGTCGGTGCACTTCATCTGCGGCTACATCACCACTTACCATCAGGATACAGTAGTCTTCTTCCTTGTCGCTCGTGAAAGTCCACTTTGATACAGTCCACCTAATTGTTCAACCCGCAATACATTTAGTCATTCGCGCACCGATAATTTTGTGGTCATTCGTCCCGGAATCGAACCAGGGATCTATACCCCGACCATTATTTGTGGTCCAGTCGATCCGGAGTTGAATATATGGCCTAATAAAGTCGAATTGCTAAACTGAGATTTGGACAATATACTTTAGTTTAGTCGCGCCTATGTTCATAAATAGATTTTAGTTTCCCTTCGCACCACTGGGGTACTGAACGCCATATTGTTTGATTTATCGCCAAAACGCTTAATTTATTTAGTTTGTCCACGAAGCAGTTGTCTATTTAATTATATCACACCTCAATTCGTAATATTTATATGAATTTATATACTAGTGTATTCAAACAAAACTCTAGACCTGGATCTCTTGTATAGGAGGGTAGTTGACCGCAGTACCAGACATCTCGCCCTTGACACTACCCGTTGCCGGGTCATGTGACCTATCAAAAGTCCACTGCTGTACAATATCCCCTCAATAGATTGCCTCATAGAGGGGATATTTGTCATAGTAGCCATGGTTGGCAGGCGGTTTGGTAATAAGGGCGATAAACTAGCCCACGGTCAACCTGCACTCACCTTACGAATCACAGAAGCATTGATCTGATATTTTACGCTGGTATACCGTCAGAGCGTTCAGAGCGGTCAGAGAGACCAAGTCGGGCCGCCCCATTTGTATTACAACTATAATATAGCTGCAGCGTGGCTTTGCCACGCCCCGAATGGCTCTACCATGCTGTTATTAGTTCCTTAATGCTTCCCATCTCATGGGTTGTTTCTCTCTGTCACTTCTTAATACACCTACAGGACAATATGTGGTAGTGAATATTCTTGAATTGTCAGAATTATATAGATATTCTATAGAATTCTATAGTGGCAGTTCAAGAATATTCACTACCACATATTGTCCTGTAGGTGTATTAAGAGGTGACAGAGAGAAACAAACCATGAGATGGGCAGCATTAAGGAACTAATAACAGCATGGTAGAGCCATTCACGATGTGGCAAAGCCACGCTGCATCTATATTATACTAGGTAAATAAAAAAAGTCTTAAATATTATAGAAAGATAATACTAAAAAAAAATTCCTAGATCCAGTATCACCGATACGATAATTATTACAAAAGGACATTCGGACGAGGATCAAATAAGTCAACAGTAGGTTAATCGTCGACACGGAGGTCACCTTGGGTGCTAAACGAATTTCAAGATCTCGAGCCTTATTAACATTATAAATAAGGTTTAATTCAATTGATCTAAGTTAGACAGATTAAAAAACGTTACAATATATAACAAAACAGGAGACGTTACGCTGCGTTTCGTTCGAGTGCTTTTAGTACCGACGAAATCTAAAGACAATGTTTTATTGCACAATAGTATAGTTTTTTTTTTGAAGTAATGGGCTTATACGTAGCCAAGCCTTGCTGTAGGTAGATATATGGCTACAAAAGAATTTCTAGCTTCGATCAACCAGTTACCAGACACAGCAAAATAATGCTGTGTTTCGTATGGTGAGCGTAGAGAACCGGAGATCTTTTTAAATGGTAAAGAAGCATTTCATCTTACTCCTTAGGGGTGACAACACTTCTGCAGTTTGCTTTTTTATTGATGATAGATGAAGATGTCTATGCGCCACAGCATTCACTTACCACCAGGTGGACTGAATGCTCGCTTGTCACCTTTATACATAAAAAACCGGCCAAGAGCGTGTCGGGCCACGCTTAGTGTAGGGTTCCGTAGTTTCCCATCAGTCACAATAAGTGTTCCCACTTATGAGTTTGTACAAAAACTGTTGTTTCCATCCAAGTTTAAAATGATTTTCCTAGAAAGTCCTTATAAAGTTCTACTTTTCAGATTTTTTTCATATTTTCTAAACCTATGGTTCAAAAGTAATAGGGGGGTGTTTTTTACTTTTGGACATTGCGCATTGTTTTTTTACTTTTGGAGCAATTATTTCCGAAATTATTGACATTATCAAAAAACCATTGTTGTAAACCCCTATTCATTTTTAAATACTTTTCCAACAATATATCACACGTTAGGGTTGAAATTAAAAAAAAAAATCACTTCCCACTATACATAGGGGGCTACCCTAATAAAACATTTTTTTCCAATTTTTATTTTAGCACTTTGTCGGCGTTATTGATACACATATTGGTAAAAAATTTCAGCTTTCTAGTGCTAACAGCCACAGAGATTAAGTGAGGGCGGACAGACGGACAGACAGACATGGCGAAACTATAAGGGTTCCTAGTTGACTACGGAACCCTAAAAATGACATAACTTACACAGTAGGATTTTTCCCGTTTCTTGCAGGCATTTCAAACACCTAAACGACACATGAAAAACATAAATATACGGGAACAGTGAATTGCAATTTATGCAAACATTTTTTCTCTTTGGGCTTCAGACCCGCTGCTCCCCAGCGCTGAATACAAACGCTTAGTAACTGCACAGTCGTGCTGTCAATAGTTTCTCTAAAAAGAGTAGAGTCTGTTATAACAGTTCCTAAGTAAAAGAGTAGACTCAAGAGTATTAACAGTTTTTAAATTTGGAGCGCTTTGCATTTGAAATTTTTATTTGATATACAATACAATGCACGAACTACTTAGCGATTTAATTATGCAACAGTAAATAAAAATAATGATTAAAATTATAATATTTACAATTAATACTAAATACACAATATAAAAAGAAACTATAATATAGAAAAACTAACACTAAAAATTTAAATAGTCAAAAAGTCTGGTTTAAAAAAAAGTTAAATTAAGAGTTTAAGAGGACGCAAATGAACTTGCGCATCACCTCATGGTAAGTGCAGTCACTAATGGTGATGCGCAAGCTCACTTTCGTCCTCTTGTACTCTTAATTCTATATATTCGCCGTCCATAAACTACTGCAACACCACGAAAATTGTAGATGCGTTGCCGGCCTTCTAAAAAAATAGTAGACTATTTTCATGAAGGTTCCTATTCCTAAGTCGTATCTGTCCGGAAAAATTGCTCGTGTTAGTCAATTCCACAAGTAAGTTGTGCGAGAAAAAACTAAAAGGAAAAAACAGATTCTCGTCTTAATGAACTCCCGTAGTCCTCGTATCGCTACCGTGTCGTCACCGTGACGTGTAAATGTGCCCACTGTTCAATATACCGTGACGCCTCACGATTTCACTTTACAATAGATTCATTGCCACGTCGGAAGGAAACGAGATCGAAAACAACGTTTGCGTAATTACGTTTCCATGTCTGTTATGGAATTGGTTGCGTTGCGTAGCTAACATACATTGAGACGTAACATAGCTTAATCGGTGTTACCAGGAGAACATAAAAATATAATATACAGCGGTACAGGATAGCTTGTGTTGCTAACTAAACGTACATTGAAGTTGATAAAACATAACAAAGTTTAATTGGTGTTACCAGGAGAACATGAACATATAGCAGTATGTCGGATTCATGTGCACACTTTCTTCCATCTTCAAAAAAGTAGGAGCTTGGCCACTAAGTTGGTTGGAATAATTTTTATTTTATGTTGTCCGCTTTCAATAATTATTTTTTATAATTAATAGAATCATTACGTTGCGGATATCCATTATATTAAAGAGGTTTCTGGGTTTCCTCAGTAGCGCTACCTACCGGACCCAATTGTGAACCAAAGTTATCCAGGGATCCACTCAAACGCACACAAAAAAAATTGTTCGAGCAGTCTTTGAATAGTATCGAGACCAACGGACATCATTTGATTTTTATATATAGAGATGTTCGAAATTATTCGACTAAAACCCAAGTAATAAGATAAAGTCGGTCTTACCTATTTTTAAAAAATACCTCCAAACCTTTTTCAAATGTGTCTTTCTTTAAGATTCCTTTCAACCGAATTCAAAAAAGAAGAAGGTTCTCAACTTGAATGTATTTTTATGTGTGACCAATTTAGGTAAACCGATTTTGATGATTCATTTTTTTGAAAGCTGGTGCTTCTCATGTGATTCCATATAAATGTAATCGAGAACAGACATCATAATTTTTGAGTTATCTTTCATAATACGTATTTAAAATAGACTTCTCGACTACATTGATGATGTTCTCATTTTGTTTTTGTAGTCGGTTGTACAATTTTTTTTTAATTTTACCACTTGTTTTGTTAGACAGTGGTACCTCAGAGAAGACCTAATATAAATTTTGATCAATATTTGATGATGATATCCATAAGAAAATCATTAAACTATACAATTTACAAAGGCTATATTACATATGGGCTAATTTTTAACACATCGAACGATTTCATTTTCGGAATGCCACAATCCTATCGACTTCCTGCATTTCTCACCAGTTAATCACTTCAGCCAGTGTTATAGTCTGGCTGCTAGTACGCTGCCACTCGAACCTTTCTTCCCCATTAGTTATCGATTCTTCCAGCTATATTTCCAGCCCATTGCCACTTCAGTTTAATAATCTAATAATCTATTACTAGCTGAACCCGGCAGACGTCCTGCCGGCTAATATCATAGGTTGTGTTCAGCAACGTTTTGTATTTTGGCGAATGCAATTTAATTTATTAATTGCTCGCTTGATTGAAAAAAAAGAGCTAGTGAAATCAAAAAATTTAAATTTTGTTAGTTTCTAAAAATTTAATAATTAAATATAAAACTTCTTTATGTATGTATATAAAATTTTATATGTATAAGATTTGCGCTAACAATCACAACATTTTCATAGATTTCCTCCTAATGATTAAAGCCATAAGAGTCACTTTACCCTTTACACACCTTAATAGTTACATTACTCGCGACTAATAATGTCAAAGTCAAGTTGCGCTGTGCAAATCAATGTTATTTATATCAAACTTCGTATCTTATTCGCTATTAGTAAATATTATAATACAATTTATGAATAAACAAACGCCGTATACTTGGCTTTATTCGATTGTAATCGAGACTTCCTTCCTACCAGAATTAGATGCGCGGCCGCCAAACTGTCTAACTGGTACGAATATGGACGATTCGTGAGTTGAAAACATTTGTAGAATGTGCACACTCAAGGCCTAAGAGATCGAGCAACCGGGCCTAAAGTTTAAGGTATCCCAAATTCGATTCTCGGTTATTTTTTATCTAGACTCCACGCGATATCAATAAAATTTATAACATCTATTAAGTTACTGAAAAATCTTAAACACTAAGAAATTTAATAAACAATTAAAAACATTATTTTATAAATAAATGATGATTTCTGTAGATAAACGATTATAAATAAAGAATATTTGAAATACATTATACTTCTAATTATATTAACTAATTTATGTATATAAAATAATTTTTATGTATTTATTTTGCCATCAATAATATATAAGCTTAACAAAACACTTAATCTTAAATAATTATAACTTTTAACAAAAAGTATCAACCGACTTCAAATTGCTATAAAATAAATTAGTTATTTACAATCCTTAGGGGTGCAATTTTTCCTCCAAATTTATATGGGACCACCCTTGAAATATAACGAAATAAAGAATCATTGAAATCAGTTTTTTATCTGCCAAAATATCGTATGAAAATCCTTAAACAATAGTCCAATATAAAACAGCTTTTTTCTCTGTTTTTTTTAGGGGCGGAATTTTTCTTAATGGGATCACCCTTGAGGTAAAGCATTTTTAATTAAAAAAAAGAAGTTTTAAAATTCGATTCACAATTTGCGAAGATATCGCGTAACATAGATACAGAAAATAACATACACTCGAATTGAGAACCTCCTCCTTTTTGAGGTCGGCTAAAAGAACATTGCATTGTCATTGCGGTTAAAACCACAAGCATTGACTTAATTATAGGTAACCTATATGTATATATGTATATATATATATATATATATATATATATATATATATATATATATAAATATACCTATTGTAAACTAACCTATTATACCTAAATGGCTAGGTAGAAATAACAAGTAGTGTACAACTAAAACACAAATAAACGCTTACTAAAATAAAAATGTGATTAAAAAATAAATAAACAGATTAACTAGACTTTTTCGATAGTGAATAAATAGAAGTTCTCAATGATCTTTCATACATGCGGCAACTGATTTCTATTGAAATATATCTATATACATAAAAATGTTAAAAAGTTCTACACTATTTTTTATAGAA
The DNA here is from genome assembly GCA_036936625.1 of Parnassius smintheus behrii. Lineage (NCBI taxonomy): Eukaryota > Metazoa > Arthropoda > Insecta > Lepidoptera > Papilionidae > Parnassius > Parnassius smintheus. The sequence continues at coordinate 5,672,726 of JAUPFT010000020.1, read as the reverse complement.
TAAGGGTGACAAACGTTTACAGAGTCCACCTGATGATAAGTGGATGCTATAGCCCAATAGACATCTACATTTATCCTCGATTAAGTATCAAAAACAGATGCGTTGTCACCCCTGAGAACTAAGGTGGAATGCCCCGTTTCCAGTAAAAAAGGATCTCCGGATCGCTACACTCACGAAACACAGCAGTATTAAGCTGCTATTTTACGCTGGTATTCTGGGAGAGGGTCCTGCCCCAGTCTAGCAGACCCATTCGTGCTACAACTACAATATAGCTGCGGTGTGGCTCTACCACCTATAATATTTTTTTAGTTCTTTTTTAAAGTGAAGAGTGTGGTTTGCAAGATGATGATGTGACCAGGATTAAGAAAGGAATGCTTCAGTGGTTTGGTCATGTGGAAAGAATGAATGAGGAAAGAGTGACAAAGAAAATTTATGTTGCAGAAGTGAATGGCAGAGTCGGAAAGGGGCGTCCTAGGCGAAAATTTGTCGACCAAATTGGCGATTTATTGAAAAAGTGCCAAATTAGGAGTACCTTTAATCGACGAGCATGTCATCTTCATGTCATGAGTCATGTCATGGATCGTGCCAAATGGAAGTCTGTAGTCTCTGCCTACCCCTCTGGGTGACAGGCGTAAGTGTTTGTGTTATGTTTTATGTTCTTTTTTAGTCATTATATTTGTTAGTCATCGGACATATCAATAATGTATAATTTAAACAATTTGAATTTGAGTGCACCGTAGTTACTGGAAGGTTTCAAACAATCGTTATTACTAACCATATGAAATAGCAAGAGGTGCTATTTTGCACCGTTGTAGCAAAAATATAACCTACGTATTTCATTGCGAAATGTTAATTTAAAAAAAAACAACGAGTCTCATGCAGATTATTCCTATGTTAGCGGTTATTCAAACTGTGGTATTAGTAAAAAATTATGTTTAATATGTATTATTTAAATCTATACTGAATTAATTTTTTTATATTCCGTGATTAAAGTTGATCGGGCTTACTTTTTCTACATGAAAGACTTCCGCGAATATAATTACGAAATAAATGAGGTTGTCAAAATGGCAAACTTGTAGATGTCACATAACGTAAGTACTTTCGATTCTTTTATGTTATATAGCTTACAAAACATCAGATGCTATATTCTAAACATGTCTTACATTGAATCGAATTATACGCATGACTTAACGTGGATATAACAGTAACGAACGTTTCGTAGAAAGCGAATCGAGACGTTGCAGTTCAGGTAAGAGAGTCCAAATTATATTTAATTAATACAGAAGTAAATTATTGTCAAACATATTTCTTAGATTATTCTTATTCTAATTATATTTAATTATTCTAATTATATATAATATAATATATTCTTCTAAAATAACTTAAGAAAGGTAACTTTTATACGTTGATTAAAAGTCTGAGAAAAAGATTAAACATTTACTACAATAAAAGAAGATGTCCAAAGGTTAAACAAGTTACTAAGAAACCCCGAAGAGATAAGTTTCAATAGTAGTCACACAAGTGTCCTTTATTTAAACGTACTTTTTTTTGTGGCGCTGTAAGAATATCTACTATCCCATACCATCCCGTGGGTGTCGTAAGAGGCGGCAAGGGGAAACAAATCAGGAGAGGGGTAGCAGCGTTTTCCTATTAACGACCGAAGGTATAAAACTGCGGTTGCCAATCCACTTGCCAAGCCTGGCAACTAGGGCAAACTACCTACCTACCTACCTACTTTAATAGGCTGTATCGGTGACGTTAACAGTAACAGCCTATGTCACTTTCAAAATTAGGAAGAATTTCATCAAGCCGCTTAGGCTATAGAGCGTATTTTAGGAATAGACATGAATAAATCGCGAAAAATATGACTCCTCGTCTAGAGCAGTCGGGTATAAGTTAAAATTGCTGAATGACTAATCTATTTACTATTTGAGTTCTTATCATGAAAATGTTTTTTTTTATATAGAACAAGGATGACATATGACCATACAGTCCACCCGATAGTAAGTAGATGCTGTGGCAGAAGAATCAAAACGCAAATGCGTTGTCACCCCTGAGTATTAAGAAGGAATGCTTCGTTTCCAGTATAAAAGGGTCTCCGGATCTCACGCTGGTATTCATGTTACAGTCTATCACATAGAGTTAACAGCCGATTACGATATTGACTCTCAGTAAACTTCAGACCGTTCCATAGTAGTAGCAGCTATAATTTCTTTAATTATTTTAAGCAAGTACATGATTATAATCCCACCTGGTGGTAAAATGTGATGAAACCCCAGATGGTAAATCACAATATGTTAGCGAAACAAAAACCTATTCACCCTTGTCTTGAAGACGGCCTGATTGTAATCGGGCGGAAAAACAGACGCTGGCTCACGTGGGCTCACACTGCTGTGTTTAGCATGATGAGTTACAAGAACTATGGCAATAAGACATTCTGACTTAATCTTCAGCAGTCACAAAGCGTTATTTTTTCAAATCAAATCAAATAATTTATTGGTAAAACATAGGTAAAAAGTTACAAACTTGGTGGAAAAGATATGATAAGTTTGTCACTATGTTTCGCCTAAAAAGGCATACAAATATTTGTTTATCACTATCACCTCGCACTATGAACATTTATTTTTAATAAAATAACAACTCAATTATTATTCGTATATTAAGAAATTACATAATTCTTAACACCATAAACATAAATAAATCGAACATTAATTATTTTAGGTACTAAAAACCATTCATTTATCTTCAAAATATTCGTTGATAGAGTAGTATGCTTTATTTATTAAAAAAATCGAAAGCTATTTCTTAAATTTGTCTATGTTATCAGTTTCTTAGATGTTTTGTCGGAGTTTAAAAATAATTTAAAAATTTTAGGAGCCATACCCAGGAAACTTTTTGAATACAGGGCTGTTTTATAAGGTTTTGTACATACTTTGTTTCTATGTCGTTTATTATTAGCGTTTTCAAATATGCTAAAATGTTTCCTTACAAACATAGCTACTTCGAATATATATAAAGATTGTCATCAAGTTTGGATTTAGGTGATAAGGGCACATCGTCCAGTTACTATTATTTGGATTGCGTACTCATCTGCCACCCTTGTGTGTATAATAACATTATGATTGTAATTGTGTACACATATACGAAGTGAAACGTCTTCACGACGTATCATTTTTATTCTATTTTATACTTTATAGTGATGCAATGAATACGAATACGAATATTCCTACTCACGCTATACGAAATACGTTATACGAATAGATTAAATGAACAACGCACAGCGATTCAAGATGTTTTACCATATCTACTAAATTGTCGTCATGAAATCACAGCAAGGCAATGGGCTCTTATGAGCCAAATTATTGATATTCTGGCCAATTATAAAGAAGCTACTAAAGAGCTAAACAAAGAATCAACGGCGATCTTTGCCTTTTTATCCATTGGCCTTTTATTTGTCGAGAAGATGTCCAATGTCCAATTTCCAAGGCTGAAAAACTTGCCCAAAAATATTTTTCGCTGAAACCATGTACAGTCGTCCCGGAAAGTCTTTTTTTAAAGGTAAACTGAATAACGAAATCGCCAAAAACAAGAAAATCTACAAATTTTATGTCTTGTAAATAAAAATTTTATCGTAGTAAATTTTAATTATTAGAAAAATAGAAGATCATCAAATAAATTAGTTTTTCGTTAACATGGCAAGATATTCGTATTCGTATTCGCCTCATAGTAGGTATGATATTCGTATTCGTAAATGTAGTATTCGTTGCATCACTAATATTGTACGTTAGTAAGTTAAATTAGTATACTTCTGCAGCCCCGGCTATGAAACGTTACAGGAAAACGTAACATTTTAAATTTTTTAATAAGTAAAGTTAAAGTAAAGTTACAGCCTATACACGTCCCACTGCTGGGCACAGACCTCCCCTCATTTCTGAGAGGGTTTTAGGGCAAGGAAGTGTCCGCCGCGCTACCCAATGCGTGTTGGCGAACTTCACATGTCTTCAAAATATTTTTTTTTCTTATTCTTCAGACATGCAGGTTTCCTCACGATGTTTTCCTTCACCGCCGAGCACGTGGTAAATCAGCACTTAAAATTGCAATTAACACTTTCATTGGTGCCGGCGGGGATCGAACCCGGTTTTCTCGCGTACTGTGAAATTTACAGCGAGCGCTAACCATCTCAGCTACCACGGCTCTTTTTTTAATACCGTACTAAATTTGATAACTAAGATATCGATAAAACAGTTTCACTTCAAAAATGAATATTTTAAATAAGTTAAAATTCAATTAATTTGCCGATCGTATCTCCTTTTTAAAACGTTTTTATTGCTTATATGACTACACTAAAAATAACTCTCTCAAGAGATGATCGCTGCGACTGTTATAATTGAAAAATAGTATTACTTCAGTGTTACATCATTCGAATGAAAATGAAATCATTACAAATGCGAACTGTATCATCGCGCAGTAAAGTTTATAATTGCGCTACAGCATTGATTGTGATTCTTATATCGATTTCAATCAACACCGTATTGAACGAACGTACGCAGTAAAAAGCGAGGCCGACTAGTTTTTAGCTTTTGATAATGACTGGCATGACTCATACTAGAGTGTAATGCTTAGGTTCTGCTCGAAATTAAAACTACCTCTCATCCTTATATATGTATATATAATTCTTGTGTACGTGTGTTTGTCACTATGCTCTTTTAATTCGACTGAACCGATTGATGATTTTTTTGTCCCTGAATAGTTTAAATTCACAATCGGACCCGATAGGTGGCGCTGTTGTCGAAATCCAGAAATTATCAGTGAGAAGCAGACGTGGATCATCAGCAGAGATATAAATTTAATACATATTTATGTTTTGAAATCTTGACAGTAATTGCAGAAACTATAAAGAGTAAACAAACTTTGTATCGATTTTCATCATCATCATTAGGTACAATCCTGAGCCATCTGCATCTATAGACTTCCTGCTTTTCTTACCATGACTCCATTGTGTATAGTCGAGGGCCATCCTACATTTCACTTAACGGTACGAGGTTGACACTCTAAGCACATTTCCTCCCAGGAGTCTTCAATCAGCAGTCGGTTCACACAGCACAGCAGCAGTCACTTCATCTAACTGATCTGTTAGAAGGTCTCTAGTTCTACTGCGAATTCTTCAATTTTCATATCCGTATGAAAACCTAATTCGCATATGTTAATTATTTAGTAATCTACATACAAATTTAATATGATTCACTAGATACTCCAGAATGAACTAGCTCAATGTAATTTTTTCATAATTTATAGGCTACGGTTTGCTCAAGATGCTACCTGGTGGTAAGTGATGACAAGGTCATAGATGTTAGCACGTTAGCCTATACAATGGCTATGTACTTGCGACCGTGGTAGGAAAAGGGGAGATCTTCCCCCGGGCAAGGTGTTCTGCCCGGGGAGCGGCCAACACTCCTTGTGATAGTTCGGAGATATTCTATATATGCTGTTTATGATTCGGAATGTTGATAGCGTGATTTAAGCTTCGGTGTGTTTCACTTGCGGCGCGACGACAGCGCTGCCACATCACCCCCCTGCTCAGACCGGAGGTCGATAGTGCAGTCCGATTGCCGGTGTGTCCTTTTAATGCCGGTGGGGAATGCATGCTGTGTGCGTAAGGGCAAGTGACACCGGTGCGAATAATATGCCGATGTGTAATGGATGCCGTACTACGCGTTGTCAAGTGATGCCGGTGAGAACGATGTGCCGGAGCAAGTGCCAGAAGTGTGCCTTATAAATCTGCGGTGAGTCGAGATGAAGACAAGGTGGACTGGCTTGCAGGAACTGAAGACTGCAGAAGACGATTCTCAATAGTAAATGGTGGGAGTTCTTGAGGATAATAACGAAGGCTTGAAGTTGTAGTTTCCGAAGGTTGTTGGTTGCATTTTCAGATTAGGCATCAATAATATATAAGCTTAACAAAACACTTAATCTTAAATAATTATAACTTTTAACAAAAAGTATCAACCGACTTCAAATTGCTATAAAATAAATTATTTATTTACAATCCTTAGGGGTGTAATTTTTCCTCCAAATTTATATGGGACCACCCTTGAAATATAACGAAATAAAGAATCATTGAAATCAGTTTTTTATCTGCCAAAATATCATATGAAAATCCTTAAACAATGGTCCAATATAAAACAGCTTCTTTCTTTGTATTTCTTAGGGGCGGAATTTTTCTTAATGGGATCACCCTTGAGGAAAAGCATTTTTAATAAAAAAAAGAAGTTTTAAAATTCGATTCACAATCTGCGAAGATATCGCGAAACATAGATACAGAAAATAACATACACTGGAATTTAGAACCTCCTCCTTTTTGAGGTCGGCCAAAAGAACATTGCATTGTCACTGCGGTTAAAACAACAAGCATTGACTTAATAAATATATATATATATATATATATATATATATATATATATATATATATATATATATATATATATACAGACAGACAACCAAAACACAAATAAACGCTTACTAAAATAAAAATGTGATTAAAAAATAAATAAACAGATTAACTAGACTTTTTCGATAGTGAATAAATAGAAGTTCTCAATGATCTTACATACATGCGGCAACTGATTTCTATTGAAATATATCTATATACATAAAAATGTTAAAAAGATCTACACTATTTTTATAGAAAAAGGGTGACAAACGTGTACAGAGTCCACCTGATGATAAGTGGATGCTATAGCCCATAGACATCTACATTTATCCTCGATTAAGTATCAAAAACAGATGCGTTGTCACCCCTGAGAACTAAGGTGGAATGCCCCGTTTCCAGTAAAAAAGGATCTCCGGATCGCTACACTCACGAAACACAGCAGTATTAAGCTGCTATTTTACGCTGGTATTCTGGGAGAGGGTGCTGCCCCAGTCTAGCAGACCCATTCGTGCCACAACTATAATATAGCTGCGGTGTGGCTCTACCACCTATAATATTTTTTTAGTTCTTTTTTAAAGTGAAGAGTGTGGTTTGCAAGATGATGTTGTGACCAGGATTAAGAAAGGAATGCTTCAGTGGTTTGGTCATTTTGAAAGAATGAATGAGGAAAGAGTGACAAAGAAAATTTATTTTGCAGAAGTGAATGGCAGAGTCGGAAAGGGACGTCCTAGGCGAAAATTTATCGACCAAATTGGCGATTTATTGAAAAAGGGCCAAATTAGGAGTACCCTTAATCGACGAGCATGTCATCTACATGTCATGTCATGGATCGTGCCAAATGGAAGTCTGTAGTCTCTGCCTACCCCTCTGGGTGACAGGCGTGAGTGTTTATTTTATGTTTTATTTTCTTTTTTAGTCATTATATTTGTTAGTCATCGGACATATCAATAATGTATAATTTAAACAATTTGAATTTGAGTGCACCGTAGTTACTGGAAGGTTTCAAACAATCGTTATTACTAACCATATGAAATAGCAAGAGGTGCTATTTTGCACCGTTGTAGCAAAAATATAACCTACGTATTTCATTGCGAAATGTTAATTTAAAAAAAAAACAACGAGTCTCATGCAGTTTATTCCTATGTTAGCGGTTAGCGGTATTCAAACTGTGGTATTAGTAAAAAATTATGTTTAATATGTATTATTTAAATCTATACTGAATTATTTTTTTTATATTCCGTGATTAAAGTTGATCGGGCTTACTTTTTCTACATGAAAGACTTCCGCGAATATAATTACGAAATAAATGAGGTTGTCAAAATGGCAAACTTGTAGATGTCACATAACGTAAGTACTTTCGATTCTTTTATGTTATATAGCTTACAAAACATCAGATGCTATATTCTAAACATTTCTTACATTGAATCGAATTATACGCATGGATTAACGTGGATATAACAGTAACGAACGTTTCGTAGAAGGCGAATCGAGACGTTACAGTTCAGGTAAGAGAGTCCAAATTATATTTAATTAATACAGAAGTAAATTATTGTCAAACATATTTCTAAGATTATTCTTATTCTAATTATATTTAATTATTCTAATTATATATAATATAAGATATTCTTCTAAAATAACTTAAGAAAGGTAACTTTTATACGTTGATTAAAAGTCTGAGAAAAAGATTAAACATTTACTACAATAAAAGAAGATGTCCAAAGGTTAAACAAGTTACTAAGAAACCCCGAAGAGATAAGTTTCAATAGTAGTCACACAAGTGTCCTTTATTTAAACGTACTTTTTTTTGTGGCGCTGTAAGAATGTCTACTATCCCATACCATCCCGTGGGTGTCGTAAGAGGCGGCAAGGGGAAACAAATCAGGAGAGGGGTAGCAGCGTTTTCCTATTAACGACCGAAGGTATAAAACTGCGGTTGCCAATCCACTTGCCAAGCCTGGCAACTAGGGCAAACTACCTACCTACCTACCTACTTTAATAGGCTGTATCGGTGACGTTAACAGTAACAGCCTATGTCACTTTCAAAATTAGGAAGAATTTCATCAAGCCGCTTAGGCAATAGAGCGTATTTTAGGAATAGACATGAATAAATCGCGAAAAATATGACTCCTCGTCTAGAGCAGTCGGGTATAAGTTAAAATTGCTGATGACTAATCTATTTACTATTTGAGTTCTTATCATGAAAATGTTTTTTTTTTTATATAGAACAAGGATGACATATGACCATACAGTCCACCCGATAGTAAGTAGATGCTGTGGCAGAAGAATCAAAACGCAAATGCGTTGTCACCCCTGAGTATTAAGAAGGAATGCTTCGTTTCCAGTATAAAAGGGTCTCCGGATCTCACGCTGGTATTCATGTTACAGTCTATCACATAGAGTTAACAGCCGATTACGATATTGACTCTCAGTAAACTTCAGACCGTTCCATAGTAGTAGCAGCTATAATTTCTTTAATTATTTTAAGCAAGTACATGATTATAATCCCACCTGGTGGTAAAATGGGATGAAACCCCAGATGGTAAATCACAATATGTTAGCGAAACAAAAACCTATTCACCCTTGTCTTGAAGACGGCCTGATTGTAATCGGGCGGAAAAACAGACGCTGGCTCACGTGGGCTCACACTGCTGTGTTTAGCATGATGAGTTACAAGAACTATGGCAATAAGACATTCTGACTTAATCTTCAGCAGTCACAAAGCGTTATTTTTTCAAATCAAATCAAATAATTTATTGGTAAAACATAGGTAAAAAGTTACAAACTTGGTGGAAAAGATATGATAAGTTTGTCACTATGTTTCGCCTAAAAAGGCATACAAATATTTGTTTATCACTATCACCTCGCACTATGAACATTTATTTTTAATAAAATAACAACTCAATTATTATTCGTATATTAAGAAATTACATAATTCTTAACACCATAAACATAAATAAATCGAACATTAATTATTTTAGGTACTAAAAACCATTCATTTATCTTCAAAATATTCGTTGATAGAGTAGTATGCTTTATTTATTAAAAAAATCGAAAGCTATTTCTTAAATTTGTCTATGTTATCAGTTTCTTAGATGTTTTGTCGGAGTTTAAAAATAATTTAAAAATTTTAGGAGCCATACCCAGGAAACTTTTTGAATACAGGGCTGTTTTATAAGGTTTTGTACATACTTTGTTTCTATGTCGTTTATTATTAGCGTTTTCAAATATGCTAAAATGTTTCCTTACAAACATAGCTACTTCGAATATATATAAAGATTGTCATCAAGTTTGGATTTAGGTGTATAAGGGCACATCGTCCAGTTACTATTATTTGGATTGCGTACTCATCTGCCACCCTTGTGTGTATAATAACATTATGATTGTAATTGTGTACACATATACGAAGTGAAACGTCTTCACGACGTATCATTTTTATTCTATTTTATACTTTATAGTGATGCAATGAATACGAATACGAATATTCCTACTCACGCTATACGAAATACGTTATACGAATAGATTAAATGAACAACGCACAGCGATTCAAAATGTTTTACCATATCTACTAAATTGTCGTCATGAAATCACAGCAAGGCAATGGGCTCTTATGAGCCAAATTATTGATATTCTGGCCAATTATAAAGAAGCTACTAAAGATCTAAACAAAGAATCAACGGCGATCTTTGCCTTTTTATCCATTGGCCTTTTATTTGTCGAGAAGATGTCCAATGTCCAATTTCCAAGGCTGAAAAACTTGCCCAAAAATATTTTTCGCTGAAACCATGTACAGTCGTCCCGGAAAGTCTTTTTTTAAAGGTAAACTGAATAAAGAAATCGCCAAAAACAAGAAAATCTACAAATTTTATGTTTTGTAAATAAAAATTTTATCGTTGTAAATTTTAATTATTAGAACAATAGAAGATCATCAAATAAATTAGTTTTTCGTTAACATGGCAAGATATTCGTATTCGTATTCGCCTCATAGTAGGTATGATATTCGTATTCGTAAAAGTAGTATTCGTTGCATCACTAATATTGTACGTTAGTAAGTTAAATTAGTATACTTCTGCAGCCCCGGCTATGAAACGTTACAGGAAAACGTAACATTTTAAATTTTTTAATAAGTAAAGTTAAAGTAAAGTTACAGCCTATACACGTCCCACTGCTGGGCACAGACCTCCCCTCATTTCTGAGAGGGTTTTAGGGCAAGGAAGTGTCCGCCGCGCTACCCAATGCGTGTTGGCGAACTTCACATGTCTTCGAAATATTTTTTTTTCTTATTCTTCAGACATGCAGGTTTCCTCACGATGTTTTCCTTCACCGCCGAGCACGTGGTAAATCAGCACTTAAAATTGCAATTAACACTTTCATTGGTGCCGGCGGGGATCGAACCCGGTTTTCTCGCGTACTGTGAAATTTACAGCGAGCGCTAACCATCTCAGCTACCACGGCTCTTTTTTTAATACCGTACTAAATTTGATAACTAAGATATCGATAAAACAGTTTCACTTCAAAAATGAATATTTTAAATAAGTTAAAATTCAATTAATTTGCCGATCGTATCTCCTTTTTAAAACCTTTTTATTGCTTATATGACTACACTAAAAATAACTCTCTCAAGAGATGATCGCTGCGACTGTTATAATTGAAAAATAGTATTACTTCAGTGTTACATCATTCGAATGAAAATGAAATCATTACAAATGTGAACTGTATCATCGCGCAGTAAAGTTTATAATTGCGCTACAGCATTGATTGTGATTCTTATATCGATTTCAATCAACACCGTATTGAACGAACGTACGCAGTAAAAAGCGAGGCCGACTAGTTTTTAGCTTTTGATAATGACTGGCATGACTCATACTAGAGTGTAATGCTTAGGTTCTGCTCGAAATTAAAACTACCTCTCATCCTTATATATGTATATAATTCTTGTGTACGTGTGTTTGTCACTAGGCTCTTTTAAAACGACTGAACCGATTGATGATTTTTTTGTCCCTGAATAGTTTAAATTCACAATCTTACCCGATAGGTGGCGCTGTTGTCGAAATCCAGAAATTACCAGTGAGAAGCAGACGTGGATCATCGGCAGAGATATAAATTTAATACATATTTATGTTTTGAAATCTTGACAGTAATTGCAGAAACTATAAAGAGTAAACAAACTTTGTATCGATTTTCATTATCATCATTAGGTACAACCCTACCATGACTCCATTGTGTATAGTCGAGGGTCATCCTACATTTCACTTAACGGTACGAGGTTGACACTCTAAGCACATTTCCTCCCAGGAGTCTTCTATCAGCAGTTGGTTCACACAGCACAGCAGCAGTCCCTTTATCTAACTGATCTGTTAGAAGGTCTCTAGTTCTACTGCGAATTCTTCAATTTTCATACCCTTATGAAAACCTAATTCACATATGTTAATTATTTAGTAATCTACATACAAATGTAATATGATCCACTAGATACTCCAGAATGAACTAGCTCAATGTAATTTTTTCATAATTTATAGGCTACGGTTTGCTCAAGATGCTACCTGGTGGTAAGTGATGGCAAGGTCATAAATGTTAGCACGTTAGCCTATACAATGGCTATGTAGTCTTGGCTTGAAATTTCCAAATTACAGTGGTTTCTTTATATAGAGTTCTTTTACCTAAATTTTTCTTCCTCGATGCGACGCCGTTCTACCCTAACCATAAGGGTGAACAAGGAGCACTCAGTTCACTTGATAGTAATTTAATACTCTGGACCTACAACACTCTTTACATCTGTCCTCGATTAACAATCAAAATGCAGATGGATTGTCACTCCCGAAGACTAAGATGGAATACCTCGTTTTCGGTAAAAACACAGCACTCCAAGAAACACGGCAGCATTAAGCTGCTATTTGTATTCTTTGAGAGCGTAGCTCTACCACTTAATAGTAAGTTATAACATAGCTGCAGCGTGTATCTACCATGTACAAAAAACAGTTGGTAAGCATATTTTTAATAACGCGACCACTCTATTCGATCCAGATGTAGTGATTTTTAGCGGTCAGCCACCGTAGAGTCTACATCACCTGAGGATGCCTCGTGTAGAGGCGAAACACGTGTCGTATTATCGTCGATGGTTTGTCTTACCTGGAATAGTGGTGTTGGAAGTAGTGGTGCCGGGAGTAGTAGTGTTGGGTGTAGTGGTACTGGGACTAGTCGTGACGGAGTTAGTGCATGCAATTGAGGGAGGGCGGGAGGTGCTCTTCAATCCAGGTAAGACACATCATTGTATTTAGTTAGCGGAGTCGATTATATAAATTATAAAGATTTTCTTACGGAACTCCATTTACCAGTATCCATTTCGTTTTTTTATCGATTTTTTGTTTATTTTTCTATTATAATATTGAACGATCAAGTATGGTTACTTTTTATAATTTTTTTTCTATACGATCACTCGTCGATGTATCAATCCTCACCGGCACCAATTAAATAGTGAATAGTGATTTAAAGTTCACAATGATCGAAGACTTTAGTCTTCGATCATGGTTGATCGAGGTTTGAAGTGCTTTAATATGTGCTCGACTGTGGAGATAATAGTGATAATTTGTAAATCTAATATTCACTTCCATACTGACCTTATCCACTTTAAATAAAAGCAGATAATTTTGTAACTATCACTGCCTCCGGTGGTTAAACTAATAATTAGTGTTTTAGTGTTTTTTTAAACGTTAGGAATTTCTCCTGTATCGTGGTGAAAGTTTACAAACAAAAATCGCACAAGGACAAACATTCAGACCCGGAACAATTATTTGTATGCCATACAAATACTTGTTCCGTGCGGGATTCGAACCCGCGACCCCCAGCGCAGCCACTCATTGCTAAGCCACTGCGCCACGGAATCGTCAGCTATGTCTTAGCCTTTTCTTGACCTTGTCTTATCAAGACAGGGATTAACCCCATTAGTATTTGCCCACAATTTCCGTTTAGAGTTTAAACTCAAGCAACACAGCTTTAGCTTACATACATCTCTGTGTCAACCATATATTATTAGTTTGCCTCGTTGGTCTAGTGTCCATAAGCGCTACTGCTGAGTTCTGCAAATGACCTAGTTTTGAATCCCGGGTCGTGTCAAAATAATTTATTTTATTTTGACAATAAATTCTCAGTAGCAGGCCAGAGTTAAGAAGTTGAATGTTTCACCCACGTGCTTCGGAAACACGCCGTTGGTCCTGCGCCTGATCTCTCAATGTTTATTTTGGATGCCGTCTCATGGAACTATGGAAGTTAGGGAATAGAGAGTGTACATGAGTATACACGTGTGCAGTATAGTCCTGTTGCACACACACACGTGTAGTATAGTCCTGTCCCGCGCTGATGGTTAGTCTCCTTTAAGACTTGTTTCCGTGACCGAAATTCGGTCTGAAGGACATTAAAAAAAATTATTATAATTGCTAGAAATAAAAACGCGGCTAAGATTACGTTTGACTTTTACCAAACACCATACTATAAAGTATTCGTAATTTATATCAAAAGCGCTAAAATTAAAGCTGCATTCAGAACAACCTTAACCTTATACACCCACTCGTGTTCTGAACACGAACTTTGACAAGTGTACTCAAACTGCCTCACACTGCGACCCTGACCTTTTAACGCCGTACAAACGGTCATACAAAAGAACAGAATTAAGTATAATTGTATAGATATTAGATATGTTTAATAAAGGTTCATAAAGGTACTTTTACACGTGTTTTCTTCGCACAAAGTAATATTTTTTTCACACACACAGTCCACCTGATTGTAGGTGGATGCTCTGTTCCATAGACATCTACATTTATTCTCGATAAGGAATCAAAATGCATATGTGTTTTCACCCCTGAGAACTAAGGTGGAACGCCTCGTTTCCAGTAAAACGAATCTCCGGTAAATCATTTCCGGTCAAAAATGCTTATCACCATCATCGTAAGTCCCCTGCTGAACATAGACCTCCCCAAGGTACAGAGACCCGAAAGGATGTCCGGAACTATATTTAAATATATCATTATATAAATTAAATAATAACTAAATATCAATATTTACTAAGAAAATTATTTAAATCTTTTAAAAATTACGCTTCTAACGTATAAAATGGAAAATAAGTTATCTAATGCTCTTCCCAACGGTGTCAATCAGTTGTGTCCCTAAAATGTCTTATATATAATGAAATTGACTGTCTCCAAAAGGGGCAATTAATTGTTTACCTAAACTTTAGTTTTATTACACACAAATTAGCTGCTCCCCGCGAACTTATTACGATTGGAATTTTGATCCCTAATTCTTTTTCTATAATAAAAGTAGCCAACGTTACTGCTTATAAAATAAGCTAATCTGACAGTGAACGTTTCATCGAAATCGGTGCAGCCAATTCGGATATTAGCCGAAACAAACAGACAGATAGACACAAAATTTTGAAAATTGTTTTTTTTTTGTAGAAGTAACGAATATACTTTTTAATTTACAAGGATTTCTCTTCCTCGCACGACTTCTTTATATTCTATAAACGTTTACTACTGGTGATTTTTCCTGGCCGATATGACTTAGGGACCTATAAGAAACAAGCTAACTTATTTTTAAAAGGCCGGCAACGCACCTGTAATTGCTCTGGTGTTGCAATTGTTCATGGATGGCGGTTGACACTTACCATCAGAAAAGTCGCATGCTCGTTTGGCCCCTCTTCTATAAAAAAGGCGCAACAAAATGAATAGACACAAATATAGGCTCCGATTGGAATTCCAAATGGGTCTTAAGACTGGGCTGATTTAACACGATGAAGTAGTGAATGTTGCAAAGTATCGTGTTGTTGTTAAACTAAAAACGTAACGTTTGTTCGAGTTTTAGTTACCCAAGAGAAAAGCTTGTTCCAAATAAAATTTTACTTTTTTAACAGTTTATAAAATGTTCACATACAGTTTCCAAGCTCTCGTCTGGGAATTATTTAACAAAATTGTCCGACAAGTGAAGCGGAGCGTTCGACTAGAATATATTTAAAAAATCAAATTTTGCTGTTACGTAGCGCAATTTATGTGGTGCAGTTTTATTTTTTGTGAAAAAGTCACTTCCAATTTGAATAATTTTAGAAACTAACTCCCGAAGCCGACCATTTATTATCCTAAAATTGAAATAAAAACATATTTTTTTAAACAATTTACACTTTCAAAGTCGTTTAAGTGTTATTTTATTAGTTATTTACGTTCATATAAAGCTTGACTCGTAGAGAACACCCCAAGTCTAAAATCCACCTTTTTTCATTTTGTTCAATAAACTTTAAAGAAATGAAATAAATAAAAACATATGTTATTTTTGGCGCGTTGTACAAGTCCTTTTAAATCCATTAAATATCATAAGCCATTACATGAGTTTATTTATTTATTATTTTATAAAATAAGGATGACAAAAGAATACACAGCACACATCTGATGGTAAGTAGATGCTGTGGGTAATAAACACCTGCATCTAGCCTCGATTAAGAATCTATATTTACGTGCGTTGTCACCCCCGAGGACTAAGATAGAACGCCTTGTCACCAGTAAAAAAGGTCTCTGGTTCTTTATATGCACCATACTATACACAACAACATCAAGCTAGTACCATGCTGTTATTCTGTGATAACGTTGTTGTTTCCCGGTCGAGTCGACCCATTCACGCTGCAGCAACAGTATAGCCGCAGCTTGGCTCTACTACGTGAGAATGAGTGAGCCAACTGAAGATTTTTTTTATTTTAACAATATTTTACAATAAAATTTAAAAGATTGTCATGTCACGATGGCCAGTTTCAACGGAGATAGCAAGGTGTACTCTCTATTCCCTTAATCTCGTAGTCCGATGGAACGATAACTCGATACAGAGATCAGGCGCGGGCTTAACGTGCTTTCCGAGGCACGGGGTTGAAACACCGCTAGCTTCCTGACTCCAGGCTACTATCGAGAATTTCTTGTCAGAAAAAACCTGTAACTGATTTTTGGCCCGACCCAGAATTTGAACCTAGTACCTAATAATCAACAACCCCATTTACGGTCACTGGATCAGCGAGGCAGTCATTAATTCATACACTCAATAAACAACTAGCTTCAATGTTATAAGCATAATTATATTTTAATCTCTTGTGACTAGACGATGGCACTACCTGGCACGCGATAGCAAAAAAGATCTCGCATCACTTGCTATTGTTTTGATTAAAATTTGCAAAGTCATTCTTCGTTTGCTATAGTAATATAGACTTAAATATTAACTATGTATCATTCTTTTTTTCATACAACTGGGGTTACAAACGAGCACACATTCCACCTGATGGTAAGTGGATGCTGTGGTCCTTTATCCTCGATTAAGAATCAAAACGCAGATGTGTTGTCAGTTCTGAGGACTAAGATGGAATGCCTCGCTTCCAGTAAAAAATGGTCTCCGGATCCCTACACTCACCATACGAAACACAGTAGTATTAAGCTGCTATTTTACGCTTATATTCTGTGAGAGCGTGGTCCTTCCCCGGTCGAGCCGACTCATTGGTGCTTCAAGCATAATATAGCTGCAGCGTGGCTCTGCCAGTATAAAATCATTCATCGCTTACTGTAGGACGAAACTCGAATTCAATCAGTTGGTCATTAAGGGATCCAGGCTTGAGAGTTCTCTTGATGATGACATAACGAGGACTCTCATCATCATCATCAAGTTGTAAATTAGGTTGTTCACTGACTAAATAAGCCTCTTCTATGGTGAAGAGGGTACTAGGGGGTAGGAATGTTTTACCTCCTAACAGTCCACTGGGGTCGGTATCCTTTCATGTTTTTTTTTTCCTGCCTGCACTGCTGTATTATGATTTAAAGCGTTTATAGAGAGCCAGTATAATGACAGGATGTGAGGCATTCCGTCTTAGTCCTCAGAGGTGACGACACATCTTATTTTTTTCAAGATGGCTGCGGGTGTCTATAGGCGGTAAAAGCCACTTATTATCAGCTACGCCAAGTTCGTCTAGCACATTTTGATAAAATAGTAGGGAAATTTTTCGTGTAGTGTATTAAACTATATTAAACATGTATGCGTACGTATTTATTTATAATTCACTATGTGTTAATTCATATACCATATATAGTGATTGAGCCATGCTGCAGCTGTTGACTGGTATAGTTATTACCACGAATACGTCGGCTCGACGGGGAAGGACCACGCTCTTACAGAATACCAGCATAAAATAGCAGCCTCACGCTAATGTGTTTCATATGGTAAGTGTAGAGAACCCTTTTTACTGGAAACGAGGTATTTCATCTTAGTCCTCACGGGTGACAACGCATCTGCATTTTCATTCATAATCGAGGATAGACGTAGAGGTTTATGGGCCACAGCAACCACTTAACATCAGGTGGACTTTGTGCTCCTTTGTCACACTCATCCTATAAAATTTTTAAACCGCACGTTTTTTATTGTTCTCATACAATCCTGACCATCTCAAGGTTGTCTGGAAGAAGTTGCTTTTAACGATAAGACCGTCCATTGTGTCACATTTTTTTTTACTCTTTTTTTGTTCATATCTAATATATAAAATTCAATATCTGTATGTTCGTATTTTATGCGCTGCCATATCTTTCACCAGATTGCAGTAAAACTTTTTCATTGTATTGATTGCACTTCTGCGAGGGTTATATGCATAGTTACACCCGGTAGTTGGTGCAGTTGCGGAATCCATATATCACCCATGCGAAGCCGAGAGAGATATTTTTTTTGACTTAAAAAGACTTGGGTCAAAAAATCCCAAATTTGACAGCTGAATTAGTAAGAGGCTGATATTTGACCAGTGAGACTCCTAGGCAGAATAGAAATAGAAAATCAGCAATCAGTCCTCAGGATTGACAACGTCTCCCTTCACAACGGAACACAGCAGTGCAAACACTGGTATTTGTCGTCAGAAATTGGTTAGAGAGTGGTACGGACCCAGTCGGACCCCTAACCAGAAATGAGTTCTGCTACCTAGTAAAAATATCCGCAATAAAATCAGCAACCAGTGTTAAGGATTGACGTGTTTCTCTATCTCTATCTCCATCTACGTCGTAAATATATTTTAGATTTCATACGTGCTTGAGCCACGCTGCAGCTATATTATGGTTGTAGCAAGAAATGGGTCGGCTTGACTGGGGAACGACCACGCTCTCATAGAATATCAGCGTAAAATATTAGCTTAATGCTGCTACGTTTCGTATGGTGAGTGTAGAGATCCGGAGATCCTTTTTACTGGAGACGAATTATTCTATCTCAGTCCTCTGAGGTGACAACGCATTTGTGTTTTGATTCTTAATCGAGGATAAATGTATATGTGTATGGGCCACAGCATCCACTTACCATCAGGTGGACTGTGTGCTCGTTCGTCACCCTTATTACTTTTAAAAATAACATGCTGTGAGGCATTCCATCTTATCTTATGCTATTTTTTTTTTCAAAAAATCTTTATGCCTAGTACTATTGAATATTTAGTAGAGGACGTGAAGTACTTACGTTAATTACATATGGACCTACGTTCCTCCGGGGACCATAAAAACAGTTAAGTGAAGAAGTAGAAAACTAACGTGTCGGATTAAGTATCGTGGTAAATTATACAAAAAATTAACTAACCTAATTTTCAAACCCCCATTTAACAAACATTTACTTTTTCGTAGAGAATTTTGCCGTTGCGAGCACATTTCTTAAATTATAAAGGCCCAACTTGAATGCAGTGTACAATGCGAGGCAGTTTGCAGTCCGCACTAGGCTTACATAAGCTTGCGACTATACTTGACGTCTGGCTTAGTTGATGAACGAGTACAGTCGCGTGGTTAAATTTTATTTTATTTTATTATAGAACTAGGGTGAAAAACGAGCACACTGTCCACCTGTATGGTAAATGTGTGCTATCGTCCACGGACATCTAAATTTATCCTAGGTAAAGAATGAAAAGGTGTCAAGTAGAAATAAATCAAAGAGAGAAAGTTTGGAAATGCTGTTATTATTGTTGTAATTTGTAATTAATCGTCAATAACAGAACGTATTAAGCTGCGGATGCATCTTCCAAACATAAATATGAAATAAAAAATACTATAACATACTTTCGCCACTGCAGTGTTTTGAAAAATACCTCTGTCTAAGAAAAAAAGCTACCAGACTCAAGCAGCAAAGCTAGTTGGAATTTTTTCTTTGTTAATTGATAGAACCAGACGTTACTTTGCGGAAATCCATTATAATAAAGATATTAATAGTTACTTTGCAACCATCCGCTCAATTAAATTAAATGATGTGTCTTGCCTAGTTTGAAGAGCACCTCCCGCTCTCCCTCAATTACGTGCACTAATCCGGTCAACACTAATCTACTTCCAACACCACTATTTTAGAAAAGACATAACATCGACGATAATACGACGCGTGTTTCGCATCTTCAGGTGATGTAGACTCTACGGCGGCTGACCGCTAAGTCGGTCTACTTAGCTAAGTAGATCTACTAAACTAAGTACTACAAAACTTTTTTTTTCGGGTACCATGGTCCCTCGTGGCGCTTGAGTGGCTAGGGATCTGCTGTTTTATTTTTTCATAAAAATTAAGTTACATACGAATTTACAACTGCAGCCAACTTCAAACAAAAAACCTACATGTGCATTGTCAACTTGTCACCTCTAGTCTTTAATTATGCTAGCTCTCTATACGACACTGTAAGCAAAGAAATAGGTAAAAATATGGTACCTACCCATAAAACTATTTATATTACGTATATTACAGCCTAGTAAAGTCCATGGTTGAGCATAGCCTCCCTCATAGATTGCCTCATAGACTTGCAAAAATTGCCAGGTTTTATTTTAAGTCGTTATTATGAAGACGCTCTGCCCATCTACTAATTTGTTTCCTTTTGTAGTCTCTTACGACACCCATAGGATGATATTATGGGCTAGTGGATATTTTTACAGAACCACTACAGGGTAAGGTAAGGTCCCAGTTGGACTTAATTAGCCACAATTTTACAATCATTCAAATTTAAATTATAAGATGTAAAACTGCGCATCTCGGTTTATTTGGATGATTTTAATAATAACTATATGAAGGAATAAAATAACTACAAGAAAGAATAAATGTAATATCTAATATAATAATATTTTAAAAAATACTGTTAACCACGACTGTACCTCACGTGAGGCTTTGAAGGTCAATTTTAAGTATGCAGCACAATCACGACCTCTTGTCAGCCTAGAAGAAAAACAGCATATCTTGTTTTGATGTTCGATTGATTTTAAACTTTATATCTTTAGGTTAGAGATACAAGTTAGTTAACACTATATTTCAATACTTTGGAACATATAATAACTTTTTCAGGTGTAGAGGCTGAATATTGCGCAATAGCGGATTTTTTAATTCACTTCAGACTTTTCTAACAAATTCACTTTAGACTGAATTGGGTTCAACTTAAGAAATAAAATTTTCAAAGAAATCTCTTTGCTTTTTTTTCTTTAATTTTCTCTGTTGGACATTTTCATTAACTATTTTTAATGAGTGACAATTGAACATACAGTCTACCAGATAATAAATGGCTACTTCTTCCTACGTACATTTTTTTATAGAATAGGGTGACAAACGAGCACACAGTCCACCTGATGGTAAGAGGTTGCTGCGGCCCATAGACATCTACATCTATCTTCCATTACTAATCAAAATGCAGATGCGTTGTCTCACCCGTTAGGACTAAGATGAAATGCCACCTTTCCAGTAAAAAGGGTCTCCGGTTCTCTATACTCCCATACGAAACACAGCAGCGTTAAGCTGCTATTTTATGCTGGTATTCTGTGAGAGCGTTGTCCTGCCCCGGTCAAGCCGATCCATTCGTGCTACAACTATAGGTAATACTAATATAACTGCAGCATGGCTGTACCACGTATAAGTCGAATACATTAACGATATTCACGTTATATCTATATTGAAGTCGGTTGTACAAAATTTTTAATTTTACTACTTGTATAAAATAAACATAGATATAGAATGGGCACACAGTCTTTCTACTGATAAGTGAATACTGTAGCCCATAGTCATCTAAATTTATCCTCGATTATACAAAACGCAAATGCGTTGTTACCCTTGCCGACTAAGATGTAATGGCTCACCATACGAAATACAGGTATTCCGCAAAAGCGTGGTTCTTCTTCCTCGTTCGAGCCGAAACATTCATCCCACAACCATAAGCTCTACCACGTATACCACATTCAGTAGTCGACCGGTCCAGGACCTCTTTCCCACAGAATACTAGCGTAAAATAGCAGCGTAATGCTGCTACCATGCACCATACGAATGGTGAGTGTAGAGAACCAGAGATCCTTTTACTGGTCTCGAGGCATTCCATCTTAGTTCTCAAGGATGAAAACGCATTTGCATTTTGATTATTAATTGAGGATAAATGTAGATTTCTATGGACCACAGCATCCATCCACTTACCATCAGGTGGACTGTGTGATCGTTTGTCACCCAATGCAACAAAAAATTCTCGAAGTCAATTTTATACTCATTATTAAGGATAATTAATGAGAAGCACCAGCTTTCAAATAGAATAGGAATCATCAGAATCGGTTCAACTAGAAAAAGTTGTCAGGTAACACAGAAAATTCTCTTTTTTTCGAAGTCGGTTGAAAAGAGAACAAGTATTTATTATGCGGAACGATATTTAACCTCGAAAATCCATTAGACCACCAACCACCAACGCGGTGAACACTGTACATCTCACGATATGTCTGTAAACCAACACGACTCACAACATAATCATATCACGATTTGTTATTCGTTATAAAACAATTACATATGATAAGCCATTAGCATAAGGTAGTGTTATTAATGCATAAATGTACATAACTTGCTTTAAGCAGCTACCTACATGATTTTGCAGTTTTCACACGTACCTAATTTTTTACACGTTTACATTTTGATACAATATCATTTAATATTTATATACTACAATGTAAAATGTAATATATTTTTATGTGCGAGTGTTGTATATGCACGTGTATGTATACGTATTTTTTAAACTTATGATTATTCTTAAAAATGTACGCTTTAAGTGAAAGGCTGATTCATTTTTTTCAAATGGGAAGTAAGCACCGATAACGACGCGGGCGCAATATCGAATTATTACTATTCAGGGCTCCGCTGAAAATCAGTGCTGCTGCAGTGCCTGTGGTAGTATGTGCTGAGACGGAATCCTTTTTGGCATCACATCACTCATTCTTGCCGAGACTTATTTTTAATTATGTTTACCATCTTGTACCTTATGTGTTTTTGTGTTCTTATTTACTTTTAAATGTATATTTTGTGAGTTTATTGATGCTAATAAAACCTATGTCTAATGTCTCTGTCTATGTCTAAAGTCACCACACGGAACACAGCAACATTGAGCTGCTATTTTACGCTGGTGTTCTACGAGAGCGTGCTCTTTCTTCGGTCAAACCAACACATGTACGAGGAACATTGAAAAAGGGTCAAATTAATTGTACCCTGAATCGACGAGCATGTGTGTGTAGGTATATATGGATGTGGAGGAGGCAAGAGAGGTGTGTCAGGATCGTTCCAAACGGAAGTCCGTAGTCTTTGCCTACCCTTCTGGGTAACAGGCGTGAGTGGTTATGTTTAAGTATGTTGTATTTAATACTAAATACTAAACTAAACTAGATTTTAGAAACAGTGCATGTTGCCAGTGATTACTTACGGATATGAGACGTGGTCCTTTACTGCTGGCCCTATGAGGACGCCCAAGGTCGCTCAGCGAGCTATGGAGAGGGCTATGCTCAGGGTTTCTCTTCGTGATAAACTTAGAAATATGAGGATATCCGCAGTGGAAGCAGAGTGACCGACATAGGCCAACGGATTAGTAAGCTAAAGTGGCAATGGGCCAGCCATATAGTTCAAAGAACCGACAAACGAACCGAAAAAAGGTTCTCGAGTGACAGCCTCGTACCGGTAGGCGCAGTATAAGGCGAGTCACCTAGATGGAGTGACGACCTGGTAAGACATGTAGGAAGTCGATAGATGCAGGTGGCTCAGGACCGTGCTTTATGGCATTCCTTGGCGGAGGCCTATGTTCAGAAGTGCACTTGTGAAGGACTGTAATGATGATTATGATGACGTTAATAAGTGCCAACAATGTTACTTCCTTGGCATGTCTTAAGAGGCGACTAATGGGATATTGGGCTGCGATTGTATAGGCGATCGGCTACCCATCACTTCTTTCACAATTTTCCGTCAATACCTATACCTTTTTCGTCATACCGTGTAGTAGCGGTGTAAGTATATCCACTGCTCCATATCATCCCGTGGGTGTCGTAAGAGACGACAGAGGGATACAAATCTGGTGATGGGCAGCGTCGTCTTCCTGATAACGACCTAAAATAAAAAAAAACTACGGTCATCAGCTCAATATCTCAATAATTTAACATAACTATATTATTATGTTAATTTGTTCAACTACTGTTTATAATTATTAACATTTTTAACATACCCATTCACTTGGCAATGGGAGGGGGACTATAAAATAGAGTTTGTGCTGTAATAGTCGCCTTACGACACGTTGGCCAACATAGTGGCGAATGTAGTGGCCAATAACATTGGCCGTCGTGTAGAGCGGGTGTTTGTGCTTACATTGGTATGTATTGGAATGGTGGCCCACAAATTGGCGCTAAATCCGTATGGTGTCGGTTTTTTTTCAAAAGACCAAATGAATATTGGCTGAGTTTGACCGCCGCGTCCACACGTTGGGCGCGCATTAAGTTTGCTGCGAGCTCCCGGGGTGATTGTCCGCACCTGATTTAAATTTTATATTCACGCTTCGTGTGGTGGTTGCCCCCATTACCAGCCTTTTAGTGCCAATTTCAACTTTTAAAAATTCCTGCTACTTTGATTAGTGCATAATATTTTTAAACGTTTGTTTTAACCGAAGAGCTTTTTATCAAAAAAGTTAATAAACATTTATTTACAATGTGTCGAAAAAGGCACGTATGGCAATTCACAATGCTGTGTTGGTCCCTACTTTAACGTATGGTAGTGAAAGTTGGGTGTGGCAGAAGAAGCACGAGAGCAGAATAAACGCAGTAGAAATGCGGTCGTTAAGTAGTATGTTAAGGCTGAATCTGAATGACATAGTAAGAAATTGTGTAATAAGAGAAGAGTGTGGTTTGCAAGATGATGTTGTGACCAGGATTAAGAAAGCAATGCTTCGGTGGTTTGGTCATCTGGAAAGAATGAATGAGGAAAGGGTGACAAAGAAAATTTATGTTGCAGAAGTGAATGGCAGAGTCGGAAAGGGACGTCCTAGGCGAAAATATATCGACCAAATTAGCGATTTATTGGAAGCGGGCCAAATTAGGAGTACCCTTAACCGACAAGCATGTATGCGTAGGTGTTTGGATGTGAAGGAGGCGAGAGAGGTACCAGGCGGTCCCATAATGAACTGGCCTGATATAGTTCAACGCGACATGTCGCTACATGTTGTGTTACATTAAAGAGTACGTTTATCGTGCACTTAATATAAGAAACATGCATCGACATGAAATGCTTAGTCTTAGTTTAACAGGCATTTGAATAACGAGAGTCACGTATTTTTTCAAAATGTCGAAAACTGAGTATCGAAGTGTCATAAAGTTTCTGTTTAAAGAAGGTTTATCCCCTGCCCAAATAAAAGAACGATTGGATGGCGTGTATAAGGAGTATGCCCCCTCCTATAGCACAGTGAAAAATTGGGTGAAAGAGTTTCGCCTCGGGAGAGAAACCGTCGAAGACTTTGGCCACGACGGTCGACCTGTGGAAGTGCTCACTCCCGAAACGATTGCTCTTATCGAAGAGGAGGTTCTGAGTGACCGCCGTTTGAAGATTAGAGAAATTGCAACAAGGCTTGGGCTCTCTAAGAGTACCGTTCATCGCGCGATCCATGAACATCTTCACATGAAAAAAGTGAGTGCAAGATGGGTACCGAAACTTCTTTCAGCGGTACAGAGACAGGAAAGAGTGCGCTGCGCTTCGGAGTTTTTGGATCTTTGTGGCGAAAATCCAAAGACTGTGATCGAGCGGCTAGTGACTGGTGATGAAACTATGATCTTGTATTATGATCCACAAAGCAAGCGCGAGTCAATGGAATGGCGTTATAAGGGTGAAAAGCCCCCTAGAAAGGCAAAGGTGCAACAATCGACTAAAAAACTGATGTGCAAAATATTTTGGGATTTTCAAGGCATTTTGATAGTGGATTTTAAAGAACATAATACAGTCATGAACGGCGAATATTATGCTTCCTTAGTATATAAATTACGAGACAAGATAAAGGAAAAACGAAGAGACAAGCTGTCTAAAGGTGTCCTGTTGCTCCATGACAACGCCCCTGTTCATACCGCTGGTGTTTCGAAGGATGCAGTTCGTCAATGCGGGTTTACAGAAGTTCAACATCCACCTTACAGTCCAGACATGGCCCCGTCCGACTATTATTTATTTCCAAATTTAAAGCGGGACTTAAGAGGAAGAAAATTTTCAAGCGATGAAGAGTTGCAGGCGGCCGTCTTCAGTCATTTTGAGGATAAAAAATGTGATTATTTTTATAAAGGTTTAGAGATGTTGATTCACAGATGTCAGAAGTGTGTTAGTATTCATGGTGATTATATTGAAAAATAAAATTGGTTTCGTTTCATTTCCTTCATTAGTTCATAGTTAGGCCAATTCATTATGGGACCGCCTACGTATGTCAGGATCGTGCCAAATGGAAATCTGTAGTCTCTGCCTACCCCTCTGGGTGACAGGCGTGAGTGTTTATGTATGTATTATGTATTATTTACTATCATATTACTATGAGTACAATTTTGAAAACGACGCTAAGCAAAAAAAGCGTTATGGCTCAAATTCCAGCCATCCTGCACAGAATGTCGTCCCTTTGTGTACCTATGCCAGCATAGAATAAGGCCTTATAAGTTTTTGGTAAGTGTAGCTATTGTTGAAAAGTTTTAGAGGCATAGTAATGAACTCGCAACAACTTTTAATTTTGAATCATGCATGTCACAAGCACGAAATACGTAACTTATTAATATAGATGACAACAATTATTTTACTTTAACGTTTTACTACTTACCTGACTGGGTTTTAGTTTTATATAGTTCGATATTTCTTTTAAAACTAAACAATTAATTAAAGCAAAGTATGACAAAAATGAAGCACATCAATTTATTGTGCAGGTTTTCGAATTATCATCATTATTTCAGCCCTCTACAAGTTCACTACTGAACATCCTCCTCCACACACTGCCGCAAATCATGGTCCTGATAAGCCATTTTTCTTGTTATGAGTGTTTCATTAACGTTCTAAGTTATAATTAGTATTACCTACTAAGTAAGAGTTAATTATATTTATTGCTTGTTTTTGTCTTTCTCAAAAAATTATTATATTACCAAATTAATTATAAGGTATTCTTCATATACATCGAATGTCTGATAAAAAAGCAAGTACATCTTTTAATAAACATTAAAATCAAAAACTAATTTTAAAACATAGATGAACCGATTATAACTCTTTTAACTTAAAAATAGGTGAAGTTCTATTTAATGGTATTTATTCCAGTTTATGATTCATGTAAGAGATAAATAAAGCTAAATTAATAAGTGAAATTCCCGTTTATGACAGCCCTGATTTTAGAATAGAATAGAATAACTATTTAGTACCTGAATGACCGAGCTTTGCTCGGTACTTTTTTTAATCGTGTGCTTAGGGAATTGTATTTAGATACAAATTACATACTCGTGAAATATGAATAACATTTTTTGTTTTATAATTGAAAAAACTGAACTGGTTATTTGAATAAAAAATCATGAGTGCAATCAGTTTAATATTTTAATTTTAGTGTTTTTGAAAAAGTACTAAAAAAAGGGCTCG
This sequence comes from Parnassius smintheus behrii, assembly GCA_036936625.1. Classification (NCBI taxonomy): domain Eukaryota; kingdom Metazoa; phylum Arthropoda; class Insecta; order Lepidoptera; family Papilionidae; genus Parnassius; species Parnassius smintheus. The sequence goes on along the minus strand of JAUPFT010000020.1, from coordinate 5,645,398 downwards.
AAATAATAGGTTTTCTCAAAAAGGAAAGGAACTTGAAAATAAAAGGAAAAAAATCGAACCGAGGACAGGACGCGAACCATGGCACTACGATTTCGCGACGGCTCGATATCCACTTGAGCTACGATCACTAACACAGTGTCAAAATTTACTTTCTTATATTGTAGCAATTTTTTATTGCCTAAAAACACGGACAAAATAACATTTTCTAAAAATGAATCCTAGCTAGATCGATTTATTACTCCCGAAACAGTCCAGGGGACACAAAATTTTATGAAATTTTTGGAGCCGTTTCCGAGATTCGGATTCAATATAGATTACAAGTAATTCTTATTGAAAGTCAATTTTTACTTTACCACTGGTTCGAAAAAAAGCCTCTGTCATAGGAAGAACCAGCAAGAAACCTAGCGCGACTTTTTTATATAAATTTTACAATGTATCACAAAATATTAACAACGTTTATTTTAGAAACAGCTTGGAAGCGACCACCTCATTCCCATGGGGTATTTTAAACCATGTATTCATTTATATTATAATAACCCTTTTTATACAGTTTTTGTTTAATTAAATATTTAAACTTGCTAGTAAAGAGACCTTGTATATATCTATATATATATATAATATTATATTTAAATTACATGACTGATATAAAGTACTTCTTATTAGGTATGTAAAACCAAATATCACCCTGACGACTGACATTATGCACTTCATACATTTCGCATATCTATTTACAGCCTCATTAATATCCACTAAATTAAAATAAAAACTTATAAATTTAGAAAAAAGTGACTGCATTACTATGTCTATAGTCATATTCATGCGAATCAAATAGCCTATGGAGGAGCTAATGTAAAATAAGCTTAATTTTATAGAGACCACAACATGTCAAAAAAAAAGGAAAATGAGCGTTTTCCGTTGCCTGGTCTCTTGATTTTAAATTTAAAACTGTAAGGTTTATAACCATATAATATTTAAAATATGATTTACTGCATTTACGAAAAATTTTTTAGCTGACCATAAAACTTTATTTACGAAGTAAAACGTCGAAAAGACTGGAGTATCTACAAAATGGCAATAACAATGGCCAATGAAGAAACTTTTCGCTTTATAGAGCTCTACCAAGCCGAAGATTGTTTGTAGAATTTAAGAAATAAAAATTACATAAATAAAAATAGTAATAAAAATAAATGAAAATAATAATTTCTTATACACATTCACGTAGTAGTGGTGTGCTGTGAATAAATAAACCGCAGCAGCTGTTAGCACCTCAACATAAATTTTAATAAATTCGTCCGCAGATTGGCCTGAACCGAAGTGAACTGAACGACCTTCCAACGTGTGGACGCCATCACAAACTCTTGGCCTACATTATACATTCGCCACTACATTCGCCACTATGTTGGCCAACGTGTAGAGCCGCCGTTAGAGTGAACTAGTACTGAAGACCCGAACAGGAAGTATTTAAATTGATGAATTTATAAAATGATTTTATATACTACCATGGAATAAAATAAATATCGCTGATGTGAAGCACCGATGGTCCGGGAAGTCTCAAACATGTTCAGGGTCGTCCCAACCATAACATCAGATTTGATAGACCACAAATCCTCGCAAGAGAACACTAAATCCCACCAAGGATGATTCGCGAGGCTATTCAAATTAAAAAAAATCCTAATTTTAATAAAGAAGATAGTTTGGTGCTACCATCTGCTTTCAAACTTCGGGAATTAAAAGAAATTGAATCAAACGCGATAGAATCCGTAAATTTAGTTTTATGCTTTGATTTTTTTTTTTATAGGATAGGGTGACAAACGAGCACACAGTCCACCTGATGGTAAGTGGTTGCTGCGGCCCATAGACATCTACATCTATCCTCGATTACGAATTAAATACATATGCGTTGTCACCCGTGAGGACTAAGATGGAATGCCTCGTTTCCAGTAAAATGGGTCTCCGGTTCTCTACACTCACCATACGAAATACAGCAGCATTAAGCTACTATTTCACGCTGGTATTCTGTGAGAGCGTGGTCCTTCCCCGGTCGAGCCGACCCATTCGAGCTACAACTATACATCTAATATAACTGCAGCATGGCTCTACCACGTATAAAAGTGAATAATTCATTGTTTAAAATAAAAGAGAATAGGTGTAATCTTATTATTGAATTTGGTATGGACGAGTAGCGACGGTGTGAGAATATAGACTACCACATATCATCTCGTGGGTGTCGCAAGAAACAACAGAGGGAAACAAATCAGAAGATAAGCGGCAGCATCTTCCTAATAACGCTGGTTGCCAACCACCTTGCCAAGCGTAGAAACTATGGCAAATACCACACTTTTTGTCTGAACTCATACTTGTCTGCACGTTGTCTGAGTAACTTGTTGCTCAGTGGACTCATATAATTAGAGTATATAAACATTATATGCGAGGTAAGGTCAGAGAAATCGTCCTCATGCATAATAGTTGCCAAAAACACGCGCGATTACGTTCTCCGCAGTTGCTTAGTATTGCACAATTAACATCATTACCCTAGTGAGCTTCTTTTAATTCGCTTATCTCATGATTGTTCTTGTAAAATCGATTTCTCGAAATTCAAATAGATTTGAAGACGGCATGATTGATGTTTCAACGTGGATCCTCGGTAATTTAGGAAAATTGAATCTTATAAATGCACGCAACAGTCGATTTCTTAACAAAAAATGAGCGATTTAATTTTTGCCGGTAATAGTATTTTCTGTGTTGAAAATATTGTATTGGTAATAAGACAGAGGATTTTTTTTCAATTATTGGTCAAAGAAACCAAAAGTGGTGGTTGAATGAAATAGAATAAAATATAATAAAGATTTTATTTAATATTGATTACTCGATTATTGGAAACCCATTTATACGTAGAAAAGTCACGTTGCAGTTATATTATGGTTGTAGCATGAATGGATCAGCTCGACCGAGATATGAACACGGTCTTACAGAATATCAGCGCAAAATAGCAGCTTAATTCTCAGTGTTTCCAATGGTGAGTGAACAGAACCGGAGACCCCTTTTACTGGAAACATCGCATCTTGACTCTTTTTAATTCTTTATTAAGAATAAATATAGACGTCTATAGGCAACAGCATCCACTTACCATCCGGTGAACTGTGTGCTTGCTTTCAACCCTATATTATAAAATATTAAAATCATAGGGTTAAACTTTCGCTGTAAATTTCATAGTATCAACATAGTACGCGATCAACCCCAGTTCGATCCCTGTCGATACATATTGACAAAATTGACTTCTTCGGCGGGTGAAGATAATAAAAATATAAATTCTGACATGTGAATTCCGCGAACACGTATTAAAGCAGAGCGGATATTTTCTAAGCCCTCTCGAAAAAGAAAGGCTATATATATATATATATATATATATATATATATATATATATATATATATATATATATATATATATATATATATATATATGTATTATTTACGATTTCTGTTTCCAAATAGTACATCGACTTCCTGCCTCTCCTACCGGGTCATCTCTCCATCTTGTAGGCGGTTGCCTTATGTATACCGGTAAGGGAAGTGTAGGGTGGTCCCTCAGTTGCCAAAGTAACGACCTTGACTTCACGCTATAATATTTTTGTTTTCATACAGGGTTTCGTTGAATTCTGGCTTTGGCAACGTTCACAGCTCATTTAGTCCTAACAGCAAGGAGTCATTGTGATTTTTATGGTCTTCGACAAATTAATAATAACAGTTTATTAGTGTCACTATTTGAAGATGTATGAAGTCCGCCTACATGTGTTGGGACAGCGCTTTCCTGCCCTAAAACCGTCTCAGAATATTAATTTCTTATATTTACGCGAACACTACACTTTAAATGAAACTAATTTTATGGACTTTATTGCATTTAATTTAAACTTTTTAATTTTCGACGTTTCGGGTGCCTTTCAGCTCGTCACGGATGGGGTAGTTGGATAATTGACCCTTGCAGAAATGAGAAGAGGACTTTGCCCAAGAGTGGAAGGTATATAAGCTGCAATTTAACTTCTTTACTTTAGTGCTGGTAGTGCAATACACAAATATGTGGTTGATGACTAGCTTATGACTCATCTTAAAAATGGCTGACGGGTCCATATCTGCCTTGCGAAAAGCACTCACAGCTATTTTGTTCAAATGGTCTCAGGCCGATCGGTGTTTTTACGGAGCCAAATTTGATTTTCAGAGGAAGAAAAAAGTTTTTTTAGTTTTAATTTTTGAATTTAAAAGAAAGAAAAAAAGAAAGAAAGAGTCATTTATTTGATAATCGCATATTACACCACAATTAATGAAGTATTAATACAAATACAAGAGGCAAAAATGTGCATGGACGGCTGTAAGACTGCTTACGCATTAAAAATTATTAATAAGCAGTACATGCACGACGTTAACTGATAATGAAACAAAACAAAAAATAATTAATATCAAATGTGACATCAAATAGGTCTCCAACTCAGCATAATGCTCCAGAGGCAGTGCTTGTTTTCAGTTGGAGCCTTGTGACTTCACTGAGAAGTCGGTGTGTGAACCTCTACTCGTAATTATCCACCAATTACGCGTAACTACTACTTATAGACTTTAATAATAATTTTAACAGAACTTATGGCCATACTAACTACATATATTATTTTTAAAAGCCTATTGTAATGTGCAACAACGCTATCATGTAATAAACTATATCTGTTCTGACTATAATAGTGGTACTTACAGCGTACCAACCTTCAATGATAAATAATTATACCCACAACTGTTACAAACGCTCGAGTAACAATCAACCTTCGTCCTTTAAAAATGAGTACTTACAAAACAAAGAACGCAGTTCGTTGACCATATGCCAAGAAAATCGATGCCAAGCAGGAAATCGCAAGCCGCCGTTGCTATAGCAACCATGTTGTCAACACCGCGTTCCAACTAGTCAGTGACAAGCTCTAAATATAAACGAGGCACGGCATTGAAGTGATTGGCAAGTTGCCTGCAAGGTGTTCCGGAATAATATTATTAATACATTTAAACTCACATATCAACATTTTATTTAATTAGGTCAAACCTAACAGGGATTCATAACCCCAGTCAAGGCCATACTTCCCCATTATAACGATTCCCTCATAATATCTAATCCGGTTTGTTTGAGATCTGGTAATAATATCTTCAAGGTCGAATTTTCGGCCATGGCAGCCAGAATTAACGGAAACTAACCATTTTTGCAGGACCGTATTAAAGTGATTACTCAAGTTAGCGCAAGCACAGGTGCACCCTCTATTCCCTTACTCTCAAAGTCTGTGATACAACGCCAAATTCCTGTGTCAGGGTTACTATTGAGAATTTCTTGACAGAAAAACCCAGTATTTTTTCTTAAACTTTTTCATAGAATTAGGATGACAAACGAGCACATAGTCCACGTGATGGTATGTGGATGCTGTGGCCCATAGGCATTTATCCTCGATTAAGAATCAAAACGCAGATGTGTTGACACCTCTGAGGACTGGGATGGAATGCCTCGTATCCAATAAAAAAGGGACTCCGGATCTCTACACTCACCATACGAAACACAGCAGTATTAAGTTGCAATTTTACAGTGGTATTCTGTGAGAGCGTGGTCCTTCCCCGAACAAGTCGACCCATTCGTGCTACAGCTATACCTTACATAGCTGCAGCGTGGCTTTGCCACTTAAACACCCAATAATTGATTGCGTCGTCTGCATTGGTCGCCACTGCAAAAATTTTCAGCTTCATATATCTATATCTTCCTTTCTCTCTACATTAAGTTATATTAAGTTTACCCTTACAGCCTATCAAAAATCCACTGCTGAGCATTGGCCTCCTCATATATTGCCTCCTAGGTGGGATATTTGCCATAGTCGCCACACTTGGCAGGTGTTGGCAAACGCAGTTCTTCATTTTTTAGTTTTTATTATGAAGACGCTGCTGCTCATCTCCTGGTTTGATTCTCTCTTTTAACTTTTATCACACACACAGAAACATATGAGATGATAGTTTAATTAATTTTAATTAATAAAATATATAGAGCCGTGGTAGCTCAGATGGTTAGCGCTTTGCATGTAAATTTCACAATACGTGAGCAAACCGGGTCCGATCCCCGCCGGCATCAATGAAAATGTTAATTGCAATTTTAAGTGCTAATTTACCACGTGCTCGGTGGTGAAGGAAACACGTGAGGAAACCTGCATGTCTGAGAAATAAGAAAAAAAATATTTCGTTTTTTTTCGTATATAAAAGTTCGGCAACACGCATTGGGGCAGCGCGGCGGACTATTCCTTGCCCTAAAACCCTCTCAGAAATGAGAGGAGGCCTGTACCCAGCAGTGGGACGTATTATATAGTAAAGCAAAGTAAAGTTACAGCCTATAGGCTGTAACTTGTGCCCCAATGCGTGTTGGCAAACTTTACTTTACTTTACTTTACTTTAATAAAATACAAAATAATCTTGCTTGCGATCTTATCATTAAAAAAATTAAACCCAAACTCAAGCATACCACTGCAAGACTTCAAGATACTGTAAGCTCGTTTTGCTTAGATCGGACCGAAAAAAATTTCTATTAAAAAACTGAAGGTAGCCGGGCTAACTATGACATTGGGACGTCAAACATCTTGGTCTGCCTCGTGACCATGGGTGCTGTAAAGCAGCCGCAACGTCGGAAATTAAAAATAAGTAAAAGTAGTTAATTAAACGCGATAAAATCCGTTAATTTAGTCTTATTCAATATATCATGTTAGTTACATCATCTATATTATCCGGTAACCTTAAAAACTCTAACAAGTCAGTTCAAAATAAAATAATAAAAAATAAAAATAATAAAGTTTGTTTATCTGATTTTAAGTAAAAAGTCTAATTAAAATTTAAGAAAATCAGTCGAATAGAACGAAAATAACACCCAACATGAGCTTCGGATGCGGTTCCGCAACGACGGTCTTCCGAGGTCATCCGCACGTAAATATATATATATATATATATATATATATATATATATATATATATATATATATATATATATATATATTTATATAATATATAGATACAAAGGTAACGTTTTACTGCACATCAAAATATTAATATATATAAAGAGGAGAAAAAAGGGGTAAAAGATTTTGTGTGATTCTCAAATTCTCCCCAATTTTGATGCTTAAGGCGATACATCGAAAACGCTATTGCCGTACTAATCCGAGTGAATACATAATTTCTATAAAGACTTGAAGAAACGCCGCCATAAGCTCTAAAATAGCGTGGCGCCCGCGACGATTAAAAGCGCTTAGAAATTGTCAGAATCTTAAAATATTTTAAAAAAAATTATTGATTTAAGTTATCAAAATAATGAGCAAGTAAATTATGAATATTGATGTTATGAATATATTTGAGTGATTTCCAAGCATATAGATCAAATGATTTCGTTGTAATTTCAACTATAGTGATTTTTTAAAGGTGTTCGCGCCACTTGCACTATCGCTTAACGCTTATAAGGGTTTCGTTAATTATTATCCAATAAGATTACTGCAAAGCCCATTTCCGGTTTCCTATCTACCGCTTTATGCCCAGCATGTGCATTCGTGTGAACGGGCGCACACAAGTTGAGAAGACACGCAATCAACCGCACCGCTTATATCTCACATCATCGCTCCCGCCCTAGTGTAATTTGGATATTGAATTATACAAGCATATAGTAAAAAGTATAGACATTTGCAATAACGCTATATTTCGTGATTATCTGTGTAGTTGATAAGTGTGAAGACAGCCGGCAGCCATCGAGACACGAGGCAGATCAGCGGAAGTCCAGGTGGGTGCACATGCATTCCTTCACGTCCTTCCTATATCCCGAATTTAGGGGATTTGCAGTATCACGAATAAATTAAATTCCATTCACCGCTCGCACCGCGCTCATATACAGTCCACTATTCTATTTAAATTAATAGCCGCACCGCATAACATTATTTAATACATTTGAACCAGCAGTTTGGTGGTTGAAAGCCAAACGCCAAATCCACCATATATTTTTTGGTCACTTCGGCCAGGATTAAATTAACCTTTAGGCCCGGAGAAGTAAATTCATTTTTTTTTATATATTACAAAAAATTATATACGTATATATTATTAAATCATAATAAATTGTAGTTCTAATTATACTAACTACAATATTTATTTGTCCCGCATCGCTTACTACACGTATTATCCTATACTATTAAACGAGCAATTCTAGTATATATATAAATATATAATCGGAATCTCGGAAACGGCTCCAACGATTTTCATAAAATGTTGTGTGCGGGGAGTTTCGGGGGCAATAAATCGATCTAGCTAGGATTTATTTTTAGAAAATGTCTTTTTGTCCGTGTTTTTAGGCAATAAAAAACTGCTATAATATCATTAGAACAGGAAGGTAGCAATACGTTACACTCAGAGGTTGTGCAGACGCTTAACGCTAATGCATGCAGCGCGCATTCGATTAATTACCGCGCAGTTAACGATAAGGTAAATTCTTCTGTCGCTCACAATTCGAATACGGAGGAAAATGAAAAAACACTTACCTCTTCATGTAATATTTCTCGCGATTATAGTACTCTCCCACGCTATACTACTTTATTGGGGACTGCAAAAATAAAGGTCGTAGATAAGTACGACAATGAACATTTTATTCGGTGTTTAGTTGACCCCGGATCCCAAAGCGACTATATTACGAAGGATTGTTGTAAACGCTTATTTCTTTCCGTTTCGAATAAAAATCGTTTTACCGAAGTACACGGGATCGGTGGTGTGTCCCAAAAGATTTTAGGAGTCACTTCACTGCAGTTCACGCCTCGTTTTAATGATAACAAATTTTATCATATTGAACCATTAGTTGTTCCGATCATCACGGGTCAGTTGCCAGATTCGATAGTAGATGTTTCAAAAATTCGCTATTTAGATAAAATACGCTTAGCAGATGATCAGTATTATCAACCTGGGTCTATAGATATTTTATTGGGGGTTAATACCTACATAAAACTTTTGTCGGCGAAAACTTAATTCATTCGCAATGGCCTAGTGCCATAGAAACATCACTCGGATATATTATTATGGGTGATGCTGAAGTCGCTATATCACATCATTCCCCGCGTTCATTTGTTTCCTGTTCTTACGATACAAATTTAAATCAAAATTGTCTTAATGATATAATGGAAAAATTTTGGAAAATTGAAGAACTTCCGCAAAAAATATATTTGAGCCGTGATGAGCAGGAATGTGAAGACATTTATACTTCTACTACTTACCGCCAAAACGACGGACGGTATGTGGTCGCCCTGCCATTTAAGAAAAGGCCTGACATATTGGGTGACTCTTTAATGAATGCAAAAAAACGCCTCCTACTTTTGGAAAAACGCTTTAACAAATATCCCGATCTTCGCGATCAATACAATGTTGTTATACGGGAATACATTAATAAGGGTATTTTATCCGCTGTTTCTGATAATGATTGTATACAGCCTTCTTTTTATTTGCCGCATCACCCTGTCGTACGGAATGATAAAAGTACAACGAAGTTGCGCATCGTTTTAGACGCTAGTGCTAAGTCGGATAACGATATTTCTTTGAATGACATTTTGCACACCGGGCAAAATTTACAAACAGACATTTTTAATATAGAGTTTATCGCATCGCTTTCTTTGCAGATGTTAGGCAAATGTACTTGTGTATCGAAGTCCAAAAATCCCATCGCTCTTTTCAACGCATTTTATATCGGTTTTCTACAGAAGAAACTATACGAACATATGAATTTAATCGCGTCACATTCGGATTACGCTCTTCCCCTTTCCTCGCATTTCGCACTTTACGTCAGTTAGCCGCTGACGAAAGGGAGTCCTATCCCCTTGCTGCTTCTGTAGTGGAAAGGGATATTTATATGGATGACCTCGTTTCCTCCGCGCCTTGCGTCATCAACGCAGTCAACACCGCCACTCAACTTATCCAAATGTTTCGCCGAGGTGGATTCGATTTGGTTAAGTGGACAAGTAACTGCAAGGAGCTTTTACAACATATACCAGCATCACATCGTCAACAAGACTCGGTATCATTTGATGATAATGACATTTTAAAAATTTTAGGCCTTCGTTGGTATCCCGCTACCGATAAGTTTTCCTTTCTTGTTTCGCCGCCACCGGTCACTTGTACCAAACGCGCTATCCTCTCCGCAACCGCTCGCTTGTACGATGTTTTAGGACTTGTCGGTCCAGTAATTAAAGCCTTGTGGGTTCTTAAACTTAACTGGGATGAGACTCCTTCCACTAATATTGTCAATACATGGCAGCGATATATATCAGAGTTACCTTTAATCTCACATTTACAGATTCCACGTCATATCGGCGTAAATGAAAAATCCCATGTGTCGCTACTAGCCTTCGCCGACGCTAGTGAAAAAGCTTACGGGTGTGTCATCTATTCGCATGTTGTTAACGGAAATAATCCTCCAATTATAACGCTCCTATGTTCTAAATCTCGGGTGTCCCCATTAAAGGTTATAACTTTAGCCAGGCTTGAGTTGTGTGCCTTGATTTTGCTCGCTAAGTTAGTACGCACCATTTACGATTCGTTGTCATTGAGGCATCCAATCGACAATATTTATGCGTTTTCAGATTCGGAAGTCGCGCTCTGTTGGGCGTGTTCTTCACCGCATAAGTTTAACACCTTTGTTGCTAACCGTATTTCGCAAATACAGTCCTATTTATTACCGGATAACTTTTACCATATCGCCGGCTCGGAAAATCCTGCAGATCATATTTCGCGTGGACTGTTACCCTCACAAATTTTAAATTGTGACCATTGGTTACACGGGCCTTCGTGGGTTTCCTTGCCGTGTAAAGAATGGCCTGTACAAAGGTTCGCATCAACTCATATCAGTTTACCAGAAGAAAAGACTGTGTCGCTTGGAGTCAGTGACATGAAAGAGAACCCATTTATCTCGTTAAGCTTAAAATTTTCTAATTGGAATAAGTATTTACGATCCGTTGTTTACGTTTTAAGGTTTTTAAGCAAATTACCGCCCATAAATAAAATTATAACCGCATCCGACATAGAGATTTCTGAAATCACAGTTATTAAAATTGTGCAAGGCATCGCTTTCGCCGAAGATATAAAAAATATTAAAAAAGGACAACTATGTTCATCAACATTACGAAAGTTATCGCCATTTATCACGGACGATGTACTTCGAGTAGGTGGTCGGTTAAATTATTCATCTTTATCGGATTCCCAAAAGCATCCAATATTGCTACCAAAAAAGGGGCATATTGTTGATCTTATAATTGATTATTATCACTATAAACATTTCCACGCTGGCCCTCAGTATTTACTTGCTGCATTACGGGAGAAATATTGGATATTATCAGCTCGCCGTGTAGTGAGATACCGCATTCGTAGGTGTAACATTTGTTTTCGACATAAACCCAAAGCTATTTACCCCATGATGTCTGCCTTGCCTGCTTGCCGCCTAGAGCAGTGTAATGCGTTTACACATACAGGTGTGGATTTTTCGGGCCCACTTTATATCACATTGACGCGTAAACGTGGTATACGAAGCCAGAAGGCTTATTTATGTTTATTTATATGCCTCGTTACTAAGGCAGTGCATTTAAAATTAGCGTCTGATCTAAGTTCGGCGGGTTTTTTAGACGCTTTTAAGAGATTTATCTCTCGTAGAGGTCCGTGTCGATTTATATACAGCGATAACGGTACTAATTTTGTCGCCTCGCGTTCATATTTACATGAATTACATGGATTTTTAAAATCAGAAGAATATTATAAGGCATTCAGTCAGGTGCTCACTGATAATCGCATTGTTTGGAAACTCAACCCTCCAAGCGCTCCACATTTCGGGGGTTTGTGGGAGTCCAATATTAAGGTTGTAAAAACCCATTTGTTTCGCGTAATAGGTAAGCAAATCCTCACGTATGAAGAAATGCTTACTACACTTTGTCAGATCGAGTGTATCTTAAATTCTCGCCCGCTTTATGTATTAAGCAGTGATCCATCGGAACCTACCGCACTTACACCCGCACATTTTCTAAATTTAAAACCACTTGAATGCTTACCAGCTGCAGATTTAAGCAAGGAACGTATTAATCTGTTATCACGCTTTTCTTTAATAGATTCTTTAGTTCAGTCCTTTTGGAAACGCTTCAGATTCGAATACTTACATACATTACAGAGTAGAGTGAAGTGGAATAAGAACTCTACTGCCATTTCTGTAGGGACGATTGTTCTAATAGACGTGGATAATACTCCACCGCTTCAGTGGCCTCTAGGCGTTGTCACCGAATTGTTTCCCGGTAAGGATGGTGTGGTACGCGTTGCGCAAGTTAATCTTAAGAATTCCACTTTAAAACGCCCTCTTATCAAACTGTGTCCTTTACCAACACAGTGATTAATATAGTTAATTTTACATTATCGTTTATATATTTAGTTTAATTCTTAGGTCATAACGTCGCTTTATTTCGCTACTATATAAGTATTTATCTATAAATATCTATATTTTTTTACTTTACTTGCTAGTTGAGGATACCTCAAGGCCGGGGGGGTTTTCGCACCACTTGCACTATCGCTTAACGCTTATAAGGGATTCGTTAATTATTATCCAATAAGATTACTGCAAAGCCCATTTCCTGTTTCCTATCTACCACTTTATGCCTAGCATGTGCATTCGTGTGAACGGGCGCACACAAGTTGAGAAGACACGCAATCAACCGCACCGCTTATATCTCACATCATCGCTCCCGCCCTTGTGTAATTTGGATATTGAATTATACAAGCATATAGTAAAAAGTATAGACATTTGCAATAACGCTATATTTCGTGATTATCGCCATCGAGACACGAGGCAGATCAGCGGAAGTCCAGGTGGGTGCACATGCATTCCTTCACGTCCTTCCTATATCCCGAATTTAGGGGATTTGCAGTATCACGAATAAATTAAATTCCATTCACCGCTCGCACCGTGCTCATATATACATACAGTCCACTATTCTATTTAAATTAATAGCCGCACCGCATAACATTATTTAATACATTTGAACCAGCAGTTTGGTGGTTGAACGCCAAACGCCAAATCCACCAAAAGGTGTTTTCGCAAATAATTATGATCGAGTCAAAACTATACAATCAAATTCAAGATAAAGACATGAATTTCCCTATATCAAACTCCCACTTTCGTTAGTGGTGTCATAGTCCTATACTATTCGATGAAAGGAAGTGCACTTTTTCACGGTGTTGCCTCACGCTTGAAAGACAGAGTGGCTATCGCAATACGCGACATCTCGCCGTTATTCCGATCGGGCACTGTCGCTGGTCTAACAACTTTACCCGTTATCCGAAGTGATTTTTACCCAACCGATGCTTTGCAAACGGATTGACGATCGCTGTACCAGATATTTTGCAGCCTTGGTATTACTTTTGATGCGAATCTTCAATTGCCCCATTGAAGATTATACCTAAATTAGCAGGCAGACTTAGTTCTGCAGTATATGCTGTCAGAAAGATTAGCTGCCTTATTAATAAAAATTGCTTATTCCAAGCTTAATTCGAAGTTACACTTGGATTAGCTAATCTCAGAGTAACTGACTATTTACTTCGTTATTACAATGTTATTAATAACCATGGAGTAACCTCGGACTAACTATACATTCCTTACGCCGGGATTAAGGCTTGCGCTATGGCAACCCACTTATTTTAAAAGTAAAAAGAGTGAGTCAGTGAATGATTTCAATGCTTGATGATGACATTAATGACAGTGACAGGCAATATTTTGAGTTTGACAAGAGATAAATGTTACGGGTTGTTCCTTGTTCCTCGTGTTGTTTTCGGAATCGGTGGAAAAACTAAGTTCTAAATATAATCATTTTTAATATTATTTGTAACGAAATTTTAGAATTAAGAAAAGAGCGTGAAGGGAAAAATTAATTAAATAACCATTTTCGCTTTGTTTTTTGGGGATAAATAAAATCTTTTGTACATGTAATTATTGTATATTTATTTAAAAAATCGTTAATAAATGCTGCCCGAACAGAATTTCCTCTAACGGAGTTATTTACTAATTGTGTGACTGATATATTTTCATCATCTCCTTATACTACATCCTCAAGCAGATCTTGCTTTTGCATTGCAATGTATATATTGTTTTGTATGCTCTTATTTAGTATTTAGTCCGCGCAGTAAACACCGAAACCTTTGCTTCCCTCCAAAGCATTGTTCTACAGTGTAACGGGGCCACCAGATGTGCGACCGGTCGTACATTCTTCCTTTTGTTTATTAGGACGCAGGATAGGGGTGTATAAATAAGAAGTACAAGCATAACCAGAATCTCGGAGAAGTCTGCCTTTAAATTCTGACTGCTCAAACATTTGTTTTAATGTGACGATAATTAAATATTCTTGAGTCATGTGTGCTGCCTTGCCAATGTGTCACTGTATCCATGAACTCTAAACACAACCTAGAACAAAGTACTCATAATAACTTCTTTAATATGAAGTAATAGATTGAGGTGATTGTATTGAATCTGAGAAAATAACTAAGTACCTATACGGCAGAGATGGGCTAGCTAGGTGTTATAAAACTTACTTGCACATTTATTGAACTGTATCCTTTCCTGTTTATGTAGTATTGTCCGATGTTTCCAGTGACTTTCGGGATTAGAATATGTAGCAATCAATAGCCCCAATCACTTGTCTAAATCCACATAATGAATAAAAACTTGCAATCACTTTGTTCTGCTCTATGCTATGCTCTATGCTGTTTTTGTTACTAGTGCTTACAACTTATGAATTTAACATGAGTAACAACGCGCCTAAACGTAAAGTTTTACAAAATGTCAAAATACGCGACTAGTCTATGCTTACTCAGTCGTTAAACTAGGTACCGCTAAGGATTAAGTTTTATTCCGAGAGTAGATTCGGATTAATTTACTCCCTCCTTACTCTATGTTTATTAATACTGAAATTAGATTTTTTAAGCTTTAAACTAGGAGTAAAGTTAATCTTACTCAAGTCTGTGTTTATTAATAGGGCTGTAGAAGTCTAATCAATGTTGAGACAGCTAGAGTTAGGTTTAGTACCTTTCATAGCGTCTTATGGAATCTTACTATGGGGTAATGCGACTGACCTTGAAGTCATATTTGTTTAAAAATGTCCCGTTCGGTTTCTTGCTGGTTCTTCGCAGGTCAGAGGTTTTTTTTCCAAACCCGTGTTAAGTGGTAAATAAAAAATGACGTTTAATAAGTACTACACAATAATGTATATTGAATACAATCATTCATTTCATTTCATTCATTTCATTTGATTTCATTTGATTTCATATCATTTCGTTTAATTTCCTTAACGATGCTGTAATCGTCAGCTTAAATATTTAACGTCTAGCGTATATTACCGTGTAACGGCGGTGTATAAATATCCGTGACTATATCCTTCCGTAGGAGTCGTAAGACGCTGGAGAGGTAAGCAAGCCAGGAGATGGGCAGCAGGATCTTCTTAATAAGGCAACTATGGCAAATATCCCCTTTATGAGGCAACTTATGGGAAGGCCTATGTTCAGCAGTGGACTTTTTGAGACTGTGACGGTAATGGTAAACCGGTTGGACCGATGGTTATACCGCTATCTTTTGGAAGCCGTAAGTTTTTTTTAAAATTTTCCATTGTCACCTTTTACGACACCCATGGGTCAAAATGGGGTAATGGACAAGAGAAAATGGATTTCGACGTATATGATCCGTTATACTTTGTGATTTTTTTTACCGTCTGGAGAAACTAGGATACCTATAACAGGTGAACAATATAGAAGCCTATGGGAGTGATGTTTAGCATTATTTTTTATTTTACATTAACATATTATGAAATTTATCTATCAATAAATACCACTTATTTGAAATAAACTTTCTGTACTAAAAAAATAACAACTAAATTTTTGAACTAAATGAATAAATCAATTAAAAACTATCGAAATTAAAATAATACCTACCCAATAAGTAGTATTTATTGATAGATCAATTACATGTGTTAATGTAAAATAAAATAAAATTGTAAAATACCAGTGCCATAGACTTCTAATCCGTTCAAGTGTTACTCCTTATTTTTTGCAGACGGTAAGTCAGTATATATCCTATATATTTACTATCTCTGTGAGGTTAGGTTAGTTTTTAAAATCTATATTCAAAAACTATGTTACAGTACTGCCAGAGATATTAAAAAAAAACTCACGTACGATATTGCATGATTCTTGATAGTAAACAGACATATTATTGATACTCGCTCGATAACTTCAATCCGTTAAATGAATAAAATTAATGCAATGTTAATTAAAAAGGAATTCGAAAAAACATTTTCTACATTTTATTTAACAAACAGGTGTGTATTACGTTTCCATTGGTTTCCATTGTCAATAGATGTAAGTAATAAGTGTTATTAACCGAGCGACGAATGGAGCGTGCCTTTGAGCCCATTGCGCGGATTCCTCGTAATCTTCCACAAATGGTCATGTCATAGATTAAATACCAAAATATAATCCGATACGACATTGGGTAAAAACCGCGTAATATTGTTTCTTTTAGCGTTCAGATCTGGTAAGTAATGTCCCTTCACATTACGAAATTCTCTTGTATCATCAATTAACTTCTGTCAAACCTGATGGTGTTGCTAAGTGGTAATATAGCCAAATATGTATAGAATAACTCCAAGTCTAAGACCAGTTAATTGTAAACTCATTAAATACTTATTTCGTGCGGGTCAAACCTGTACCAACAGCACATCTACAGAGTTAACCAATAACCAAATTCACCTAATATTTGAATCAAGTAATGGTTGAAATTATCATGTCTCTAAGTCAGCATCCACGTTACATTTGATCTGAGTAATATCGGATATTAGTCTATTATTAATGTCCTTCCCAATAGTTTCGGTCAAGGCAGTTATTCATTCATGCTCATTAGTAATATATCTGCGCGGGAAAGGATATTAGTACCCGATATTATTCGCAAACACAGGTTCACTCTCTATGCTCTGACTTTCTCCGATAGGATAAATCTATAAAGTAAGTAATATCCATAATTCACATTTTTAGTTTATACTTTCAATTCATCACCGGAAGCATTATCGTGCCAAATGAAAGTGCATATACTCTGTCTACCCCTTTGAGTGACAGGCGTGTAAGCTAATAAACTTATTTATTCAATTTAAATAACCTTAACACTTGAAACGTGCCATATTTATTTCACCTAAAGTAAACCAGAAATTGGCTTCGGGTTAGTGAGAACAGGTTCTGTGATTCTTGAAAATGTATTAAAAGCCAATACCGCTATCATTACAGTCCTCACTGGTTGTACAATCTAGTTTTGAGATATTTTAGGTATACCTGACGAGAAGATATGTCGTAATTTCCCGAACGCTGCCCAGCCGAGTTGAATCCGTCGATTGACCTCTTGGTCGAAGTTGGATTTACCTAGTCGGACTATTTGTCCCAGGTAAACGTACTCGTCAACAACTTCGAGCACAGTGCTCCCAACAACTACCGGCATAGGTGTGACGTGGACATTAAACATGATCTTTGTTTTGTCCATGTTCATCTTAAGACCTATCCGTTAGGAGGCACTATTGAGGTCATTGAGCATAGTGCTTAAGTCCTCCAGTGATTCCGCCATAAGGACTATATGGTCGGCAAATCGAAGGTGAGTGATGTACTCGCTATTGATGTTAATACCGTATCCTTTCCAGTCCAGTAGCTTGAAAACGTCTTCCAATACAGCGGTGAAGAGTTTCGGGGATATAACGTCACCCTGTCTTACACCTCTCTGCAGTTGGATAGGTTTTGAGCTCTGGTTCTGTACTCGGATAGCCATCGTAGCCCTACTGTACAAACACTTCAGCACTTCGATATACCGACAGTCAATTTGGCACCACTAAAGGGACTGTAGCACCGCCCAAATTTCAACAGAATCAAAGGCTTTCTCGTAGTCCACATACTCGTATGCCAGGCAAAGTGGCAGATTGTACTCTTCGGTCTTCTGTAAAATCTGCCGCAGGGTATGTATGTGTACCCATAACACAAGCTCTGCTTAGCTTGGGACTAGATGGCGTTGTGTGATAGTTGTGGAATATTATTATTATTATTATTTCTTAAAGAACAAGACCACCGCACTTCTGCTCCACGCTTCTGTAGAAGTGCCACCATGGAGGACGGAATTGAAGAGCTTCTGAAAGACTTCAAGTACCGGTTTTCCACCCGCTTTCAGAAACTCCGCTGTAATTCCATCCTCGCCTGGGGCCCTGCTGTTTTCAAGGTGCTGGAGAGCTATTCTAATCTCGCTCAGACTCACGTCCACAATACCACCGGAATAGTATCGGATAAGACTTGCTCTTGGATTGTTACTCACACATGCGTGTGGCTCCAACGATGATGTGTACAGCTGCCCATAGAACCTCTCAATCTCACTCAAAATCTCAGGTGTCCCGGAAACGATGCTGCCACACTCAGTCTTTAGCCTTGACAGTTGGCTCTTACTGGCAGACAGGTCTCTGGCAAAGACTTTGGAGCCCTGGTTCCGCTCGATCGCTTCTTCAATACGAGCAGTATTAAAGTATACCGTGTAGTGGCGGTTAAGAATATCCACTACCACATATCTTCCCGTGGGTATCATAAAAGGCGACAGAGGGAAACAGGCGGGAGATGGGCATCAGCATCTTTCTGATAACAGCAACTGTACGACAAAAAAAAAACTGCTGTTGCCAACCCACTCGCCAAGCGTGGCAACTATGGCAATATACCCCCCATAAACAATTACATAAATAGACGGCCCCCAGTCTCCGGCGGCCCCGCTATTCCTGGCTACGGTGGCGACCATGGTAACGGCGGGGCAAGGGGTGCTAAGAATCTCCGGTGGAAGTTCGGCTGCCACCTACGACGACTCGACCTGGCAACATTAAACGCACGCACCCTGAGGACTGACGGGAAGAACCTGGAGCTGGAAGAAGAGATAGACAAGTTGCGCTGGAATGTTATAGGATTATCCGAGGTGCGAAGATAGGGGGAGGACACGGTGGTTCTCGAATCCGGCAACTTGTTCTATCACCAGGAGGGCGACCATCTGTCCCAAGGAGGTGTCGGATTTATCGTCCACAAGTCTCTCGTCAACAACGTTGTAAAGATTGGGAGTGTGTCGACGGGGGTCGCGTACTTGATACTCAGAATCACCAAACGGTATTCATCGGTCATAAAGGTTTACGCTCCAACCTCGGCACATCCCGATGAGGAGGTGGAGGAAATGTATGAGGATATTTCCAAAGCCTCCAAAACCCACTACACGGTGTTGATGGGAGACTTCAACGCAAAACTAGGCACAAGAGAAAACGGTGAGCTGAATTTAGGGAAATTTGGAGTAGCGAACAACAACAACGGAACTGAGGGGGACGGCAGCTGGCTGACTTTATGGAGAAAGAGGGACTCTTTAGGATGAACTCTTTCTTCCAGAAGCGGCTCCACAGGAAGTGGACCTGGTCGAGCCCGACGGTTCGACAAAAAATGAGATTGACTTCATTATGACGACCAGACGCCAACTGTTCAGTGATGTCTTAGTGATCGCAAGGGTGAAAACTGGCAGCGATCACGGAATGATTAGAGGCACACTGAACCTAAACGTTAAGTTAGAGAGGTCTCGTCTAATGAAGTCAACGCTCCGTCCCCCTTGTGCTCTAATCCAGAATCCCGAAACCTTTCAGCTCGAGTTACGTAACCGCTTTCAGTGCCTACAAGATTGCAATGCAGTGGACGATATGAATGACAAGCTCGTGGAAACTGTCCATACGGTTGGAACTAAGTTCTGCAAGACCCGCCGCAGAAGAACACAAAAACTCTCCGATCGCACTCTTAATCTCATGGCTGTTAGACGGGAGATGAGGCTGCAATCGTCAACAGATTTGACAGAATACAGGCAACTCAACAGACAGATCTCCAAATGCATGCGGCGAGACTTACGCAATACCGCTATACTGCAACAAAATCTAATACGAATTAAAAAACTTATAAATGAAAATGATTTCTTATAATATGTACGCGAACACTACAAGTTAAATATTTTTACGGTTTTCATCAAGCATAATTTTTTTCATAAAATGTTTGGAATTACACATAAGTAAAAATTAAACGCGATACAATTAGTTTTATTCATTTGAGCTAAAATATTTTTTTTATAATAAAAACATCATCAATGTATCCGAAGTGACTTAAATACTATGCATTATTAAGAATGCCTCAAAAACTGTTCGTCAGATCTTGATCAAATTTATATGGGGCCACGTGAAAAGCACCAGCTTTCAAATGAAAAAAGAATCATCAAAATCGATTCACTTCGAAAAAAGTTCTGACGTAACACAAATAAAAATCAGTCAAATTGAGCACCTCCTTATTTTTGAAGCCGGTAAAATGAAGACTTTTATGACTGTAAACTGTATTGTGATTTATTTACTCATACTTTAATGAAAAAAATGTGACAAATCATATTGTTCTGATTAAAATTGTCTCCTTTACATATCTCTTTAATCTATGGCATGAAGGGCGAATTAATTTCAATAATACATAGCGTGGCGTGTACGAGCTCGCGACTGATTTCTAACTAGAAGATTCCATGCGTATCATATATTTATATAATGTGTAGGTGTTTAGAAATTCACACAAAATTTTTCAAGAAATACAGACCATTTTAATATTATAAATTGTTATTAATTTTTTTGAGTTGAAAATTTTAATCACGAAACTTGCTGAGGGAGAGTGATATAAATATTACAAAATTTTACGTGGTATGGTTGAAGCACAAATGGGTCGTCCCGACCGGGGAAGGACCACGTTCTCACAGAATAACAGCGTAAATTAGTAGCTTAATACTGCTGTGTTTCGTATGGTGAGTGTAGAGATCTAGAGACCCTTTTTTACTGGAAACGAGGCATTCCATCTTAATAACCACGGATGACAACGCATATGCATTTTGATTCGTTATCGAGGATAGATGTCTATGGCCAACAGCAAACACTTACAATCAGGTGGACTATATCCTTGTTTGCCACCATTATACTATAAAAAAATAACTTGCAATATCTACCTGATGGTAAGTCGCTACTGCATTCCATCGACGTTTGCAGCCACCTTTCAAGAAATCTGCGTTATCACTGTTGAGGTTATAAAGCGAGAAAAAACTAGATTTAAGTGCTGAAGACTCATTCACTATTATCAAACATTTTAAGCAATTTTAAAAGGTCATCCTTATCCTATAAAATAAAATAAAGAAATAAAAGTAAACTTAAATCTCTATATGTTTCTAAGTATATTATAATTAGTATTAACAATAACAGGTATAATAGTAATGTGCGCATTTCATTGTGTTTTAAATAAAATAATTAATACACGTGTAGACTAAGTAATTAATGTTTACCGTATAGCTGATAGTTATGTAAATGTTATTTGCATTGATTATATAAATTGTTTAAATATTTTCATTTCTTGCTATAACTGATAATCTTGCATAAAGTTCTATTACATACATTATGCAAGTATCATTGTGCAATAGTCTTTTATTAAGTTTGTTTACAATTTATAATTTTTTCTAACCTGACTTAAGTGGCTGGGTAAGACTATCCTAATCTAAGATTAGTGTAGATTTTTTATGTCAAAGGTTACACAATCATTAAGTACACACAATTGCTTTTTTGTACACAATCTCTATCTTAATTTAGTAACTATTATAAGAGGATGTACTTTACGCAAATATCCCACCTGTGAGTTTATCTATAGATGGAGGCCGATGTTCATAAGTAGACTTTTAATAGCCTGTACTGGTTACAATTTAATCGCAATTTATATCGTTTCTCAGAATAAGTGATTTGTAATTAATGTAATATATATATATATATATATATATATATATATATATATATATATATATATATATATATATATATATATATATCTCGCTGAGCGACCTTGAGTGTCCTCATACGGCCAGCAGTGAAGGACCACGTCTCAGATCCGTAAGTCATCACTGGCAACACGCACTGGTTGTACAATCTAGTTTTTAGAGATTGAGGTATATCTGACGAGAAGATATGTCCTAATTTCCCGAGCTATGGAGAGGGCTATGCTCGGGGTTTCTCTGCGTGATAGACTCTGAAATGAGGATATCCGTAGTATATATATATATATATATATATATATACTTATACCATTACCACTGCTTCGAAAAAAACCTCCGTCCAGCGAAAAATCAGCAGGAAATCCAGCGGGACTATTTTTAACAGATTAAAATTATACGATAAAAATAGGTTGTCCAGTTAGTTATAAATCCTTAAACAATCTCTTTTGAAACGAGTGTTTGTCTCTGGTGCTCACTGAGCATATTCCATTTCACTCATAGTACTTCCAACTTTTATTGTGTATATTAATACTATTCAATTTATATGCGACAAGGAAATGGTGCACCCAAACCCACATTTTTGATTTGCGGCTTAAAGTATGTTTCTGGTGAGGTTTATGAATGCCTTTATGAATCTCCAAAGTAAGTAGTGACATATTTTATTGAACCGGGTTTATTTGTTCTAAACGGTAATTTGTCTAATACTCCAGCATCGGTTTATAAGTACCTGAGCGCCTTAAATAGTAAGCTGTTAATTGTTCCAGGGTCGAGTTTTGTGAATCCGTAAAGAACCAGATGCAAAATGTTTCAGGGTCGGGTTTATGAGAACTTTAAATAGTAAGTTGTAAATTGTTTCAGGATCGTGCTTATGAACCCTTAAAGGGCTGGGTGCATAATGTTCCAGGATCGGGTTTATGAGAGCCTTAAATAGTAAGTTGTTAATTGTTTCAAGTTTGGGTTTATGGAGCGTTTTAACGTTTCATAAACCCAAACTTGAGTTTTTAAGACTAGGTGCAAAATGTTCCAGAATCAGGTTTAAGAGAGCCTTAAATAGTAAGTTGTAAATTATTTCAGAGCCGGGTTTATGAAGCCTCAAAGGGCTAGGTGCAAAATGTTCCAGGATCAGGTTTTGGAGAGTCTTAAAAGCTAAGGTGCCGCCGAAATTTTCGGGGTCAGGTTTATGAGACTCTTTTTACTGGTAACAAGGCATTACACCTTAGTCCTCACGAGTGACAATGCATCTGGATTTTAATTCGTAATCGAGGACAGATATAGGTGTCTCTGGACCACAACTTACCATCAATTGGGCTATGTGCTGGTCTATCACCCTTATACTATTAAAAAATATTTTAATAAAAATAAACTAAGCTTACATTTCCATTACCATTACGGCATATAGAAGACTGTTGCAGAACATAGGCCTCCCCCATAGATTGCCTTATAGGGGGGGGGGGGGATTTGGACAAAGTTGCCACGCTTGGCATGCAGATTAGCAACCACATCAACCACACAGTTTTTTATTATTTTGAGTTGTTACCGGGAAGATGCTTCTGCCCATCTCCGGTTTAAGTTTCCCCCTGTCGCCTCTTACGACACCCGCGGGACGATATGGGCTAGTGGATATAATATATTCCTCCACCGTCGCTACATTGCTATAGGTACTAAGTTCAATAATAAGATTACACTTATTCTCTTTTATTTTGAACAATGAATTAATCAAAGGGAAAAGGAGACTGAGGTGTTTGACGTCACGATGTCATAGTAAACGAAAGCTACAATGTTTAATTATTAGTTTTTGGTCCGATCTACGTAGAACTAGCTTACAGTATCTTGAACTCTTGGAGTAGTTTGCTTGGGTTTGGATTTAATTTTATAAATTATGGAATTTTAAGCAGATGATAGCACCCAGCCATCTCCTTTATTGAAATTAGGATGGTGTCTTTTTAATTTCGATAGCCTCGCGAATTATCCTTGATAGGATTTGGTGTACTG
The DNA here is from genome assembly GCA_036936625.1 of Parnassius smintheus behrii. Taxonomy (NCBI): domain Eukaryota; kingdom Metazoa; phylum Arthropoda; class Insecta; order Lepidoptera; family Papilionidae; genus Parnassius; species Parnassius smintheus. The sequence continues at coordinate 5,621,459 of JAUPFT010000020.1, read as the reverse complement.
TTGACGAGGATTGGGACGATCCTGAACATGTTGACATAATGCAGACTTCACGGAGCGTCGGTGCTTCACATCAGCGATATGTTTTTTTTATTCTATGTGTAGTATTCGCGTAAATAGAAGAAATCATTATATAAATTAATCAATTTAAAAACTTTCTGTTCAGGTCTTCAGCACGAAATTCTCGAAGACTACTACAGCACAAATTCCATTTTATACTCCACCTTTCACTGCCAAGTGAAAGGGTGTGCTAGCAATGTCAGTATTTTTCAACAGTAGTTAATAAATTAACTTATATACTAATAATATATAATTGAGATTTGTTTGTCTTTATCATGTAGTGGCAGTGTAAAAATATCCACTACCCCGTATCATACCTTCGATAACGTAAGAGGCGACAGAGGGAAACAAATCGGAAGATGCACAGCAGCGTTTTCTAACAACTACTGAAAATTAAAAATCTTCAGTTGCCAAGCGTAACAGCTATGCCAAATATCCCCCCCTCCTATGAGGAAATTTATGGGGGAGAGCTATTATCAGCAGTGGAATTTAGAAGGTTGGCACGGTACCGGTAATTAAATTCTTAATTACAATAATTAATTACAGTATACTCACAGCACAGGCCACAGCAACCACTTACCATCAGGTGGACTGTGTGCTTGTTTGTCACCTTATTCTATAAAAAAATCTGTTATCATTTTAGTTCTTATATTCCCTTCCAGCTAGAACCAAAATCCTCTTTTGTAAGCAGACAAAAACAGAAGCTCACTCAAACGTATAACTCATTTAACAAAAACGTGAGGCGTAAATAAATCCGCGCGCGTCTGCGTTATATGACATAATTCAACGTTGAACTGGAATATTTTTAATTACATTCTCAGTGCTACTATAAATTATAATTAAATTAAACGAAATGAATTGTGTTTATACAGAGCACGTTGTATGTGTTTAAAGATGTAGATATTTATATGTATATTATGTCGCAGACAAATCAGCTTAATTAGCCTTTGAGATAACAGACTAGCATCTTTACTAAACGACTCTCTTCAACCTGCAGCTTGAATGATATTGAGCCGATGCGTCTAGTATAATATTTTCCATATTTTAATATTAACGACAGTAGGTTGAGGTGCGGCTGAATGGTCCATAGGCCACCTTAAAGCCGCGTATATTTAAGTAATATAACACATAACGTATAATTAAGCATAGGCCAGCGACATTACATGGCATGGTCACTTATTAATTCAACGAAATTGTCGCTAGTCTTTGAGTTAAACGACGCCTTTTAGTAAAAAAGATTAGGCCGTTAACTTAAAGTATGATTGTGTCTAGATGGCTGCTACGTATGGACAATGTCATATATACAGGTCAATATGATTTAATTATATATAAATACAATAGATATGATATACCAGCCGTGCTTATAATTCTCGGAAACGTATTCGAGGACCGAAAAAAAACTTGTACCTGAAGTCAAACTTTCGTTAGACCAATTTTGCGCGTTTACCTCTTAAAAGAACCCATTTGTCGCATCTTAATAAATTAGGCATTTCCCTTATTCTCTCAGCCAGCATTGGATTCCTGCGCGTCGACATCTCGAATAACGTTTGATTCCGCCGTATCCTGGAAGGGAAAGCTAAAACGGCATCTTAAAAGCTTAACGTGTTTAGTAGGGTAGGACAGTATTTCATGCTGGTACACGGTTCGACTGGACGTGATTCGAAGATTGGACTATAAGATTGAGGTCATACGTAATAGAGATTGTATCTGTGCTTGCGCATGCACTCGAGCACTATATCTTTTCCTGCGCAGAAGACTAGTCTTCGTTAGGACTGGCCTTCGTGACCGAAATTATATTTATCATTTTTATGACATGCTATGTATGACGTTATCATCATCTGAAGTCATGTAATTCTTCTGGATTTATGGCTCCAGATTAGTAGTTAATCTATACTCGCCAACTACAACACCCGAATAAAGAAATGGAGTCAATACTTACTTACTTATCTTCACGCACATTCCCTAACGGGGTAGCCAGAGAGAACAGATCGCCAAGTGTCACGATCCTTACATACCTCTTTCGCTTCTTTCAGGTTCATTAACTTCTTCATACATGCACGTCTAGGTATCCGAGTACTCTTGACCCTCCCCTCTTCGAGCAATTTGCTCACATGGTCTTCGAAATTTAGTCTCGGTCTACCTCGACACCTTTTAATATTAACTTTCGCTCTATATATTTTCTTCACCATTCGGTCTTCACTCATTCGTTCAACGTGCCCAAACCATTGGAGTACGCCCCTATCAATTTTGTGATAAAGTCATCTTTCAATTCTGCCATATTGCGAATCTCTTCGTTTCGCTTTCGGTCGGCTATGCTAACGCCACACATTTTACGAAAAGATCGCATCTCCACTGCATTGAACTTGCTTTTATGCTTCTTCTGGCATACCCAGGTTTCGCTGCCATATAACAAAGTCGGTACCAACACTGCGTTATGTATTGCAAGGCGTGCACTCTTCACCACGCCTTGCCTTTTTACTAATGCATTCAGGGCACCATTGACTTTGTTTCCGGTAGCGACACGCCTATCCACATCCAAATCACATCTTCCATCCCGGCTGAAAGCACTCCCCAAGTATACAATTTCATTTACCTGTTCTAAACATTCCTGATTTACCCATATTTCACATTTCGTTCTCTCTTCGTCCTTTTCAAATACCAGAACCTTAGTTTTATTAGCATTCAAACGGAGACCTTTAATTTCACATTCCTCTTTCATACACGTGACTAATGCCTGCAGTTCTGCTTCTGATGGTGCAATAAGCACTGCATCATCAGCATACAGCAGACAATTAACTTTTATGTCACCCAATTTCACACCCAAACAGCTATCTTTCAGCTTCTGTAAACAGCTGTCGAGATACAGTATGAACAGCCAGGAAGACATGACACAACCCTGTTTTACGCCCGCTTGGACGCTAAACATGGGTGACAGGTCATGCCTACCCGCACACAGGCTTAACAGTCATAGTAAAGTGACTGCACAGCCCTTAACAATCGACCAATCCACACCATATTCCGGCAACAGTTCCCACATTTTCTTCCTTATAACCCTATCAAATGCTTTCTCCAGATCCACAAAAGCACAGAAAATCCTCTGGTTAACACTCAGAAGCTTCTCCGTGATCATGCGGAGAGAAAACATTTGATCCGTGCATCCTCTTCCAGGTCTAAATCCGCATTGTGCCTCCCATAAGGATCTTTCCGATTTCTCTTGCATCCTACGTGTCAAAACCTTCGAGTAAACTTTACTTGCTAAACTGGTCTAGCTGATTGCCCGATAGCACCCGCAGTCAAAATGTGAACCTTTACCTTTATATAAAGGCACAACTACTGCGGCACGCCAATCATCCGGGACATCTCCCGTCCGCCAGCACAAATTGCACAGCAGATGAAAGCTGTCCCAGACGCGAGGCCCACCGTACTTGACCATTTCAGCAGTAACTCTGTCTAGTCCCGCAGACTTACCACATTTCAAACTTCGAATCGCACGTTCAATCTCTTTCATGCTGATGACCTCAGTGTCATCGAGGTCCGTGCCTGGCGTGCCAGTCACGGCGTCACCCCCGGATCCTTCACTAAGATCATGACACACATACATTTCTCTATAAAATCCACTCCATCGCTGCATGACGTCCGATTTTTCTGAGAGGACGTCATTGGTTCTCGAAAGCACTTTGTTCATTCTCAAGGCTGTCGCACCACTCCGTGACCTTCCAACCTCTTTCCAGAAGAGTTTGGAGTTTTCCTTAAAGTTGCGCGACAACCTCTCGTCCGCTTCTATTCTACACCTTTCACGTACTTCCTCAATCAATGTTTTCGCATGAACTTTCTGCAGCTTATATCTTTCTTTCATCTTCTCTCTCGTATGCTCATCGATACTAGAGGCTAAGTAGTCTAACCATGCTTTTTTCTTCTTTTTTACAGCTTCTCTCACTTCATCATTCCACCATGCATCTCTTCTTTTACTACTACCTCTTTTTGTCGTTCCACATACTTCTTCCGCTGCACTTACCATTCCATCCCTAAGGTTCTGCCATGTTCTATCTACACATTCTTTCCTGCCATCGATGGTGTCAAGCTTTTCGGCTACCCTCGTGTGATATTTGTCCCTAGTATCCGCTTCCTGAAGCTTCCAGCTTCGGATGCGACAGACCGACTGTGGTTCTGTTACTGCCGTCCGGTAGCGCCAACCCGCGAACAAACCCCTAAATCTAGTAATTACTAGATAATGATCCGTTCCCAGGTCAGCACCCCTGAACACTCGTGTATCCATCACCTGTTTTCGCAGTCGGTCATCCACCAGGAACAAATCAATCATACTTCTCTCATTCTTTCTCTCTCTAGTGTACATATGGATTTTCCTGTGATTAAACATAGTGTTTGTCACAAGAAGACCCTTTTACTTGCATACAGCCAGTATAAGCTTGCCAGCATCATTAACCCTTTTATCGCCAAACTTTCCAAGCACCGACTCGTATCCTGGTCGAGCGATACCTACCCATCCATTCAAATCACCACATACAACAGTTCTTTCGTTTCCCTTAACCAAATCAAATCAAAACGGAGTCAATAAAACACAAGTTTTGAAACCTTCCGTTTTCCTTTGTATTGATTTTTAAATTTATCCAGTTTTCTCGCACTATTTCAATCAAATACCGTTTGTTGCAATTTATTGTGTGCCTGTTCGTATTTTATAGCAAGTAAATGATCTCTATAATTACGTTTATGGATATTACAAATATTTGCCTTAGGCACATATGCCTCAGGCAAATATGTGTAATGTCCTTAAAAGCATTTTAATCTTGTGCCCAATATATTATAGACCTTTTGATTGCACCTTGCCTTTTATTTTGTCTATAGCTTTAGCTCCATAGTTTGCCTCATTGGGAGGATATTTGTCATAGTTGCCACGCTTGGCACGTGAGTTGGCATCAGCTGCCAACTTCCAGTGTCCCTCCGTCGTGTCTGACGACATCTACGATAAGGTATACGTTAGTAGTTTCTCTATAACACCCAAAGAAAGATACTCGGTAGTGGCAGTACACGATAATAAATTGGGTACGGAAAATTGGAGATTTTATAGAGATAAATATTAATAGTATATTTCGATAGTTATTTTTCAATCCATAAAATTTTCAAAAAATATTATTATTAGGGCAATGGGGAATTTCGTCGCTTATTAGCGGTTAACCATGTTGATATAATATGGTATCTATTAATAAATATTATACTTATTTCAAAATTAAATAGCGGAGGATATATGGCTTGAGCTTTTGTATCTAAAGAATTAAGAGCAGCTTTAATTATAAAATTTTATGAGAAATATTCGTTGTTGAAGATATTACGGACGCTAATAAATTTCCTCTTATAAATCTTTACACAGACGAAATTTTTGAAATAATTAAGTAAACAGATGTTGTGCTGAAAGCTGTAAAATGATGTTCATAAATTAGCGCTTATTTTCATCGTAAACGAAGCAAATAACGACGACATCTTGAAAATGTGCTAAAGATAGTACTTCGTTTAACATTCTTGTTTTATATTTGCACGTAATTATTATTTAAAGCCTTTTAAGATCACCAGGGGAATAAATAAAAATTACGCAGGAATTATTCATTGCACAGGACATATTATAATGCCGGAATATAAAGCACATAGAGCCCCTCACTCATCCCAAATCCGGCCCTCTCCATGCTTGATGAAACGCTTAAATAACAAAACTGCCGAGTCCAATCGGCCTTAAATCAAAGATTGAAATTGATTTAAAAAGAGTATAACACAATTACACGAAATTTAAGTTTGGCTATAAAATTTTGACAGGCGCTCAAATAAGTTCAGGAAATTTCTATACTTTTCTTTTACAAGCAAACAACAAAATTTAAATTAGAAGTGGAGCTGTACATTTAAATATTGTCTATGTTTATTTATATTAAATAATTTTTAACAATTAATTAACAATATTTATTTATGAAAACTCAATTCCATTTGTATTGCAAACCTATAAAAATAAAAATGGTGACTTAAAAGTATAATTTGTTTCGGTGCGGGCGTATTGGGATCATAACTTTGTTATTCTTTTTAACTTGAGTTTAGAATACATCTCGGAATACTTGGACCTGGGTTAATTTATAACTGTGAACAAGAAGCAACAGTCATATCAAAAATTCGCGTAATGATGCCGTGGAGTGGTGATGAGAGAATCGGTCTTCGTCATTACAGCCCTTCACAAGTCCACTGTTGAACATATGCCTCTCCCAAGGGATGCCACAAATCACGATCCTGAGCCACCTGCATCCATCGACTTCTGACATATCTTATCAGGTCGTCACTCAACCTAGTTGTTGGCCGATCTAAACTTCGTCTACCAGTAGGACGCTGCCACTCGAGAACCTTTCTTTTCCATCGGTTGTCGGTTTTTCGATCTATACGGCCACTACTCGTATCATCCCGTATGTGACGTAAGAAGCAACGAAGTAAAATAAAAGCAGGAGATAGGCAGGCGCATCTTCCTAATTACTACTCAAAATAATAAAAATCTGCGATTGCCAACCCTGCTGCCAAGCGTAGCTACTATGGCAACTCTCTCTGTTGTCTGATGAGGCATTCTACGAGGGAATGTTATAAGCCATTTTATTTTTAAAACTGAGGTGAAAACGAGATTTTAATACACCTGATAGTGACTGACTACTGTACGAACACCCGCAGCAAACCTTATATACAGAACACATACGTTGTCTCCCCTATAGACTAGAATGGAATGCCTCACAGCCAGTTAATTTACTGGCTCTCTATACCCTACAGACTGGACACAGGACACAGGAATGCAAGGTAGTATCTGGCCCGGCTAGTCTTCAAAATGAAGAACCAATTGCTGTAAAATAACGAATAACGAACAAACAGAGAGCAAGGCCACGAGAGATCTATACTATATTCTATCTAAAATCTTGTTTTTAAAAACCATGACTGAATTGAATGTTTCCGTATAAAATCGAATCTAGGTAGCTTAACATAAAAAGAGCTGACTGACGTTATGAGAATCTGCGGATATCTGAGTTAGTTGTGTGAGCAGGACAGGCTTGCGATGGCAGCTTGAATATAATTACCTGATCACCAATGACAAGGCAATCTTGTAGCATTGATAGTTGCTCCTAATATACTGAAAAAATAAGACGACTTGCACAACCCTCGTGTTTTGGTGGTATGACAAACAAAACATGAGGGTTGTACAAGCCTACCAAACGTGGCAATTAAGGAAACGCCACCCTGCAGGATAAGAGGCCCATATTCAGCAGTGAGCTTTTATGCCTGATCAGGGCCTGCTTTACCCACAGGCTGACTAGGCTAGAGCCCAGGGCACATGGTTTGAGGGGGCCCTGAGCTAGCCTTTGCAAGCACTACTTATGCACAGAGTAAAGTTTGGTTAAGTCGCAAATGTTTTTTTTTGTTTCCCTTTATTTATTTTTGGTACAAAACTAATAAATATATTGTAAAAATCAGACTTTGAATTATTTTCTCTTTCGTCTCTCTCGTTATCTCTAATTTTATTAAGGTTTTGCCAAGGTTGTAGAAAGGAACTTCTGTCAGTCATATGTTCCATTTTCCACAGGGAGAACTACTCATTGGCCTATGCCGCAAAGAAGAAAGTTGATCTCTTAGATTTTTATACGTGGTAGAGCCATGCTGCAATTATATTAGTAGTATAGTTGTAGCACAAATGGGTCGGCTCGATCGGAGAAGGACCACACTCTCACAGAATACCAGCGTGAAATAGTAGCTTAACGCTGCTGTGTTTCGTATGGTGAGTGTAGAGGCCGGAGACCCTTCTTACTGGAAAAGAGACATTCCATCTTAGTCCTCACGGGTGACAACGCATCTGCATTTTGATTCGTAATCGAGGATAGATGAAGATGTCTATGGGCCGCGGCAACTACGTACCATCAGGTGGACTGTGTGCTCGTTTGTCACGCTATCCTATTAAAAAATCATTTACAGAATACCAGTGTAAAATAGCGGCTTAATACTACTGATCCGTATGGTATGTGTAGAGATCTGGAGACCCTTATTACTGGAAAGGAGGCATTCCATCTTAGTCCTCAGGGGTAACAACGTATCTGCGTCTTGAATCCTAATCGAGGATAGATGTAGATGTCTATGGGTTACAGCATCCACTCACCATCAGGTGAACTGTGTGCTAGTTTGTCACCCTTTTTATAAAAAAAAAACAGTCTATCAATTGTCCACAGTTGAACATAGGCCTTCTCCATTAATTGCCTTACAGAACGGATTATGTCATAGTTGTAGTTGCAATGGTTGTCAAACGGGCTCGCAACCGCATTTTTGAGGTGATAACTTCTTTGGAATCGCTGTCATTCCAAACTCGATGAAAAAGCGACACTAAAAAGAGACAAAGATATAAGTACATCTAAAAGGTTTAGCTTCCGAGAGAATGAGATAGAATACAGGATACATTTTTAGTTGTTATCAAGTAGATGCTGCTGCCCGTTTCCGGGGTCAGTTTCCCTCTATCGCATCTAATGATAACTACGGGATGATTTTGGGTAGTTGATATTCTTACGCCACCACTACATAGCATGTCTTACCGAAGTAAAGGCTACCGTATCTACTTCTTCATATAAGGAAAAACCAATGTTTTTTTTTTATAGAAGAGGGGGCAAACGAGCATGCGGCTCACCTGATGTTAAGTGACTACCGCCGCCCATGATCAACCGCAACACCAGGAGAATTGCGGGTGCGTTGCCGGCCCTTTAGAAAGGAGTAAGCTCTTTTCTTGAAGGTCCCCAGGTCGTATCGGTCCGGAAAAATCGCCGATGATAAACTATTCCACAGAGAGGTTGTACGTGGAAGAAAACTCCTTGTGAAACGTACAGTGGTGGACCGCCAAGCATCCAGATGGTGTGGATGGTATCGGGACGTTTGCCGTGTCGTGCGTTCACGAAATTTGACGGCTGGGATTAATCCGAACAATTCCTCAGAACACTCCCCGTGATAGATGCGATAAAATACGCAAAGAGATGCAACATCTCTTCGCAACGCCAGTGAATCGAGCCGATCGGAAAGCACTCGGTCGTCGACGATTCGAGCCGCTCTGCGCTGGATGCGGTCAAGTGGAAGGAGCTGGTACTGGGGAGCCCCAGCCCAGAGATGGGAACAGTATTCCATGTGCGGCCGAACCTGCGCCTTGTAAAGTTGCAGGCGGTGTGCCGGCATGAAATACTGTCCCGCTCTGCTGAGCACGCCAAGCTTTTTAGAGGCCAATTTGGCCTTCCCTTCCAAGTGACCACGAAACTGCACGTCACTCGATATGTCGACGCCGAGGATTCCGATACTGGCTGAGGCAACAAGGGGAGTGCCTTGAAACTGAGGGGATACGACAAAGGGGTTCTTTTTAGCGGTTAACGCGCAAACTTGTGTCTTCTGGGGGTTAAACTGGACTAGATTTAGTCGTCCTCAATCCGAGACTCTGTTCAGCAAAGACTCGACTTCAGACACAAGTTTGTTCCGGCACTCGGAGACGTTTCCCGGAGAAATATTGGCTCGGCCGGTGTAAAGAGCATCACCAGTGCTGTCATCTGCATAGCAATGAATGTTACGGGTATGCAACATATCATTGATATGCAGAAGAAACAGCGTTGGCGATAGCACGCAGCCCTGTGGAACACCAGCATTAATAGGCTTGCAATCGGAGCTTGCACCGTCTACAACGATTCTGGTCTCTCGCCAAGGCTGTCCAGGGGAATTTCTGTCAGCCATCTCTTCCATCTCTGCACAGGGAGGACGACTCACTGGCCCATACTGCAAAGGAGAAAGCCGATCTTCTAGGCTCCTTCTTTGCGTCTAACTCGACTCTCGATGACGGGGGGAGTACGCCGCCGACCATCCCGCGGTGTGAGTGCTCCATGCCGGAAGTGCAGTTCACACAGCGCTCGGTTCGCAAAGCACTCCTCTCCCTGGACATCCACAAGTCGAGTGGGTGTTTTTAATAAACTGTACAGTTGCCTATTTAATTACCTGTATTGAATATTATGCTCTGGCAAATTATTCATACTATAAGCTCTCGTAAGTTCCGTCAAACAAGAATACACCCTAAACAAACAGCGGTAGTGACTAGTAATATTAAACCTTCATTTACATAGGAAGTAATAGGAAAATATTTTTTATTTATTTACCTTTACCCCCACATTATATTAAATTTTCACCCTTGTATAGGCGGTGTAACAATACCTACTACCCCCATATCGACCCGAGGGTGTCGTAAGAGCTGACGGAGAGAAATGAAACAGAAATGGGCAGCATCATTGGTTGCTAACCCGCTTGCAATGTGTGGCAACTATGGAAATCCCCCCATGAGGTAATCTATGAGGGAGACCTCATGGCTATACATATTTCATTTTTAATAGCAGCAACATTAAGTTGCTATTTAACACTAGTACTCTGTGAGAGCGTGGTCCTTTCCGAGTCGAGCCAGCCCATTAGTGCTGCAATATAGCCGCAGCGTGACTCTACCACGTGCAAAATATACTTACTTTAATAAGAGTCTTTTTCAAGGCAGAAGTCCCTTAACCGCCGCCCTCCAGCAAAAAGTTCCACCATTGCTATGTACTGGGTATAAAAAGCCAGTATAACTAAATACTGTAAGCCATTCCATATAAGCTCTCAGTAGTAACTCAAACTGTAGTATAAAATTTTGAAGTGAGAACGCTTCTGTAGCTTTTTTTGTTTGGAGCTGGCTGCAGGTATACATGGACTGCTGTAGCCATTTACCATTAAGGTCCCTGAGAGTTTGTTTGTAACATCATTGAAAAAAAAAACTAAATAGCAATAATATGGTTTATTATATACACGGCGGTCTCTATTGTTTATTGTGCGCTCGACGTAGGCTCGGAATGTAGTTTATGTTATTGTTGTACTGTCTTACCGTCCTATAAAGAACCGGCCTAATTCAGTGAATGCAATTTTTATTTGCGTCAATTGACTAGAGGCCATTTCAGGTTCCACAAGTTCACTGGTGAACAGTGGCCTTCCCCAAGGAATACCACAAAGCATGCTCCTGAGCAACCTGCATCACTCGACTTCCTGCATATCTTATCAGGTCGTCATATATCGCTTTCGTCATGTAGAAGTGTGGTGGTAATATTCGTGTTAAACCATGTCCAGATGGATAGAAGTAAATAGATAGTTACATTGTGGTTGGAATTAATTCTATTAGGTTTGATGCTGGCTGGTTTCAGTTTCTCTTTTATGGTACATGCTATACATCCTTGGAATGCCCTTCCCAATTATATTAAGAATGCAACAAATAAAAACTCCTTTAAAGTACCCTTACGACACCATTACTTGAGGGAAATTTTTCTTTTCTTCTTCAAATATTTATTTACTTATATATTCATACGAATATTTTTTTTAATAAGTTTCGCACTTGCCACCGATTGTCTTTGGCACCTAGTGTTGACTGGTCATGAATGCCGCACGACATTAAGTCCGCCCTATGTACCTTTATCTTTAAGGTGCATTTGACTTTTTAAATAAATAAAATAACCATGAAAATACAAAGGGATACTTAAACTATTTTAGATATGCCTGACGATTTGCATCAGCTTGATCTGGTAAAATCGTGTCAATTTTCAAATTAAATTTTTACGACACTCAGTTTCTAAAAAAATTTCTAAATTATTACAAAAATTACACAGCCGCTACACGACATATTATTTTTATTTTTGTCAACCAAATTCAATGACTACACAGCGGAATTAACCTAGACTTTTCACGATCCTTAACGCTATAAAAAATTAAAAAAGTAATGTGAATGACGTATTCGAACGTTAACTGACGTGTCGCTTAGAGTAATTATATATATTTCAAATAATTACGCTTATTTTATGAGACTTAGCGTTGATATCGTTCATTTTTATAGTTTTTATATAAGGATCTTAGAATGCCATTTTGTCTGAACCCGCAGATATTCGATTATTAAACTTTATTGTACATTATGAAGTTATATGGCTTTAAAAAAAGAAACCACTGGATCTAATATAATGATATTTATCTCTGTCGAGAAGCTCAAAAGATCGTTTATAAAGAGCTTTTAATATGACAACTAAAGAAAGTTTGCACGACGTTGAAATCCAAACGGACAAAGCGAGCGACAGTCTCCTATCGTATGTTTTACTATTTTATAAAGATAGTTACTAACTTAAAATTTCTTTATGTATGTAATTAAGTATTGACACGTGAATTATAAGGATTCATAGACATAAATGAAAAAACGTATCATTTTTTTTTTTTTTTTTTATAGAATAGGGTGACAAACGAGCACACAGTCCACCTGATGGTAAGTGGTTACTGCGGCCCATAGACATCTACATCTATCTTTCATTACAAATCAAAATGCAGATGCGTTGTCACCCGTGAGGACTGAGATGGAATGCCTCATTTCCAGTAAAAAGGGTCTCCGGTTCTCTACACTCACCATACGAAATACAGCAGCATTAAGCTACTATTTCACGCTGGTATTCTGTGAGAGCGTGGTCCTTCCCCGGTCGAGCCGACCCATTCGTGCTACAACTATACTACTAAAAATCATCTCAAAGTCTTATGATTGATAAGACGAGCAAAAATCATTGAAACTGGTCCGTCGCCGGTGCAGCCTGATTTTAATATTACATTATTATATTATTATAAGCCAATTATATGCTACCATCCTATCAGAATAAGCTGGTAAAGCACACGCCTTTTACTCTTCCTGTCCAAAAGCCACCCCACATTGTAATCGGATTTGTTAACGTTTTTAGGGCAAATTATATTTTTTTTATTCCACTTCACATGCAATTTAGTTTAAATACGTAGTATGGCAACAACATACTACGTATTTAAACTAACAATTTCTTTTCTTCTCGATAGTGTAATGTTACTTGCCATATACTTGTACATATCTGTTTTGGCACAGTCTTGTTTTTTATAAAGTAGTATATAAGTGAAAACTTGTAAATGGCCTTCATTTTTGTTATAATTATATTATTTTTGTAAATTAGCTGTAAGTTTTGTAAATAAATAATAAATAAATAAAATAAATATATATATATATATATATATATATATATATATATATATATATATATATATATATATATATATATATATATTATATATATATATATAGGATTATATAGGTTGTTTATTTATTTATTTATTAAAACTTCATACAACATTTTTTTTATAGTATGGGGTGACGAACGAGCACACAGTCCACCTGATGGTAAGTGGTTGCTGTGGCCCATAGACATCTAGATCTATCCTCGATTACGAATCAAAATGCAGATGCGTTGTCACCCGTGAGGACTAAGATGGAACGCCTCGTTTCCAGTAAAAAGGGTATCCGGTTTTCTACACTCACCATATGAAACACAGAAGCATTAAGCTACTATTTTACGCTGGTATTTTGTGAGAGCGTGGTCTTTCCCCGGTCGAGCCGACCCATTCGTGCTACAACTATACTTCTAATATAACTGCAGCACGGCTCTACCACTTATAAATATGATCATTCAATATGATGTATCCAGCTAAAAACAAATTTTAGAAGTTATTAGTCCCGCGTTTACCTATATAATAGTCGCGTTCAGAAACCGGAATTATTTATTAATGTTCGATGTATTTTAAATAAATAATTATTTTATTATGTTTATTACTTTAATAACTGTTACTGTTGCCATTACAATCTATCAAAGCCCAGTGCAGGACACAAGCCTCAATTCATGGATATACATATAGGGGTTGATATTCACCAGTTATTACTAATTTAATAACTTATTACGAAAATATTAACGAACGATCGAACATTGAACATTATAATACAACGTTAAGTTTGTTTGTAAAGCACACAAATTAGCCGAGCTAAATTAATTTCTGTTTACACGAGTGTATATAATAATTTACGTACGGTTATTAATAAATTTTGATAATCATTAATGTGTAGGTTATTAATTTGCTTACTTCTTGTTTAACAGCTTTGTGTCTGCTTTAATGTCTATATCACTGACCCTGGGTTCGAATACCAGCTCAGATAAAAAAAATATAATCAAACATTTAAACAAGTGTTTTCAGTTTGTTTGTGTTATTAATGTCCACGTGTCTCCACTACTGGTCTTCAACCCTTCCTAGCTAAGAGGAATTGGCATAACTATTACACGAGACAGGCGAACTGTACTGACTGCACGAAGTACAGTGCATTAACGTCAGAGCGCGCGCAGTTATCCTTTACACGCTAACTCAAATTATTTGGCTTTAATATCCTATTAGCTAATAAAACAGTTCACAATCAGTCATCAACCACGTGCCGCGTGTGCTCATATTATTAACCATTAACATACCACCATAAAGGCAATTATTTTCGTTGAACTTACACCCGATAAATTCGGTCTTTCGTGCCGGATATCATGCTAGACATTTTGGACAGCTAAGAGCCTTATTGTTCGTGTATCTATCGCTACTCCTGATGATTGGACTTACCGAGTATGAATATTTTCGGTTTGACGATTTGATTACAAATAATTCTCACGATCATCAAAATGGCTCGAAATGAGAATTGTGTTGTTATGTAGAATAAAGAAGTGTATCTTTGGGAAAATTTCACTTAAATTGTTAAAGTATTTTCCGAGAAAGAAGTTTACGTAATATACAGACAAAATGTTTAGGTTGGTACGTGAAACATATCCTTCAATAATTATTACATTAGTTATGCGGTTATTACAACGTAAGGTTTTGGTGAATAATTATATGATCAGCCTGTAACAGTCCACTGCTTGATATAGGTAACTTTATCATAAGGATAATTCTTTTATAGAAGAGGGGGCGAACGAGCATACGGGTCACCTGATGTTAAGTGACTACCGCAGCCCATGATCAACCGCAACACCAGGAGAATTGCGAGTGTTTTGCCGGCCCTTTAGAAAAGGAGTAAGCTCTTTTCTTTTTCCCAGGTTGTATCGGTCCGGAAAAATCAACGGTGGTAAATTATTTGACAGAGAGGTCGTACGCAGAAGAAATCTCCTAGTGAAACGTACAGTGGTGGACGGCCTAGCATCCAGATAGTGTGCATGGTATCGGGAGGTTGACCGCGTAGTGCGTTCATGAAATTTGGCGGATGGGATTAATCCGAACAATTCCTCAGAGCACTCCCCGTGATAGATAGAAGAATTTGACATAATTTTAAAGTATATATAAGCAGGCTGTGCTTTTGTATACTCTGAGGACATTTTCTTAGAGTATATAATTCAAAGATTGCTTATGTATACTCTAAGTTTTAAGGACATGAATCAAACGTTTGTATGGTATTAAAAATCAAAAAAAATTACGTTTTCTTGTAATGTTTTACCGCCAGCACTGCAAGAGAAATAAAATAAAGAAGAGTGATATGTTGTGGTGAAGTTTCACTTCGTATGAGTATACACAATTACACGCACGATTTTTTGCATACATGAATAATTTTAGAAACTAGGATTTAATATTTCTAAAATTGCCCAGTTGTACTACCGTTATCAGATTTAGCAAACAAAAACGAATATAAAATATTAAAATAAAAAATATAAAATATAAAACAAAAACGAATATAAAATAATAATTAATAAAACGAATATTAAAAAATGTTAAATATACGGACGTACCTGTTTATATTTTTCTTGAAAATAGCAAATGTCCAGCTTTGAGAAAGAAAGAGAAAACTGGGATATATTTAATATATAAATTGATATTTTTGAGTGAATTAAACAAAAGTGACTTTCAATAAGTATTACTTATGATCTATATTAAATTAAAAAAAATCCGTTTCTGTTTCAGTTTTAACAAGGTTATTTTAATCTTGACAAAACCAACTTCATGAACACTACTGAAAACATAGACATTATAATGAAGGAGATATGCCCGGTAGTTGAAAATGTATCAGAACCCGGTGTCTCCAGTTGGCCCCGCGCTAACTACTACACAAACAGATCAGTAAAAGCAATAGATACGCAGTCACGCATACACTCGCATTTAATCATAACGTACTACACAATTAATTATAAACCATATCTCTAAAACCACAACGTCCATTTACCATTCACCGTACTACTTACTCACACAAAAATATCGGGCACCATCGTTGTGCTGTAAAAAAGCCATTTATCTTTATTTTACATATACGTTAGTAATTGACTAAATTAGAAAGTTATCGATTGTTTCATTTAAACCAAAATTGTAATTAATTTTTTTTGTAAAAAATCCGGTTATGTTGGTTTAGGCTATCATAGCGGATTGAAGTAGTAGGTATTTTGGAACCATGCTATGGTGCTTACTCACAGACCTGTAAAGTTACCTATTTGTGCAGCACTTGACGTTTTTATATTTCTGGGGTGGCATTTTTGTCAAATAGTGTAATCTTAAATTAATGTATTTTTCCATGACTGCTTTTATAAGAAATATAATGCGATTATTCATCGGGGACTGATCAAATTGGTGAAATCGAGACAAGCTATTTTTATGATAATTTTAACTCGCATACAACCAGTCTAGTACTGTTTTTGTAGGAAACGAAGTTAGGTGGCCCATGTATTAAGCAGGTTTTGCTTGGCGATCTTTTGTTATAAAAATTAAAAACTCCTGGTTAGTGATAATATTGTTAAATATATGAAAACAAATACACACTCATGTCTAACAAATAAATATCAAGAATAATTATATTGAATAATTTTAAGCCAAAGTCACTATATAACCATGCCGGTTAGGTATTTATGATACATTCTAAGCTTTTGAAAACTGTAAATTATATTAAATCCCAAAACCATAAAGGTTATGAAATTTTTTCGAAGATAAGGCATAATATACGATTATTCAAACATAAGCACACTGACCAATTATTAACCTAAAATTTAATCAACTTACTTTACGACCTTTGGTTACGCATTCAGCGTAGTAGTTGCTGTAAAATAAACAAAAAAAAAAAAAAAAAAACCTTATGTCACATCGGTCTTCCTATCGGGTTGAAACGGTTGACAAATGGGAGAATAAACTATAATAGCAATTTGCCAATCCACATTATTGTCGATAGTGGATCTGCACACGCACATTACTAGCTCGTCAGAAGATACAGCGGCCGTACTACGCAATATATCCGCATAAATAAAGTATTGTTTTGTGATATTTACATTGTTTGTTGAGTCACTTGGCGCCATACTTAGGTAGTGGTCATGAAGCTATGTATTTACTGCAAAAATATTACAGTGGCTGTGATATTGGAAACAAAAATAACTACGTTATTATATAGAGAAAGAAATATTTTACGATTTGTTGTTTAATATAATTTTAAAGATAAATATAATGAAATACTTGTACTTAGATATGGTAGGTGATTCCATGATTAACAAAGTTTTGGTTTTGGCTTCGGTTTTTACAAGAAACCACTGAACAACATGGCATTCTGATAATATTTCACGATGACGATCGCAAGCGCACTAATTCGCAGAGACGGCCATTTGTATAGAAGCTGAGCATTTTGATCATAGCGCGCGGACACAGACACGCCCCCTTGCCACTTCTCCTGTTTTTGATATTTCTATGACTAAAAAGTAAGTCTTCATGAATTTTAAAAGCGATTTTCTAAGACATCCTCTAAAAGTAATTGTTATACCTGGCCTACAGTAAGTTTAACGAGCTTTAAGTATAATCCTAAACACACCATAACTATGTCGCCGTATCCCTGCAACCGTAATCATTATAAATAATCAAAAGGGGTAGTGGATACTCTTGTGTCTCCGCCCGTGTAGTTGCAGTGTAAGTATATTCACTACATATATCGTCCCACGAGCGTCGAAATAGACGACAAAAGAAACATACCAGGAGAAGGGCAGCAACGTCTTTCTAATAACAACTGGAAAAAAAGCTGCCATTGCCAACCCTCCTGCCTAGCATGGTAGATATGGCAAATGATCCCCTAGGAAGCAATCTATATGGTAAAGGGGAAGCCTATGTTCAACATTGGCCTTTTGATAGGATGTAACTTACTTACTTACTTATCGTCACGCACAATCCCTAACGGGGTAGCCAGAGAGAACAGATCGCCAAGTATCACGATCCTTACATACCTCTTTCGCTTCTTTCAGGTTCATTAACTTCTTCATACATGCACGTCTAGGTATTTGAGTACTCTTGACCCTCCCCTCTTCGAGCAATTTGCTCACATGGTCTTCGAAAGTTAGTCTCGGTCTACTTCTCGACACCTTTTAATATTTACTTTCGCTCTATATATTTTCTTCACCATTCGGTCTTCACTCATTCGTTCAACGTGCCCAAACCATTGGAGTACGCCCCTATAAATTTTTGTGATAAGGTCATCTTCCAATCCTGCCATATTGCGAATAGGATGTAACAGTCAACAAAATTTATTATATTCTTTTAGCTAAAATAACTGTTCATTGGTCTATGAAATTCAAATTTTGATCCCTGTTAAATAGGGATAAATAATAATATATCCCTTGATAAAAAGGATTATGGAAAGGGTTATCTTTCCATAATCCTTGACCTTTTATTTTTTTTATTCAGATAATATAGTATCACATAATATAATATAATTTAATATATCATACATTTTATTTATATATTAACATACGGGTTTAAATTGCAATTATATATTAGTCCTAACTCATAAACACACACACACACCACACACACACACACACACACACACACGCGCACACGCGCACAAACGCGCAACACGCGCACTACGCGCACACGCGCACACGCGCACACGCGCACTACGCGCACACGCGCACACAGCGCACACGCGCACATCGCACACGCGCACCACGCGCACACGCGCACACGCGCACACGCGCACACGCGCACACGCGCAC